>CM071863.1:46140023-46166920 GCA_036759665.1 Gynandropsis gynandra
TGAAATCGAATAAAAATTGGGTGAAATTAGGTCAAAATTGAGTGAAAACGTGTTAAATTTGAGTGAAATAGAGTGAAAATGTGGTTAAATCGGATTGAAATTCAGTGAAGTCAAATAAAAAATGGGTGAAATATGGTTATGTTAAAATTATGTTACTATTAGAGAAATCATATAGAATTTTTTGTAATTGTTAGAATTTAAAGTATTTTTTATTTTAATATTTTGTAATATAAAAAATTTAATAATAAATTAAAATTAAAGAAAATATGTTACTTTTAGAGAAATCATATAGTTCGGGGGAATGAGCTAGAGTTTATATAGTTCGGGGGGAAATAGGCTATAGGATATATAGTTTGGGGGGAATAGGCTATAGTTTATATAGTTTGGGGGGAATAGACTAGAATTTATATAGTTCGGGGGGAATAGGCTGGAATTCATATAGTTCGGGGGGAATAGGCTGAAATTCATATAGTTCGGGGGGAATAGACTAGAAATCATATAGTTTGGGGGGATAGGCTGTTTTAAAAATATTTAACAAAAAATTTAACAGAAAGTTAACGGAGGGGGAATATGATGGATTTTTAAAGTTCAGGGGGAATAGAATGAATAGTGATAGTTTAGGGGGAATAGGATGAGCATGAAAGTTCAGGGGGATAGGATTAAAGTGGTAAAGTTTAGGGGAATAGGCTATTTTCCCAAGGATTAATGTACTTTAGAAATACTCACGTGAAAATAAGATAAATCTTTTTCATTTAAACACACAAACACACATATATATATATATATGAACGAAATTAATTTGATAGTATTGAAGATGTTTCTCAACTACTTCTCTCAAATATTCATATAATTTACCAATATTATTTTTAAATATTTTAAACATCATTAGTTATTCTTTGATCACAGTTTTCCATTATCTAAATCGATTTTGTCAACCTAGCTCATCCTAAATATTGTTGAACAACTCTTTGAATGACGTTTTTTTACGTGATTCATCAATTGTTTCATTCGAACCATTTAATGAATCTATTCCTATATTTTTTGTCATTTTTGTACTGGACATTATATGTTCTTTTGTATTTATAAAAAAAATTAATTATATTTCACATGAATTTGAAAAACAAAATAGTTAATTTATTATTTAATGTATTTTTATTTTTATTTAATAATATTATATAATTTTCATAATTTATAATTAAATACATTTTACAAATAATACAAATATTATTAAATTATTTTACAGATAATAGTATTAAAAATTGTTATTATATTGAATACTTTTATTTGATAATTATTCTTACATAAATAAAGTGTTTGATATTTTAAAACAATATGAGGAATTCATATTAAAAAATATATGAATGATATTAGATTTATTTACTTTTGCAATAATTAAATTAATATTAAGATTGAAAGTGTTGAAACTATTCTTTTAGAAATATATATTATTAATAGAGAAATAACATTTGTTATACAAACAACTATAATTAATGAAAAATTCAAAATGACATGTATGGATAAATACTTAATTTTCTCAAATTTTTTCTATTATATTCCTAAAATTTCCTATTTAAAAAAAATCTAAAATATATTTATTTAAAGTCTAAAGTATATTTTAGTTCAATTTTATTTTGATCTTACATATTTGTGATGTGAATCACTATAATATGTAAAATCATTGGAAAAGAGTTTGCCTCCAAGGGAAAAAACAATAATACCACCTCGGCATCGCATAACGTGACCGGTTAATTTGTCTTCTTGAATAAAGTCATACTACACTTTGTGAAGGAAACATGCCTAATGGTTGTGTCATGCATTTTCTCCAGCTCAATCTTTCTCCTACCCATTTTTTTGTTCCTAAATCATAAAGAAAAACACAGACTTGTTAACAATATGAAAAAACTATTATAAAATAGGATAAATCTTCAACTTGGAACATCGTTCATCATGTTAGAAAATAGAGATTAATAAAATAAAAAAAAGAGTCTACATCACACTGTGAAATACCTTATATAGAGTTGCAAGGGTCTAGCCTTATGATAATGTAGAGGGTCGATGATAGTTTTTAAAAATCCAGAGAATTGTATACTAACCAAAATCTCTTCCATTGTTTCTCTGGCTTCGACGAACAAAAGTGTGAGTGATGGCAATGAGACTGGAAGGAATATGGACCCGAATGACAAAGATGAAACCAACAGAGTTTCAAGTGAGAATTTCATCATGAATTAGAGAGACGTGAGTATTGGTGGTCGAGTAAAGCCCACGGAGTTCTACCCTAAGAATGTTCAAGGTATCATTTGAATCCTTGACATGCTTAAAACCAAGTCAGTATCTAATATGAAGGTGATCATAATACGAACACATGCAAGACTTCTAAGGCTGACTTGTCTGTTGTTCATTTTCATGCAATGATAGGTTACCTTCTGCACAACGTGAGCCAAAATATAAACCAGAAAGGTACCCAAAGAGAAGTGGAAAGCAGTGTAGTTCTAGTGAGGATGGTCTCTTCATTTGTATGTACTTTTCTGAGCATTTGCGCAGTGGCACTGAAGTATCCGGTCCTTCCCTTGAAGCTGAGAATTTATTAGATTGCAGCTAGAAAGATACAAGCGCAAAAAGTAGACTTGTTAACAACAATTACTCAATGAAATGGAGAGGTAGGGATATTACTGGCTGCATGGTTCAGTTGCTTTTGAAATTGAGTGTTTATGATATGCAGTTCAGACATACTAAATGCATTTTTTTGGGGTCTTTAAATCTTAGTGCCCCCTCTTACAATGGAGTTGCTTCCTCCTATGTAGCTCATGGTGATTTTCTATTAAATAGAGCTTAAACAGAAAATGAATCAGGAAAATGCAGAAGAACTGATGGAAAGAAGTGGAGATGCAGCAAAGATACATTACCTTTTCAGAAATATTGTCCAAGGCACATGCATAGAGGGGCCAAGAAGCAACCAGCAAGCGCCAATGCAGAGGCTAATAGCAGCTCTGTACCCTTTTCCTTGTTCGCAAATGTTGGATCTGTATCTTGCAAAGATAGAGATGAAAAATGCCAAACTGGATACCAAACTCTCTGTGTCAATCCTTGGCCAAGATTATGATTGTGATGAAACCACAAATCACGTAAAAAATGTGTAGGACCTAACTTCACATCATGCAAGAAAGGTAACAAAGGGTTTTGGATCATGATCCTGGAGTTATTTTCCTAACCTTTTTAACCTAAATCACCATGAACATCACTTAGTTTCACCTAAGAATTTCTCCTAGAAAAAAATAAGGATGATGGAGCAATAACATCAAAACAATTCCACCAACCTCAAAGAACCGATTTGCATCACCCCAAAACAGACTCGAAGAGAACAACTTTAGCATCCAGCGAAGAAACGTAACACATTAATTCCATCCCTAAGCATAACAAAATAGCCATCATTGTCCATTCAAGCATTTTGTCATACACTTGATGGTCAAGAAGTTTGGATTTACCTTCACCCAAAGGGATGGTGTCGAAATTCAAGCCGCTGAAAGTTTTTCAAGACATAGAAGCTATATGAAAGGAAATTTTATAGACAACGGTTATTAAACTCCACTGTGGGAGCCTACCCAAGCACCTAAAATGAAATTCACGATTTACTCTGTAGCTCCTTTGGTAAGGTGTATAAAAGGGAACGAAAGAAGAACTATAAGGGAAAAGAGAAAGAAAAAACAAATTTATAGGGGTTGAATTGGACTCACGCATCGTTATTCGCCGCCTCCATCTCTTGCTGCAATATGCTGCCTCCCCAAGAAATCATCGAATTAATGGAGGGTACTCTTCACCACTAAACCGTCGTCAGCGTACTCTTCACCACCAAACCATCGCGCCTCCTCCTTCCTCTTCAACGCCATTCTTAACGTATCATTGAAGATTTATTAGTTTTTGTACGCTAAGCAGTGGGAGAGTGGAGAAAGACATTCATATGACCCGTGAAAATGGTGAAACCTAAGAATTAATGGAGGGTTCATTGATTTTTTAGGGTAGAGAGATAGTGGAGGGAACGACATTAATATGCCTAGAAAAATGGTGAAACACTAAAAAACAACACGGGATTTCCAACGTACGGGGCAACAGATCCGTCCGTTGGAAAGTGGTGAAATTGCAACGAGCAGAATTCCGTTACAAATCCGCCGTTAGAAAGGCCGTTAAATCCGTCGCAATTTTGAACGGATGGCAACGGAAACCATCCGTTGGCAATGTCCGTTGGAAGTTCCGTTAGAAAACATTCCAACGGTCGTTCGTTGCAACTTCTAACGGATGACCGTTAGAAATGGCAACGGATGACCGTTGATTTTGTGAATTTCGAGGCCACCGGTTTAAATAAATTCATGTGAACCTCCAACGGGCATCCGTTGCAAGTTCCAACGGATGTCCGTTGGAACATTAACTATTTAGATCTTACCAAAGAGTGCATCAAACCATCAATAACAAAAACATTAGTGCGTCAAACCATCAATAACAAAAACATTTTCGAAAAAATGTCGTCGTCTTCGAATCGAAATATATATAGCTCAAGGGAGTGGATGTATAGAAGAAAAGATCCTGTAACTGAAGAGATTACGCAAGAATTCTTACATGGATTAGAGCAATTCATGAGTTTTGCATCGATGCAGCCTTTGTGTCAAGAACGGGGGACAATGTTATGTCCATGCAAAAGATGCAAAAACATGAAGTATTGAAATCAAGAAATTGTTTGCAAATATCTGTATAAGGTGGGTTTCGTTGAAAATTACGAAATGTGGTTTTTTCACGGTGAAGATTGCGGTGTTAGAGATAGTGTGCAAGATGCACAAGTAGAAAGAAATGAAGAAGTTATTTATGAAGCATCAACGACCAATTCATATGTTGCAATGGTGTTAGATGTTTTTCCTGGAGTTGTCAATGAACAAATGCATGAAGAGATGTCGAACATCGATGCACTTCGATTCTTCAACCTATTGGATTCGGCGAAACAACCTATATATGAAGGTTGTCGTGAAGGTCAGTCTCGTTTATCTTTATCTTCAAGATTGATAAGTATTAAAACAGACTACAATGTGGCTGAAAAGTGCATGGATTAATTTTGTAAAACAATGCGAGAATATTTACCGGAAAATAACCAAGCTCCCGAGACATACTACGAAACAAAGAATGTGTTAAAAGACTTGGGAATGCCACATGAGAAAATTGATGTTTGTAGAAACAGTTGCATGTTGTTTTGGGGAAATGATAAAGACTATATTTTTATTTTTTTTTCAAAAGTTCCAACGGGCATCCGTTGGCACCGCTAACGGGTATTCGTTGGAACTTATTTCCCGCCAAATCTTTTCCCGCCATTTTTTAACGGACGTCCGTTGCTATTTCCTGCCAAATGGCAACGGACGACCGTTAGAAAGATGAATTTTTCCCCGCCTAATTTGCAACGTACTGTCGTTACTTTCCAACGGTCGTCCATTGCAAGTTTGCAACGGTGATCCGTTACTTTCTCTTCCAACGGGCGTTCGTTACGACCCTTCCAACGGAAAGTCCCGTTGCCAAGTCCGTTGCAACGCTGCAACGAATATAATCCGTTGCATGGCCGTTGCGAATTGCAACGGATCCTCATTTGCAGCGAACATTTCGCAACGGACGGAAATCCGTTGGCGTCGTTGGAAACAGCATTTTCCAACGGATTTTTGGCATTTTCCAATGGAAATGTCCGTTGGAAAATGCGAGTTTTTTGTAGTGAAGAAGTTTTCACAAATGAAATGATTTAAATTTGAAAAAATAAAAATAACAAAATGACATGGTGATTCGAGGGAATGACGTGGCAGCTTGAGCTTTCAGCATTTTTGCTCTTATTTATATATAGATTTATGTTTCTATATACATCATTGATGTTTCTATTTCTATGTAATTATACCCAATTATGAAGGTTGTACCCTGATATAATTGGTAAAATGAGTAGATTTTATAGTAAGTCCTAATGTGTTGTATCATGGTGTTTATTAGTCATATGTCATGTAGAATTTGTACCGAGGCACAACTTTTATAGTTGGGTTTAAATCGTTATAAATGAATTTAAAACATTTAAAACATTACCAAAAAGATATAAATGGACTCAAATACGTTTAAAATATGGTCAAATCAATAAAGACATGTTCATAGGCAATTATAACATGTTCAAATTGAACAAAATAAGTTCAAACACGTCCATAATATGTTCAAACCAATAGAATAGGTTTAAAACCATTCATAACACATTCATATGGAATAAAATAGGTTCAAATACATTCTAACATGTATTAAATGCATTTGAACCAATTTTTATATATAATTGAGCCAATTCACACATAGTTAAACAACTTTGAAACCAAGTTACCCCTGTTGTACCAAAAAGCAATTTGTTTAAGACATTGAGAGTTGAATCAAGTTACACCAATTGTACCAAGGAATACTTTGGTTAAGACATTGGAAGTTGTACCTAGTACAATTGGTATAATTCAGAACAATTTCCAATATCGTTTATTGTTTTCTAGTACAACCAATATAACTTGGATTGAAATTGGTTCAACTGCGTCAAATTGGCTCAATTGTGAAAGTCATAAAATCACTTTTATTACAAATAACAAAATTAGTGGAGAAAGTTGTTGAAAAAAAGAAAATGGTGGAGAAGGTGGAGGAAAATAAGGAAAAGAATAGATGGTAACACAATTTTAGGAATGTGTTTTTCACTTGCAATTTTTCTACAATAATCTTACACTATAAATATGAGGCATTAAAGCCTCATTTCATCATCCCATCCAAAACAAAAACAAGAAGAGGAAGACGAAAAATAAAGAGAGTTATCTTTCCTAACTTTTAAGTTTTTCTCTTTGTTTTTTTTAGAGAATTTTCTCCTCTTTATAAGAGAGATATTATTGTTTTCTCCTTACAATTAGAGAGAAGTGTTGTAATTCTTTGAGAGTCGGTATAAACCTTCTATTGTTCGTTCGTGGACGTAGACGCTTTGTCGAACCAGATAAAACTCTGGTGTCCCATTTTTACATTTTTCTCGTCTCTACTTTGTTGACTAATAGTTATTTATCGACATCCGATCCTAACAGTGCTATCCGGGCTCTGATTTAATATCGGTTGTTCATACAACAATTGGGTTATAGTGAGATAATTACTAATAAAATGTCAACACGGCATGAGATAAAAAAAAGTTCAACGGGAATAATTTTTTTACATGGAAAACAAAAATGAGAGTTCTTTTATGAAAGAGGGTTGTTTGGCGGCTATTGGGAAAATAACGGAGGAGATGGCTGATGAGCACTAGAACAAAATAAATGAAAGTGCCATCGCTAGTTTGCACCTCGGTCTCGATGACATCCTTAATAGTGTAGAAGAGTTGGAGACTCCAAAGGAGATCAGAGAGTATCTCTCAAAGCTGTATGAGACAAAATCATTCCACAACAAAATCTTCTTGAAAAGAAGATTGTACACTCTTTGGATGTTGTAATCTACTTCCATGACAGAGCATATAAGTACACTCAATACGCTATTTTCAAAACTCTCCAAAACGAGTTACAAAATAGATGTAAAAGAGCATGATGAGATCTTGCTCCAAAGTTTACCAAATTCGTATGATTCACTCATCGAGACCATGACTAGCAATCTTCTCACAGACTATATAGTCTTTGACGATGTTGCAACTACTGTTCTAGAAGAAGAACGGAGACGCAAAAACAAGTAGGACATGTTGGTAGGCTCGCAACAAGTAGAGGCATTGACGATGATCAAAAGGAAATCAACGAAACATGATTCAAGTGGGAGTTAATATGTTGACAAATCAAAGTCAATAATTAAGAAGGTTATTAAATGCTTTAACTGTAGAACGAAAGGTCATTCGAATAAGCAATATTGGCATTATAATAAAATAGAGAGAAAGCAGCAAAGCCTCAAGGCAACATTGCAAATACCCATAATGGTGAAATGTTGTACAGCGAGGTAACCACGGTTACAGAAGACATACAAAATTTCTCAGATTTTTTGCTTTCTGGATTCAAGAGCGTCATGGCATATGACCTCTCGAAGAGAATGGTTCCATGATTATGAACCTATCTTAGGATGATTTGTGTTTATGGGAAATGATCATGTTTTGGATATCGCTGGCATTGGTACCATCAAGGTGAAAACTAAAGATGGTGTTCTACGGACCATTCAAGGGATACGGTATGTGGAAGATTTGACAAAGAATTCATTGTATATTGGACAACTAGATGGCATAGGGTGCAAGACCTGTGTAGAGAATGAGATCATGACAATTGTCATGGATGCGTTGGTTGTGCTGAAAGCTGGAAAGATAACGTCAAATCTATACATATATAAAGGAAACACATTACGAGAAGGAGAAGCAAATGTCGCAGAATCAAGTTCAGTAGTGAACTCAACGATGTTGTGGCACCAAAAACTAGGTCACATGTCAGAATGAGGCTTGAAGATTCTTGCAGATCGAGGTCTTCTCTCGGGGTTCGAAAAGGTCATTACCTTTTTGTGAGTATTGTGTTACAAGTAAGCAGCACAAATCCAAATTCAATAGTTGAACTGCTAGAAGTAAGGCTATCTTAGATCTAGCTCATTTTGATGTTTGGCAAGCACCAGAGATGAGGTGTAGGATACTTTATATCTTTCATTGATGACTACTCCAGGAGATGTCGGGTGTACCCTATCAAGAAGAAATTAGATGTATTTTAAATTTTCGAAATCTTCAAAACCCTCAGAACTTCTTCGTAGTGGCTCCATTCCATGCCTCATTTCTAAGAGAACCTCAAAGCGGCTCTATTTCATTATATTCGATCCATATTCCAATTCCATTCATTTAATATCCCTGTGGTATTATTGACATAAGAGATGTCGTTTCTAGTCTATCTCTTTCTATTTCTATATATGGAAAGTTTAAAAATCATCATTTAATAATCCATAAATTGAAATAGAAAAGAAAAAAAAGGGAGGTTTGTGATGGTTTTTCAATCTTTTATACTAGGTAATCTAGTATCCTTATGCATGAAGATAATAAATTTGGTCGTGCTTGTTTTGTTTGCCTTCGATTTGCTTTCCCGTAGGTATCCTTCGTGAACCTAGGATGAAGACTGAAAATTTAAAAAGGCATAATTTGCTCTCGACTTGCTAGTTGATCGGTTAGGTTCGTATTAGCGGTATTTCTAGGAGAAAAGGGAATTATCGGTTTTTGTATACCCCACGTGTTCCACGTTTACGTTTGTTTAGGGATAAGCAAACATTCATGTCTTGGGATTTTGGTCATTTCTTTTTCATAAATGTTTCTCGCATGATTTTAGATATGTTTATGATGATAGATACGATGTTTACGTGTGGTTTTGTATCCGTTTTACTCATTTTCGTGTTTTTATGTTCTTACAGATTTCAATGCGAATTTGCTTCATTTCAAAGCTAAAGAACGTATACGGGACAAACTACTAGCATCGAGGATCACGACAGAGCAAACGGGACGAGAAACGGAGAGTAACGAGCAAGATTAGATCGAGCTTGAATCCAGAAAAAGTATCAAAGGCTTAAGGTTAGACAATAGAGGAGAATATATTGGCGATGAGTTTAATCGGTTTTGTCAACAAGAGCGAATCAAAAGACAGTTCATGGTGGCATATACACCTCAACAAACTATAATCATGAAGATGACACAAACTATCTATATCAATATAATCCTCAATTTGGTGCAATTCGCGAGATCTTTAAACCAATTGGACATACAGAAGTATAAAAGGGAAATCCGAAGAATATTGACTAACACCAGAGGAGTATAATTATGTCCACACGTATATATTATTAAATTGTCAAGAGTTGTTACCTTTTAAAAGGTACTAAACGATGACGATCGATTTTAATTTACAAACACATATATATATATATATATGTGTGTGTGTGTGTGTATTAACATACTTTAATTACAGGATCTTTGATGAAGAAATAATGGTTACATATCCTCATCTAAACGTAGATTAACCTTAACAAAATAAAAGTTCAATATTATGCCTTGTGGTTGAAAGATTACGTAAGTACATGTAATTTTGTATATATACTTTAATAATTTATGTTAAATCATTCATTTTCATATTATATAGGTTAATGGTTGAAATGAGAAATATCCTACTTGGTTAAGAGATTTAGCTAACGGTCCTATAAGAAATGTATTATGTTAGCTAATTATGTTTAATCGGGCATACACATTCCACACCTACGAGCAAAAAAACATAGAAGCACATTCAATTAAAATGCATTTTGCACCAAATCCTATAGGTAGAATATCTTGGTCTCGTTGGATTGAAGATAATATTTTTCAAATGTCCAATGGTTCGATCCAACCATAGGACGTGGTACACAAAAAAATCGATGGGCAAGAATCAACATCAACCTAGCATGAAAATATGCAAAGTATGATTTATTCATCACAATAGATCAAGCAGATCATGTATGTTGCGTGCACTATCCAACAATATTGAAACATCAAAAAGAGGAATGATGGGTCGTAGTTAAGATTAAACCGTGTTGCGTTATAAACATAGAAAAAAAGAAGATCAGTTTCAAATCGATGACCTTAAACCCATACGGTCAATTGATATATACAATCGTGAAGAGATTCTCGCAAGAACTGATATAAATGATGAATACATCCACAATTTTGAAAACGTTAAACCGAAAGATGTAGAAGATGAACATGACGAAAAATTCCACCATCAAAGGAAGGCTCGCTCATTGAAGAAGATATGTAATTATAATATCAAACTTTTGTAATTTAATTTTTTTATCATGTTTTCCGTTTTCAGCGGCATTCGTTGGCACTTGCAATGGATGCCCGCTGAATCGTTTAATTTTGTTCGATATTTAGAAAAATTTTATGGTTTTTTACTTTTCAACGTTTATCCGGTAGCATTTTCCAATGAATGATTGTTGAACTGCATTAAAGCTGCCAACGAATGCCCATTGAAACACATACATGTTTCCAACGGATTCTCGTGGAAAAATGTCAATGGACATCCTTTGGAATAGATCATGATGGATATGCTTTGCCTAGTTAGCACATCGTATCGGCGCGATAGCTTCCAATGGGTATTCATTGGAAATTCTAATGGATGCCCATTGGAAGCCCGTTGGAAAGTTCTATATTTAATCCATTGAACCAATCATTTTCAACGCAATCTCAAAACCAAAACATCAATGTTTCTCAAACATAAATCCTAAAAACTTAAACACAATGAGAGCTCAATAAATTATCGGTCAAGGTGGTTTGTTGGTAGGTTCCACAAGAGCCCCACCACCACTACCTTTGCCACTATATTGACCCCGTCACCTATATTGACACCATCAATATTTGATGACAAAGACAATATGGTGGATATTGACGTTTTGATCGATACCTTCGACGAGCGTCTAACTGTTCCCATCATTGATCCCAAACGTCCTGACGGGACATTATGGTAAAATACTATTTATTTACACATATATATTTCAATTAATTTTAAAAATTGTCTATCAATTTTTTTACATGTGTAAGTTTGATGTTGATGATGTTCTTAAATACACAAACAATAATATCATCCAAGGTTCTTTACAAGATCGACTATACTATCCCTGGCAGGTGACCCCAAAGGTTATATGCTGCCGATGGTGGTGTACGTTTATCATAAGTGTGTTTAATATTAGATTTAATATAACATTATTATCAAATTTTATTAAGAAATTAACTAATTTAATTTTGTGGTGTGCATATTGATGGTGAAAGAATGACATATCGCACATGTATACCGCTTGGATGCATGATATGCAAGGTCAGTTGTGTTTGATGATGAACAACGCTAAGCACAACTATTACAACAAAAACGCCAAACTGACTTAGGCAACAAATGAGGTATTAAAATAACTCATCCAACACTAGGAGTCGAAGGACTTTAAGGCCAAAAGCGAAAAGGTCAAAAAATGTCAATACGGCGAGAAAGTTCTCGGGGATGGTCTGCATCGCCATACCTCGGGATCATAGTCATTTTCAAAAAGAAAGAAAGAATTAGTAAAACTTTACATTTGCAATTTAAATTTAATTATGTAAATTATTAAATAATCATATTATTTTAATGTTACAAATGCAAATGATGAGAGGAAAATTGACTCTTCTTGAGCTGGTCATTGAGACTCACACCAAGAAGAAGTCCGTCCATAGGGAAGAGGTCGACGAACCAGAGCTTGTTGACCCCGGGCAGAGCGGATGATGAACTTAGTCCTTTACAAAAAAGACAAAATTTATTTAGTGGTAAATCATAACGTTATCCTTAATAATTCTTTATTATATAATTTGTTTAAAATCGATATATTAACTTTAGTTTGTGTTATATTGGCGTATATTAGGTCGTATAAAGGGTTTTTACACGGTCTTGGTTCTCTAAAAAAATATTATAGAGGATGCTACAACGATACCCCCACGGTCCAAGAGACTTCCACGCAAGAATGATGCATCGAGCAGCTCGAGAATACTCTTCGAGAAACGCAATACAAGAGCGTAGATGCCTCATATGGAGAGTATTATTGAGTTGATGATTGGTCGCGCGTTTGAGCCACCACCACCAATGAGGGCAACAACGTTGAGATAAGAACCGATCCTCGACTCTCATGCAACCCGTTCCGAGGCATTGGCAAGGACGGAGATGAAGACGAAGGTCTCGGTTTAATTTTGTATATATCACAAAACTTTTTTATTTTATTTTTAAATTTTTTAAAAAAAATTTCAAGATATCAACGAATTTCCATTTATAGAATAACAAAATTTCAACGTGCATCCATTGAAATATTTAAAATTCTTGCCAATTCAAAACCAACAGGTATCTGTTGGTGAATCCCCCCAAATATTTCAACGGATGCCCGTTGGTACCAGAGCAACATTTGCAACACATACCCGTTGCAAATTTCCAATGATCTTTTGTTGAAATATTTGAATGGGCATCCATTGTAGCATCCAACAATGTTATCGATTACAATTTATTGGTACTTATCAACGATAATATTCGTTGAATTGACGATGCAAATTGTAACAAATATGATTTTTCAACGATTGATTCTCTACAACTAGAAATCAGTTGGCATCCGTTGGAAAAGGTCAGTTCCAACGAAAACTGAGCTATTTCCAATGGATATGGTTGTTGGAAATGACCTATTTTTTATAATACGCGTTTAGTGTATAATCCATTATATGGAGACGTCGATATTTAAAATGCTTGAATAAATATCTAGACTTTGAGAGAGGGTAGATTGAATGAAGATAATTGTATTCCTTGATAGAAATAAAATGACACTTTCGGAATCCTTCATGAGTTCTTATAAGTGAGAACAACTCTAAAATCTAGAAGCATTGTTTCGTTGTAAATACTTGTAATTGTATTTTACTTCACTTGCTCATAGTACGACAATTTTTGTTGTTCATGACCATAGATTTTGTAAAGTCGATAGTCTAAATTCCTTTTTTCATGTATTCGACTCTGGTACTACATGCTTCATATCCTTTTAGAATGTCTTGTCTGGGTATAAATTATTAAAACTTAAGATGCATTAGATCATATCTAAATGACACATAAAATTTTTGACACCGTTTTTGGGGACATTTGGTGATTCAGCTATTGATTTTAAGAATATTGATCATTTTTAGTCCATTATTGACACCTCGTTTTGTCTTGTTTTCTTTGTTTTCCTTGCGGGTACCTAGTTTGTTATCAGATTTGTTGCGAGTTCTAGATTTATAGCACTCGATAAACTAATTGGAAATGACTGCAAGGACCATCTAAAAACAAACAAACAGGAGAATGATGGCAGACAACGTCGAGAGCAAGATTCCAGAAGATAAGACTTGAAGTATACACTGTTCCTAAGCATACCCAATGTTATATCCTGTATTCGACGGTCGGACACTGATCAAATTCGATTTGTGCTACATCCATCATTTTGGCATATGTTGAACAAAATCATATTTCGCGGGAGATTGAGGATGTGGACCTTCATTTGACGATGTTTAAGATGTTGTGCAACTCGGTCAAAGCAACTCCAGATAGTGATAGATGAGGTTGTCATACTATTGGCCTTTCCTTTTGTGTCATGGACCAAGCGCAATAATGGATCTGCACATTGATGACAGACTCCATCCACACTTAGAACCATGTTGAGGAGAGGTTCATGATGAATAGATTTGAGAAATGTGCTTAGTAGAAATTTTAGTTCATACTCTAGAGATATGTAGTGAGTGTTAGTGTAAATCCCATGACATGGAATCATTTAGTAGCTAGAGGACTCTATAGGAGACTAATTCATTTTCATTCACGATCAACATAGTCTAAGCGAGCATGAGTGTTCTTGAAATCCTCTTTGATATCGATTTATCTTATACTCTTTTATCCAACATCAATCATTGATTATGTTTGCTAGAGTACAAACAAAAATTAAAGTATAGGGGAGTTTGATCATGTCGTTTTCATTTTATGATATCTTGCATATGTTTATTATGTTTTGGATTATTTTAGTGTCTTTAGTTCCCTATTACTCTTTATTTTGCTTTATTTTATAATCTTACATGCAATATATACTATGAATGACATTTAGGAGAATAAGTCAAGATTTAAACACACCAACCAAAAATGAGAGAAACATTGAAATAAGTTGACCCAAATTCATTATCGCTCGGTCGAACATGTTGGTATGATATGCATAAAATTCCTCGAGAAATCACTTAGGCAAAGTGATGAACCACTTGACCAGTATAAAAAAACAATGTTCACTCCTATGATTTCAATATTCCACCCGAGCGGTGAGCCAAAAGAGTAATACCTTTTAACCCCTCGGTAGGTTCACTTGACTATAGCAGTAGCCAACTCGGTCGAGTGTTATGTCACTTACGTAAAAGTTTTGTCTGACTTACAACTAAAACACGCAAAAACAGAGATGGCTTGTCCCGTGTTGACTTTATTGGAGAGGAGGAGAAGTTTCATATACGAAAGGTCCAACACGTTGAAATGAGAGCAGACATAAAAAAAAAGAAAAAATAAGAGACTTTTGAATGGTGCAAAAGAGTGAGAAGATATTAGACCTAAAGGTATCGATGAAAACGAGTTAAAGGCGGTGTCATGGCACCGACTGATCAAAAGATCGATTGGGTTTTGCCTAACCTTCCTATTAATTTTTTTTATTGTTATAGGTCTTTCTCGAGACGTAGATTCATACTTTAGGTTAGAGTTTTGTGTATTTTAATAATCAAAAATCGTTATTCTTTGCTTTTTATGGTGTAATGCATGTGTTATTCTTTCAATTCTTATTAGACCCCTTGAGTTCTCACATGGAATAATTCAGATAGAGATATCATATTATTTAGATTGTATACATTAAATGAATATTAGTGATCATATTGAGAGGTAGGTTAGTCGGTTTAGAAATTATTATATTGGTTGATAATGCGTTCAACATGTAAGTCATTATATGGAGGCCTCAATGATTGAAGTGTTCGAATACAAATTCAGTCGTTGAGGTAGATCTATTGATAATGCATTCAAAACTTAAGATTGAGACGTCAATGATTGAAATGCTCGAATAATGATCTAGACTTCGAGAGAATGTAGATTGAATGAAGATGATTGTGTTATCCGATAGAAATAAAGTGATACTTTTTTAAATCCTTCATGAGTTCATATACATGAGAACAACTCTCGTACCTATAACCATTGTTTTTTAATAAATACTTATAATTGTAGTTTACTTTACATGTACATATTAGATAATAGATATTACCAAATTTTTGTTGATATTCATTCATGAGCATAGTTTTGTAAAGTCAATAATATAAATTTTTCTTAGTCTTTGTCTTCGACTTTGCTACTACATGATCCGTATCCTTGTAGAATGTGTAGTATAAATATAAATTATTAAAATTTGATATGTATTAAATCACACTAGGTAAAATATCAGTTATTAACACATTTGAACCCATTTGTATAGATTTAAATGTGTTATGAGCATCTGTAAATCCATTTTTATTGATTTGAACATGTTGCAAGCGTATTTGAACCCATTTTTATCTATTGAACATGACATGAATGTCTCTAAAATCATTTCTATTGATTTAAATGTGTTAAGATCATATTTAAATCATTAAAAAGTTGTTCATCGATATTTACCATGTTCATACGAAGAATATTGACAAGTAATAGGAGGGTTTGAAATAAATTATCATATTAAAGATTATCGTGTAGAATTGCATTTCATAATATATATTATGATCTAAATATTGATATATTTTCTAATAGTAAATAATATTATATCTTATTATTGACATAAGTTATAAATTAATTAATTTAAATCTAAAAACAGTTAATTTTAATTTATGAATCAATAACTATTAAAATTGTTAATTTATTTTATTTTTCGTTATATTTTCATATCAATATTTTTTAACTTCATTAAATTTTTTATGCGATATGATATATATATTGAAATAAAAAATTTATATAATAAATTTTATTTATATAAATATTACGTCCGAGTTATAATCTAGAGATATTTGGATATTAGAAATAGGCTGAAAAGATTGGCTTCCGAAATGTCCAGTCCAATGTAACGGCCCATAAATGATATAAATGCAGTTAAAACCGAGAGGTGCCCATTTTTGTAAGTTCAGAACGGTGACACAATCACACTCTAGGGTTTTGTGATTAGCCCGACTCCCTCTATTTAAACCTCCGTTGTCTGAGGTTCCCTTCTTCAAGCGCCTCTCATACGTTCTGCACACCATCTCCCCGGAGATTTCCCCGCCCATTTCTCTTTCAATCATCTTGCTTTCTTGATTTTGGAAGATCATTGCTTGTTATGCATAGATTCTTCCCGTACCATCTGAAATTTTTCTTGTTTGATGTATATTTCGATGTTAATATCCTCTGAATCCCTTCAGAATTCTCGTTTTTTAGTCTGTCAGTTTCAAGTTTTTGATATTTAAATAATTTTTTTGCTTGATTTCTCTGTTTTATTTTGTTTGGAATTTATAAGGCGGTGATTCTTATACGAGATAATCATCAAAGTATGAGAAATTGTAGCTCGTTGATGTACAACGTATCTAACGTTTGGAATGTGTTTGGTTGCGTTATAGAGCAAGGCAATAAATTAGAGTCTCTGATGCGCTTAGATTCAATAGCGTTTTCAGCGCTGTACGTTGCCGATATAAATTAGGTTTGAGATTCTGGCACCAGGGTTTCTTTATAGCCCTTGTGCATTCAGATGCCCTAAAATTTGGAGCACAATACTAATATCTATGTTATGATTCCTGTTGGACTGAGTCCGATTGAATATTAATTTCTTTTTCTACGAAGGCAACAAATTAGAGTCTCTGATACACTCACAATTCCAATAGTGTGTTCAGCGCTGTACGTTGCCCAAATATATGTGGCACGATCAAACATTAGCTTTTAAGGTAAAATTTAAGCTTGTGAGGTCACTGTTCCTACATTTTCTTTTCTTGATGATCTCTATCTTCGCATTTTCTTTTGTCGATCCTAGTTTCTTTTTGGTATTGTTGATTTTTGAAGTAAATATTTACTATTCTTACCTCGGTGTGAACACATGGTGTGTGGTTCATGATACCTCGGTGTGAACACATGGTGTGTGGTTCATGATAAGATTATCGATCAGTTTGTATGTTTCAACACTAAGATCTATAAATAATCTTTAGTAGTATTATCCAATATCGTCTTATGCTTATTCGTGATTCCACTGTAAAAGAGTTAGATCATATACCGCTGCTCTAACCATAATATGGACGCAACTGCAAATGATCCCCTAATTGAGAAAGGGAAAAGACGTAGTAATATTGCATTCTCCATGATTCCATTTGTCTTAACTGTGATAGAAAGCTCCAGAAAGTCTCTAATGCGTTGATGGGATCTTTGTGGTTTTTATTCATGAATTGCTTTTGACAAAACATTTAATTAGGCTTGATTTAGTATTGTTCTCTAGTAACAAGAAAATTCTTTATGGCAGTTTGGATGTTGTTCATGGTTGTGCCAAGTGTTATCTCGAAGGCGATGTGTGGAGTAGTCTGTAGTTAGGGCTGTTCATGACTGACCAACATATTGTTTGGTCAATTCGAAATAGGCTCGAAATATTTAGAGATTTGGCCATAAATCAACAAAGGATCAAGTAAAAGATAATAAAATAAGAATGACCCTGTCTGAGTCTATATCGTGTTGACAAATGGTGCTTGACAAAGGTTTCAAACGAGGTGTAGTTCCGTTTCGATTTTTCGGTCTCTTTGTGTGTCTATCGGCAAGAATGCTTTCTAGAATGATGAGTGAATATCTCTATCCTATGCTCTATACTTGACGTTCTGTAACTCAAAATTTGAATCATTTCGGTGCCAAATTCTGCTCAAAACGGAAGTAGGAGAGTTAACCAAGTTATGCCCAACCGTCCATGGTATGCAGTTTGGTCGGGGATGCATCTCTTCCTCTTTTCTAGATCGGTTTCCTTTAGGAACCCGATCGTACTGTGTGAATTCCTAAGTTGTGCAAAGCTCTGGGGTATTTGGTGATGTTGAGCTCTACAGTACATTATGTCATGCACGATCGTGAATTTTTCCATGAGGAGTGCCCGATCGTGCTCTATGTGTGCCTGACCCATGCATCACTCTCGGGGCAAAATCCATCCAATTACTGCCCGGTCGTGTATTTCATCATGCTCGGTCATGCATGTCTATGTCTAACCAAGTTCACATCTTGCCCATTCTTTGTCCGTTTTTCATCTCGTTTGCTCTATAGTGATCCTCGATGTTCATACTTTGTCCTGTGTATGTTTTTTAGCTTCGAAAGGAATGAAATACGCATTAAAACCTGTAAAAACACGAAAACAATTAAAACAGATACAAAATCACATATAAACATCGCTACTATCATCATAAATAGGGGGTGTAAAATGAATTGTCGGCTCGTGAGTTAGCTCTAGTTCAGATCATATTTAAGCTAGTCGAGCTAGATATTTTCTAGCTCGTTTAAAAAATGAGCTGGCCAGTTGAACCGAAAACGAGTTCAAACTTAGACGAGCAAAGTTTTCCTTTTTTTGTATATCATATATAATATTGCATTTAATAAAATATAATATATTGTTTAAACATATCTATTATAATGTATTTATTTTTCTTTCTCTAACCATTGATATATTTTAATAAAAAAAATAAAGAAAAGTTACGAGCAGTCGAATTTAGTACAATGATATTTGATAACTTTTTATTCGAGAAGGTTGTTTTTTATTTAGTACAATGATATTTTATAATTTTATGTTTGAATTAATGTTTTCATCTTTTCGATATTTTATTTGGTTTGTTTGATGATGTTTATCATATATGATATTACAACTATTTCAAATGATTTGGCTCGCGATCTAGCTCGTTTTTTGGCGAGCTAGAGGTAAGCTGAGCTGAATTGGGATTTTCCAGCTCGTTTTTTAGCGAGCTTAAAGCAAGTTGAGCCGAGTTAAGTCGAACCAGTTCGCTTTACACTCCTAATCATAAACATCTCTAAAATCATGCGAGAAACGTGAACGAAAACGATATGATCAATTTTTAAGCGATTTTCAGTGATTTCGAGTGATTTTGAAGGATTTTTGAACGATTGTCGATGGTTTCATGGGTTATATGAGTCGTTTGGGTCGCACTGGGTTGCATTGGGTCACACTAAGAGGGTCTCATGGGTCGTTTGGGTCGTACTAGGAGGGTCACATGGCTCATATGGGTCGTTTGGGTCGCACTGGGTTGCGTTGGGTAGCACTAAGTCGCACTGAGTCGTTAGGTCGCATTGAGTCGCATTGAATTGCTTGGTCGTAAGGGCAATTTGGTAATATCAATATTTATAAAGGTATTTTTTTGTGTTAAATTGTTTCAGGGAATGGTAGGTTTGAAGTCAAAATAGCATTTCAATGGTATTTTTGAAGTTGCTCCTATTGAAATATACAATTTTTCTATATATTATTGAATACTTCTTTATACACAACATTTGTTGTGTTTTGTTAGAGGTGGGCAAATAATCAATATTTGTGAATATCCGACTATTTGTATTTGTATTTGTATTCGGCGAATATTCATATTTATTATTTGTGTTTATATTTGTAAATTAGAATATTTGTAAAACTAAATTCAAATCGCACAGAGATGCAAAGATACATAATATAAATAAAACATGGTATCTAATTTTCATAATCATTTCCACATCAGTTTTTAATTTAGTTTCGTTGATGATTCTACAAATATTGTCGATTCACCTAAAACAATGAAACAAATTATTAGATTACTAAAATAAAACTCACAAAAAGTTAAAACCACTCATTTGGATTAAAACCAATCTTGAGGTATATCTAATTTTCAACAATATTAGTTATTTTAAAGTATTTCATATTTTAGTCATTTAATCATACATATATTGCATATTCGTCTATATATTTATATAGTAAGTGCTTAAATAAGATTAATAATGTTTTTTATTTCTGATTTGATCAAACCAATTTTGTTATATATGTATCTATATATTAACTAAATAGTAATTTTCTATTTAGTATTTACAGATACGAATAGTTTAGATAATTGAGTTTACTATTTGTATTTGTATTTGTCGAATATCTGATTTCTAATATTTGTATTTGTATTTGTGTCATTGGATATTCGAATTTTCGGTTCGAATACGAATCAGATACAAATAGTTCGAATATTTTGCCTAACTCTAGTTTTTGTTGTGCATTTACCAATATCATTTAAAATAGCAATTTTACTCTCTTTCTCTCTCTAGTTTTTGCTCTAGACACTGCTACATACAATTTTCCATGACTACATACAATTGTCGCATGGATAACAAGGGTCGCGTGGATCGCATGGGCCATTTGTGTCGTATGTATCGTTTGGGTTGCATGGATCGCTTGAGTCACATGGGTCGTATGGATCTCACAGGTTCACAAGGGCAATTTGGGAATTTCAAATTTTATGGGTAAAATTGAAATTAATTTTTTTTAGGAGAGAGTAGGATTGAAACCCTAATAGCATTTCAATGGTGTTTTTGAAGTTGCCTCAAATGTATGACATAAGCTGACAAATAAAATAAAAAAGAGGCAAATTTCAATTTTACTTTTTCACCCCATTCATTGCTTCAACAACTCCCGTCTTTTCTTCTATTGTCCGGATAATTGGTGGTATTTACAACAAATGAAAGACTATTAAGAAAACTTAGAAAGTCTAGATCTTCACAGATATAGGTTTAACAGAAAACAGGGGAGTTAGAGATATACAACTTCTCGACACGAAGAGGATGAGAGTAGCTAGAGACATGAGCTTCTCCATCTGAAGAAGATGAAGAGAAGTTAGAAACGATTTCCGTAGAAAATAGGGAAACTAGAGACGAAGAAAATGAAGTGGAAGGTTGTTAGGAGAAGAGATTGCAAGATTGAAGAAGATAGAGACGTTAAATAGAAGAAGATGAGGCTGACTAATTGGCTGCCTAGTGATTAATGTAGGAATAATGGAAGGTGAAGATTCCCACATTGACAAAATCACATGAAGGAACCCATGTATATAATGGGTCACTTAATGGTCATGTCTAAATGTGTTACAAGACATGACATGGAAGTGGGTTTTTTCATGGGTTTGCAATGGGCTTCGATGGGCTTCGGACCTTAATATTAAAGGTCAAGATAGGGCCTTGGGCCTTGGGCTCAGTGGTTAATTCCGAATTTCACTTAAATTTTTCGGTTTAGTTTTTTCGAAATCAACTTTAAATTTGGTTTAGCACTGGTTCTGAAGCCAACAGTCACATCTCTCCATTTTGAACGAATTTTGGCTCCTGTAGGAATAATCAACCATTGCAATTGTTCGGTAAAAATTGTTTTTTGGCTCCTCAAGGCTCCAGAAATTGCTGATGATTGAAAGTCTATAAATAGGAGATCATTTTGTTCTAAATACAATCCGTTTTATGAGAAAAATACATACAAAATAGATTCGTCAAGAAGTCTTGAATTTCTTGAGATCGTTGCATCCTCTGGGCAGAAGTGAGGACAAATTTCTGTCTAAGGAAACTGCTCATCGCAGGCCTCGATCAACTCACGTTCGGTAACCTCGTTTACTGTTTCATTTACTCATTATTAGTCGCTCTGTTTCATAGATTCTGTTTTTCCTATTGAATTATACTAGGTCCGACTTGATAGCCCAAGTCGCCTTTACGATGTTTCCGTCTAGCACCCCGACTTGGGGTTAGTCGGAATGGTTGGACTGCGCCTAGCGTATGGGCGGCGGCGCCTAGACGACCGCCCAGACCGTTTTTTGAACACTATGTTGAATAAATAAATGAAACTCATGATAATGGAATTTCGTAAGATATTGCAAGATGAATTCACTATCATCCACTGATGCCTTTATCGATGGGATGACACAACTCATGGAGTTTGTCAAGCATAAATAGTAATACTTGTCACTAAAAATCCATAACAAGTAGATATGGACACTGATGGGAACACGAAACTTTGAGAACCATGACGTGTCCCTCGAATCAGAAATTGGGAAGCTTATAATACTAGGTTGGAAATCATGACTTTGATGGGATGGAGCTATGTGGAGACATACTTAGATTGAGAAAGAAAAACTATGATGGTTTTCATTTCCATTAGTATTTCGATTTGAAGAAAGTGAAGTTGGCTTCGACGAAATTCAATGAGTATGTGCTTGCATGGTGGAATCAGCTAACTCGTTCATGTCATAGGAATAGAGAGCAACCCACAGTGACATGGGATGATATACGTGCATTGATAAGATGTCGTTTCGTACCTACTCATTATCATAGAGAGGATAATCAACATCTATGAGGATTGGTTCAAGGAAATCGAACATATAGGACTCTACAAAGAGACATCTAGACCAGGATTACAAGGTAACATTTAAATCACTGAACGTAACTGTGACATTATGTCTGTAATTCCAAGGTCAAGGTCATTACACCGAAGACATCCAAACAAGAGGTCCATGTTGGTACCGGAAAATGGCGAATATGAGACAGAATCAGACGACGATGTGATATAAGGGGTTGATTAAATATCTGACAACTCGGATGGGAGTTGCAACGAGTAGGAGGCAAAAAAAAAATAGAATGTTGTTCATAGTTCTGAATTTACAATACACATTGGAACATCAGAGCAGCTTCAACTGTAGATGGACGAAAAGTGTGAAAAAATGAGTGATCATGAGCAATAACCATAAAAATAACGATATCTTGAGAAAAATCCATGAAAAAATTCAAAATATTCGTCTTTATCAAGTCAGAGAGTATGGATTAGGAGATGTGTTTGGTTTCCTTCATTGCCTTTTTCTGAGTTACTGCATCCATCCAACCATGTCGTTGGATGACAGTGGTAAATTTTTGCATCATGCATCATAACTCATCCATCGTCAATCCCAATTGCGTTTGCAATTTAGTTTTTTTTGTCTATCTCGCCATGGTTCATCACGATGGTATTTTGAAGTAAATAACCATACAGAGACAGTGGTTTATTCTATAAGCATTCAAATATAATAATTGTATATTTTAGATGTTTTTGAAAATAAATATATATACCAAGTAAATATCGGTTTTGGGCGTACGTGTAAATGTGGTAATAATTCAAGATTAGGATAAAAGATAAAAAATGTAATGCGTGGAAGCATCTGGTTTGATCTCAAGGATTTGGTATATGAAGGAAGGTCACAGAGATTTAAGGATTAAATAAAATAAAAGTTAATTAAGAGGACGAATAGATATATTAATTTAATAACAAAGACATCGCCATTAAATGCCATTTGTAACATTATTCTCCATTTCTACTCTAATCTATAATCATTTTGTTGTAATCTAAACTATAATAACCAATATTTAATTCCTTCCACTTTCCATATCTTCTCTAACCCGATACTTCTTTTGGGCAAAATATTCATAACTCGTTTCGATCCAAATTTAATGTTGAATATAAATTCAAATTCGTAAATTCGAATAATAAAATTACGAAATCTATAATTTTAGTTTTGTGAATATCTAAATATTTATAACTATCTATAATTTTTTACTTTTAATAATAATTACGAAAATATCAAATAATATCATATTGGATATAAATCCAATATTATAGAATAAAATAAATTCGAAATCGATTTCATTTCGATATATATTTTATTATATAAAATATTTAGATTTGAAAATTTATATATATATATATATCCAATTATTTTTTTTAAATATCCAAAAATTTATATTTAAATAAAAAATATTATCTATTCGGATTTGAATCCGATTTTGGATACCTAATATCATATAAAGCAAAGCCATATGCCATGATTCATTCCGACAACAAATATTTTACAAAAACCCTATTTTACCCTTCTTTCTCTCTCTCTCTTCACATAAGGGTTTTCTTTCTCAAAGAACAATGGGTTTGCTTCCTTGTTCTTGTCCTTTGCCCTGCAACAAGACCAGAGAATGTCAGAACAAATCTACTCATTTTCAATCTGAGTTTTCCACGTCATCTCTGTCGTCACAGCCCAGCCTTCCGTCCGTTCCGTCGCTGTCTTCGCCGTCGCAAAACCCTCACCAGGATCACCAGTGCTTGGCCACTCTCAGAGGGCACTCCTCTTACGTGTCATCCCTCGCCGTCACCGGAAAATTTCTCTACAGCGGCTCTTCTGACAGCGAGATACGCGCGTGGCCCCGTGAACCACCGCAAAACTATGTCGGCGACAATATAATTGCCGTAGGAAACGGAGCGGTTAAGGCGTTGGTTGTTTTAAAGGATAAACTCATAAGCGCACATCAAGATCATAAGATTCGCGTTTGGAAGATGGATGAGAAAGATCCACCGCAGAAATACAAATGCTTGACCACTCTCCCGACGGTGAACGACCGTTTGACAAAGCTATTCAACGGGAAGAACTACGTGGAAGTCCGACGACACAAGAAATGCACGTGGGTTAATCACGTGGATACAGTTTCATCTTTAGCCTTATCAAAGGATGGTTCATTACTCTACTCATGTTCATGGGACAGAACCTTTAAGATCTGGAGAACTTCAGATTTCAAATGCTTAGAATCAAAGGAAAAAGCTCACGATGATGCGATAAACACCATTGTTGTATCTTGTGAAGGATTTGTTTACACTGGTTCAGCTGATAAGAAGATAAAGGTATGGAAGAAGGAAGGAAATGAAAAGCGACATTCTTTAGTGACTACTTTAGAGAAACATGAGTCAGCCATTAACGCTGTAGCCATTAGTGAGGATGGTAAGGTATTGTATTCAGGAGCATGTGATAGATCGATTATTGTATGGGAAAGAACAGAGAAGAATGAAGAACATATGCGTTTAGTTGGAGCTTTGAGAGGACATAAGAAGGCAATACTGTGTTTGGTAGTTGTTTTGGATATGGTGTTTAGTGGATCGGCTGACAATTGTTTGAGGATTTGGAGACGAGGAATGGACAAAGGGTATTCTTGTTTGACTGTCTTAGAAGGACATTATAAGCCTGTTAAGTCTTTGGCTGTTTCCATTGATTCTGATTCTGATTCTTCTCATGTTTCTTGTATGATTTACAGTGGGAGTCTTGATCTTAGTATTAAAGTTTGGAAAATCCGGATTCCGGTGATTTATTAATCTTGTTTTTATAACTTATTATGAATTATATATATATTATTTTATAAATCTAATTTTTTAATAGATCCAAATTTATATTTGATAATCTGGTTTGTTTTGATTTCAATATTTTCATACCAAACTTTGATTGTCTATACATATGTGTAGTTCAAAATCAAATTCTAACGTGAAAATTTATTATTATATATAGTATTATATAATTATAAACTCTTGAGTTAGATTTTAGGTTAAATACTTATAAACTCTTGAGTTAGATTTTAGGTTAAATTAAATTTCAAACTCATATTTTGTCAAATATGGACTTGAGTCTAACTAATCCTAAAAGTTGGTTCCAGAGTTTAGGATTGTTCAATATCATATATTGAAGTCTCACGTTAATGTTGTTGATATGAAACGAAATTGTCAAAAATTGGCGAAGAAAAACGGTGCAAGTTAGGCACCACCATTGTTGAAAAATGATGCAAGTTAGGTACGTGATAATTTGAAATATGAATAATGATTCAAATGAGCCAAAACGGCTAGATATACAAAGTTAGACCTAATTACAATGATGATAGATCTAATTACAAAATGACTTATATACCCCTATACATATATCCTTTACACCGGGCTGAATGTCTCATGATAGTCGATGCCCGGTCTTTGGTGAAACCCCTTTGCAACAAGTCGAGCTTTGAATCGTTCCACGGATCCATCTTGTTTGCGTTTGATTCGAAACACCCATCGGCAACCAACAATATTCTTTGCTTGTACTGCGGGAACAAGCTGCCACGTTAGGTTGCGATGTAGGGCTTGTAACTCAGAATCCATTGCATCACACCATCAAGGATCTTTTAAGGCTTGAGTGATATTAGCGGGTTCACCTTCTACCTGAACGACAAGAGCAGATCGGTTATTTTGTTTAGCAACATGACTCTTTGAGCGAGTAACCATCGGGTGCGAATTTGTTCGAGGACGTTGCGGTGGCACGTCCAAGACAATAAGCTTAGGAGACTGTGAAGATGATGATGGCTTAACATGGAGAGGAGTCGGAGACCGAGAGACAATATCCGAGGATTGCAGCGGTGAAGGATCCGAGCTTAGGGGCTGAACCGGCAATGGAGCAATGAGTGGTGGCGAGAATGATGGTGTAGGGTTGACGCTATTTGAAGAGGTGGCAACAGTAGGTGGCTTTTTGGTTT
>CM071863.1:46168534-46182221 GCA_036759665.1 Gynandropsis gynandra
AGTCGTGATAGCACGTAGGTATTCATCAATGGATTGCGATCCTTTTGAGGAGCATTTGATCTTATCACGAAGTTGTAGAAGATGGCCGCGAGACGCTTTGCCATAAGTGTTGGCGAGCGTCTTCCACGCCTCGTAGGTGGAGGGGGCGCGTGCAATTAGGGGCTGTAGAGAGGCCGAAATTGCTCCAAATAGGGCTGAGAAGAGGAGACGGTCTTGTTGCTTCCGTGGCTGGAAATTAGGATTGTCGACGGGCACTCCATCACGATGGATCTTGGCCGGAGGAACAACGGAGTTGTCCTCAATGAAGCATTGAAGATTGTGGCCTTCAAGAAGGGCACGAATCTGAACATTCCATGTGAGGAAGTTGGTCGGCGTCAGCTTGGTGATGTTGGCCATGTTGACGGTGAGAAGGGTGCTGAGCGGATGTTGTGGATCGAAAGTCGGGGCCTCATCGGAGAGACGGGCGATAGGGTGACTTGTTTGGCCGGCCATGAGTTAGGGTTTGGAGACGGTGAGCAAGAAAGGCAAGAATTAGGGTTTGGTGAGAAGAGAACCGCGATGCACTAGCAACGGGGCGCAGCGCGGGACAACAGTTAACAGCGACCCGAGACGCGATAATAGCGAGCCGGCGGGAGGAGTGGAGGATGACGGCCTGAAAATTAGGGTTTTGGGGCGTTTTGTGTTTTGGTAAGTGTCGTACGTGATGGTACAACGACAAGAGAGGGAGGAGAGGGGTGAACGGCCGGAGGAGAGGAAGAGGATGATCGGCGGCCGCAAATAAAGAGGGGGATTCGGCGGCAGCGGCGGTTGGAGAGGGGAGAAGAGGCCGGCCGAGTTTTTAGGGAAGTTTGTTGTCGTTAGACTTTGTGCTCTGATTCCATGATAATTTGAAATCTGAATAATGATTCAAATGAGCCAAAACGGCTAGATATACAAAATTAGACCTAATTACAATGATGATAGATCTAATTACAAAATGACTTATATACCCCTATACATGTATCCTTTACAGTACCTTCATTGTTGACATTTTTCTCCTTCTCATGCCTATATAAGAAGGCATTGAGCGAGGATGAAAACACACCACCGAGAAGAAGAGAGAGAGATAAAGAATTTTTTTGTGGGTTAATAAATATTATTGTATCCGAGGGAGAGTACTCTTGTCTCCTCTTGTATTCTTTCCTTTTTGTAGTAATAAATATTTGCGGTCGTGGTTTAACGTGGACGTATCTCTCACACCAAGGGTGAACCATTATAAATTTTGTGTCTCTAGAATTTTATTCATTCGCTATTTCTCGTTGTTTCCCAACAACTGGTACCAGAGCTTGATTTGATCTAGTAATGAGTTATAACGAACGAGGAAAATTTGGGTCAAAATCTTATTACTTTTGACGTTACGGATTTCTCATTCTAGAAATTACGAATTGAGGATTATCTGTACTGCAAGAATCTTCAAAAACCACTTTTGGGTAAGAAATCCAAGGATATGAGTGATGAAGATTGGCAAAGCCTTGAGCGGAAGATGTTAGGAGTCATATGATTAACATTATCTCAGAATGTAGCTCATAATGTTGCCAAGGAGTCAATGACCGCAGGGCTGATGAAGACTCTATCAGAAACATATCAAAAGCCTTTGCCGAATAACAAAGTTCATCTAATGAAAAGGTTGTTTAACTTGAGATGAGAGAAGGTGTACCTGTCGCTGAATATCTCTCACTTAAATATCGTATCGGATGAAGACAAATATGCATTTATCCTCTCACTTAATTATTCTATTGAATCTTGGGTTTTAGATTTTGGAGCGTCATTCCACATCAAATCGTGATTTGTTAGAAAATTATATTTCTGACAATTACAGAAAAGTGTATCTCACAAATGAAGAACCCTTGGAGATTGTTGACTTAGGTGATATACACCTAACAACTTCTGGCAAGAAGGTATGGAAGATTAATAAGGTCAGATAGGTTCCGAAGTTGAAGCACAACTTGATCTCGGTGGGGCAGCTTGATGATGAAGGTTACAACGTAAACATCAGTAATGGCTCATGAAAAAATATCAAAGAAAGCCATGCTTATTACTCAAGGAACCAAGACGGGAAGTCTGTACATGACTTCCAACTGCACGAATACAGTAGCTGTAGTTGATGCCGGTGAAGAGTCAATTCTGTGGCATCGTCATCTTGGGCACATGAGTGAGAAAGTTATGAAGGTGTTAGTCTCAAAAGGCGTAATCTCTAACCTGAGAACTGTTGAACACCAGTTTTATGAAAGTTGTGTTCTTGGAAAACAGACCAAGACCAGTTTTTCAAAAACTGGAAGAGAGTTGAAAATTCAAAAGCTTGAATTAGTTTACACGGATGTGTGGGGTCCAACACCAATCAACTCTCTTGGTGGATGAAGATAATACGTCATATTCATCGATGATTATACAAGAAATGTATGGGTTTATTTCTGATGGACGGAAATCAGAGTTTTATATTTCCAAGACCACTCTACCGCAAGTATACGGTTCGTGTAGTACTAGGGTCGAGCTCTGGGGATTAGTGCAGCGTTAGAACTAAGATATCACGAGAAGAAGATCGATCAATAGACGGATATCGAACTAGAAAATAAAGATAAAGAAACGTAACGAAGCTAGACTCGGTTATACGGAGTATCATGGGCTTCGAGAATACCGGAACATGCAGTGGATGTTTATATGGATCATGAAATCGGTTTGTATCAATCGATGGGGAACTAATATCTAATCCTCTACCGTGGAAATCAACATCACTCATCTTCCAATGTACCGCGGAACATCTAGATGCATTAAGAACAATAGGAAACTCTACCTCTAATGCTCGAAATGACTCTTCCAAGCCTAAATCTTCTACCTAGGGAATCAACGTCACTCATATTCCTATGTAGCGCGGAACGTCTAGGTGCATGAAAAACGATGGGGAATTCTACCTCTAATGTCGGATGGGAACTCAACCTCTATAAACGGAGATGACTCTTCCAAGCCTAAATCCTCTATCTAAGATATAAACGTACTCATCCGAGGCAGTAAATCTACACTTAGGTGCATGACGAACAATGGGAATTCTACCTCGATTATTACCGTTCCTAAATAGATTAACCGATCGGTCAGATTCTCATCAATCTAATTCATTCAAAGGTTCATTCACGAGACTCAAGTCTGACTCTTCCAAGCCTAGACGAATCTCTAATCTCTCTCAAACGTGCCTAATTCAGTCGAATAGATCTAGTCTTATTCAAGCATGAAATCAACAACGTATGAAGGCATTACGCACATATCTATAACCTATCGAACCATTCAATTGAACAAAACCGAAATCAAGCATTAATAAATAAAACTATCCATTACAGTGGCATCCCTAACCCATGAAAATAGATCTACTCAGAATACATAGGGAAACAAACAAAAACAAAGTAAGTGTTCATCTCCCATATCATCCCGAGCGTTGGCTTCAGATGAATCCTTTGGGTGGCCAAAGTCTTCAACCGTGTTCTCTCCTCTTTCTCGTGTGTCTCTGGGTGTCTCCTCTGGTCTGTGCTTCCTCCCCTTGCCCTAGATCGCTTATTTTCTCTTTAATTTCCCGTTCAAACACTCAAAAAAGGTTGTTACGAGAATGGCGGCCCGCGCGGGTACAACTTCCACCCGATTGTGCAGAAGCCAGCCCGAGCGTGTAGCACATCAAGCCCGAGCGGGCTAGGTCACCCGACCGTGTGGTCTACCAGCCCGATTCATGTTGCTGTTTCGGGTATTTGTGGTCCTATATGCAGCCCGAGCGGGTCCTTTACACAGCCTAAGCGGGCACGACTACACGACCATGTTCTAGTCATGCCCGGGTCGTGTGAAGTTTGCTGGATAATCTCCGCAACCTTAGCCCGAGCGGGCCTCTTCCATGACCGAGCGTGTAGTCTTGACTTTCTCTTTCCACTCCTTTCGCTCGATGTTTGAGTGTTCAATTTGGATCCGTGGCTGTGCACATGTTGTATCTTGTCACTTAATCACGTTTTCGGGGTGGAATTGCCGTAATCACTCGGGTTTTGCTTCATGTCTTCGTTTCCTACAAAAAACACGAAATGGTAGATGAAATCCTCAAATAAACTCAATAAATCGGTAAATTCCAAGAAATCTAATAAAAAACTAAACCTAAGAATCATGAAGATACTATGACGGATTACATGTTATCAAACTCCCCCAGAGTTAACCTTTGCTCGTCCTCGAGCAAATCTATAGTCGAGTACAAAAAGAGTTAAACAAAAATGGACACTAGCACAAATACTTCGAAGGATTAGCCATCATGCAAAACAACGCGTCACATGAACGTAAGCCTAAGCATACCTAGTTCAGACTTCTATCAACCGATAGTCACGGGCCATGCAATCCTACCAATGACCTAAGTCTATTTCATACCCCTAGACAACGTCCAAGCGATCTCCATACCAATTCCCCTAAGCTTGAGATATCATTAAACTCATATTCTCGTTCTTATTCTCTTTTCTTTTTTTTTATTTTTTTATAGATCCACGCTTGGTTTCTAGGACGTCGAAGTCGAAGAGGGATGGCTTTCTACTTAGACCCAGGCTGCCTATAGCACACTCATAAGGTCGTGTAACCTTAGAGAAGTGAAGAGGTGCATCATTCAAGAACATTTTTCTCTTTTTTTTCTTTTCAAGATTACGCCTCAATTCTAACCCTTAGGACGTAGAATAGCGTCTCAACCCACCACTTAGACCCGAACCATCGATCTCGATGTACTCATGTCAATGAAAACTTGAAGTAGTTAGAAACTTATCCAAGGTGACAGCGGAATATAAGCGTGTGGAATCTAATGATCTATGAACGGTAAAATATATCAAACACACAAAGATCAGAATACCAAACTACGGGAAAATAAGGGTTGGAACGTGTGCACCTTGTGTATCTTGCTGTCCCGAGTTGGTGATGCGGCTGAACGTTGTATGCGCCTCCTCCTCAAGGATGATATCGACGTCAAAAAACCTGTGAAAAAGAATCACACAATCCAAAAGAAGGAATACTAACCCACCGAGTACATCAATGTGAAAAGAATAAGAATAGGTCCGAAAAAAATGAAATGAAAGAAAATGCGAAAGTCGGGTTGTCTCCCGATAAACGCTTGTTTAAGGTCGCGAGCTTGACCAAATGCTCTCCTCATCACCATTGAGGTGGACGTCCTCGCCTTCGTGTGCGATGCCTCCTGCGTCGTGTCCTTCGCTCGGGTATACCACTCGGATTTGTCATCCGCCTTGCTAGATCAGCTAGCTCTCCCATGCTCTTCTCTTGCCCGATCATGTTGCTGTTCAAGATTAGCGTTTTGTCGAGCGTGTCATTCTGAACTATTGGGCGTACAATGCTGGTTTTGGTTGAAAATGTTGCACGATTGGGGTTCAGCCTATTTGCTTGCTGGTTTGTGCTGGCCGTTCGTGTATCCCTTCGCCTTGCGTTTCTTCCGAAGCTCTCGAAGGTTGTCCGTGCCCGTGGTTATCATCTTGATCCGTACCTCTATCCATGGGATCCAATAGGTCACTCAAAACATCAACGTTCATAGACTCTTCGAGCATTTCATTTGCCAATTTGTCCAACACATCCATCGAGAACACGGACTCTGCAAAAAGTGGTTGTTTGAGGTTTTTGATCAACCCGAACTCTACAATATCTTCCCCTATCTTCATCGTTAGTTTACCCCTCTGAACGTCGATAATGGCATATGCAATATTGAGGAATGGTCTTCCCAAAATGATCGGTGTAATTTCATCTTCCTTCATGTCCAAAACCACGAAATCAACGGGGACGTAGTAGTCCCCTACCTTGAGAGGTACATCCTCCATAATGCCTATCGGGTGTTTCACTGAACGGTCAGCCATATGTAATACCATCTTCGTGGATTGCAACTCTCCCAAATCAAGTTTCTTGTACAAAGCCAGCGGCATAAGGCTGACACTAGCCCCTAAGTCGCATAGGGCATTGTGGATGGTGACGGTTCCGAGCTTGCAAGGGATGACGAAGGTACCTGGATCGGGTAATTTCTTTGGTATCCCATGTTGGATAACGGCATGTGTCGCAGCGGTGATCATCACTGTCTCATCTTCCACTCTATGCTTCTTGGTGAGTATATCTATGAGGAACTTAGATTAGGAAGGGATTTGCATGATTGCCTCGTGGAAGGGCATAAAAATCTCCATCTTCTTCAACCTTTCTGCGAACTTGGAAAATTGTGAATTATCATTTCGTTTCATTTGGTGTGAGGGAAATGGAAGTGGAGAGCGTCTTGGTGGCGGTGCTACATACGGTTCTTTTTCATCCTCAACTTGTACTTCCTTGTGCAGAAGCAGGGTCATCTTCTTCTGCTCAAAGATTTTCAAGGTACCAGTCACGCTTTCAAATCTGGCCGTAGATGCATTGATAAGTGATCTCAAACCGATTTATTCGATTCATCAAAACTCGCGTAGATGCATTACTCAATATGACGGCATTGCTGGTAAAACTCCTTGTCGATTAGGAGCACTTTCTGCAATTTGTGCCACTTGGGTGTCTAGGATTTTTAAATGTTTCTGCATTTCCGCCATTAGCCTCATCACTTCCTCTTGATCTCGTTTTACAATATTCAGCTCAGAAACATGGATTGTTGGCAACATAATTCGCATCAGCAACATCCTTGAATCCGTGAGAATCGGGAGACGCTTGGTGCATGTTTACCAATTGTAACTTCAACTCGGCAAGCTCAGCTCGCAATGAAAGCACCTCGCTGTCCGCTCCCTTGGCTAGATGGCGGCGATTAAATTCTCCCGACATAATATTTCTTTCCTCTGCCATCTTCTCAATCTTGGCCTCAATAGTGGTGAACGGGAGGTCATGTAGAGAACCTCCACAAACAGCGTTCAACCAATCACGAACTTCATTACGAAGACCCTCAATGAAAGTGGCAATGAGGTATCTTTTATCCATGCCGTGGTATGGGAATTCACGTTGATATCCTTTAAATCGCAGCCACACCTCTAGAAGACTCTCTTTATCCTCTTGTGTGAACGAATTAATCTTATTCTTCCACAGCTGCGTCTTGTGGGGTGAGAAAAATCGCATCATGAAGCGTTCTTTGAGCTGGCTCCACTTATGAATAGAATCTGGGGGTAGCGTGTAAAGCCACTCGAGTGCATGCTCCCTAACTGAGAACGGGAAGGCAAGCAACATAATCGCTTCATCATTTATGCCGGGGTATGCTTTCATGTTTGAACACAACATCTTGAACTGAGTGAGATGCTGGTTCGGATCTTCCGTAGATCGTCCCTAAATGGCGATTGACTCAACATCTGAATGAAGGCAGGCTGTAACTCAAATCTAATCCGATCTATCTCGGGCCTTCGAATGCAGGAGAGAAGCTGCATGTGTTTAGGCGCTGTGTACACCCTGTAAGTTTCCGGTGCTTCCTCCTGTGCCATCTCTTCTTCACTAGATAAATCTGTTTTTCGCTCACTTGACGTTTCCTCAATATTCTCGGAACCACTACGTCTCGCTTTTTGCTGTTTATTTAACGCTCGCGTAGTCTTGTCAATATCGGGGTCGAAGAGGAGTTCTTTGCCTCTCGAACTCCTAGACATGTACCGAATGATCTACACGTGGGAAAGTAACAAACAATAGCTCAGCTCGAAAGAGATGCAATGACTCAAAATAAAAGAAAAATGCAGAAAACAAAAACAAACAAAAGACTTGGAAAGGACTGGATCTCGACTCAACGAAACCCTAATTCTAAAACCATGACTAGTCCCCGACAACGGCGCCAAAAAAATTGATGGACGGAAATCAGAGTTTTATATTTCCAAGACCACTCTACCACAAGTATACGGTTCGTGTAGTACTAGGGTTGAACTCTGGGGACCAGTACAGCGTTAGAACTAAGATATCACGAGAAGAAGATCGATCAATAGATGGATATCGAACTAGAAAATAAAGATAAAGAAAGGTAACGAAGCTAGACTCGGTTATACGGAGTATCATGGGCTTCGGAAATACCGAAACATGCAATGGATGTTTCTATGGATCATGAAATCGATTTGTATCAATCGATGGGGAACTAATATCTAATCCTCTACCTTGGAAATCAGCATCACTCATATTCCTATGTAGCGCGGAACGTCTAGATGCATTAAGAACAATAAGGAACTCTACCTCTAATGCTCGAAATGACTCTTCCAAACCTAAATCTTCTACATAGGGAATCAACGTCACTCATATTCCTATGTAGCGCGGAACGTCTAGGTGCATGAAGAACGATGGGGAATTCTACCTCTAATGTCGGATGGGAACTCAACCTCTATAAACAAAGATGACTCGTCCAAGCCTAAATCCTCTATCTAAGATATAAATGTACTCACATTCTGATGCAGTAAATCTACACTTAGATGCATGACAAACAATGGGAATTCTACCTCGATTATTACCGTTCCTAAATAGATTAACCGATCGGTCAGATTCTCATCAATCTAATTCATTCGATGGTTCATTCACGAGACTCAAGTCTGACTCTTCCAAGCCTAGACGAATCTCTAATCTCTCTCAAATGTGAAACTGAAGTTGGACTTCTTCACTAAAAGTAAGAAGTTATCAAGACTGCAAGAATTTTTTTTACGATGGTTTTATTTCTTTTCAAGTGGGAGATTGTTGATGTGATAAAAAAATTGTCAAGGGGGAAGAAAAATGGTGCAAGTTAGGCACCACCATTGTTGAAAAATGGTGCAAATTAGGTACCTCCATTGTTGACATTTTTTCCTTTCTCATGCCTATAAAAGGAGACATTTAGAGACGATGTAAACAAACCACCAAGAAGAAGAGAAAGAGAGAAAGAAAGAAATTTTTTTCTTTGTGGTTTAATACATGTTATTGTATCCTGGTGAAAGTTAGACTCTTGTCTGCTCTTGTATTCATTCCTTTATGTCGTAATAAATATCTGTGGTCGTGGTTTAAAGTGATAAAACCTCAAAATGGAGGCGCTTAAAGCAAGACTCACCAGTGCACATGTTTTGGCTGGCCAAACTTCGACAAGACATTTGAAGTGGAGTACGACGATATAGGGCTCGACATTGGAGCGATCTTAATTCAAGAATGATGATTAGTGGTGTATTTCTGCAAAATAATAATTAAATTTCTACAAGAAATTTAATTTTCTACATATGACAAAGACCTCTATGCTCTTGTCTCAGCCTTGTAAACGTGGCAACACTACCTATTGGAAAAGGGTTTTGTCAACCACACCGACCATGAAACCCTCAAGCATCTCAAGGGAAAGACTAATCTAAAGAACATACATACCAAGTGGATAAAATTCATTGAGTCATTTCTATACATCACTAAGTACAAGAAGGGCAATAAAAATGTGGCAGCCGATGCATTATCGCGAAGATACGCTCTTATAACTACAATGGAGGCTATGAAGTTAGGGTTTGAATACCTCAAAATGTTGTATTATCAGGACCCAGAGCTTGGTAAGGTATTCCAAATGTGAAAGGGAGGAGCTCAAACCTTTCTACATATATGATGGCTAACTCTTCCATGACAACAACTTTTCATCTTGAGGGAGTTGGTGGTTCAAGAAACACATGGAAGGGCTCTCATAGGATATTTTGGTGTGGAAAAGACGTTGGCCACTGTAAAGGGACATGTTTTTAGCCTTACCTATAGCATGATTGATAACACGTAATCCGTTGTAGTTTTTATGTCATTCTTAGGTATAGTTTTGATTAGATTTATTAGATTTCACTCATTTATCGTGTTTATTCAAAGACTTCATCTACATTTCGTGTTTTGTGTAGGAAACGAAGACATAAGGAGAAACACGAGAGATTATGGCAATTTAACCCCGAAAACATAGTTGAGTGACAAGGTTCAACTTGTGCAAGGCCATGGATTGAAGTGAACATTCAAACACCGAGCGAAAGGAGCGGAAACAACATCTTAGGACATGCACGCTCGGGCATCGGAAGTGTGCCCGCTCGGGTAATTGATGCCAAGACAACCCCGTAGCTTTGCACGACTCGGGTGCTCAAGGAACATGGTCGGGCATGTGTGCCCGATCGGGTGGAATTGGAGTGCCCGCTCGGGTTAATTGACATCAAGATGCGTCGTAGCTTTGCACGACTTGGCTAGGTAAGCCACACGCTCGGGCATAGGTGCCCGCTCGGGCTCAATTGTGTGCACACGGTCGGGCACATGGCCTGCACGAGCGGGTACAAGCTGTGCCCGCTCGGGCCCTTGATTTTCTCAACTAATTCCCAAGATTTAGAACAGCCAAATCAAGAGAAATCAGATCTACAAAAGGGAGATGCGAAGCAGATTAGAGGGGGGGACAATTCAGGGACATTAGAGACAGATTTGGAGAGAAGAAGAAGGACGGAACGAAGGAACCAGAAGCATGGAGGATCTATTGAAGACGTCGGTATATGAATAGGGAGGAATCTCTTTCTCTATCTATGTCTAATTTAGTATTCTTTTGTGTTTCGTTTTCTGAGTTCATGTCCAAGTAGATCTATTGCCATGGGTTAGAGAGTATTGCCAAGATGTAATGGAGTTTTGCGCTTAATGAATGGTGGATCTTAATGCTTTCATACTTGTACGCCACTCGATATGAATGAACTCGGTATTTGATCATGTTTTCAGATTTCATGGTTGATCTTAATGCTTTCATTACTTGTACCCCACTCGAATGAATGATGTTAGAAGTATAATAAACCAACGCCAGGGCATTAGACTTTGGAAACTAGCCATGATTTAGGGTTAAGACCAATTATCTTGTTAGAACACATTGACATTGTCGTGCAACTCTCGATACCTATGGTGATTAGTCTTTGAGTCATCCCTATCATCAGTTTAGTTTAGTTAGTTTGCATTTGCATTTGCATTCCATCACTATTTGATTCATCACGTCTTATTCATTAGTTTAATAGCTTATAAGTCGCATCAATTCCTTGTGTTCGACCCTAGTTGCTATACGATCCGTATTCTTGCGGAAGCGTTAGTCTAGGTAATTTATAACTTGAGTCTACGCACATCAATGATGTTGAAAGGTTTTTTACACTATGAATCATGTGTCACCAAGCCAAATACAACATCCAACCTCTCGTTTTGTACCTTTCTCTATCCATTCCTACTCATCCATGGACTAGTATATCTATGGACCCAAAGGTCCAAAACAAAGATTCTATCTTTATTGTCGTTGATAGGTTTTCCAAGATGTTGCACTTTCTATCATGTTGTAAAACCAACAAAGCAACACATATTATGGTCCTTTTCATTGAGAAGATTATGTGCAACCACAACCTACCAAAGATGATCGTATTAGACTGCGACGCAAAATTTATTAGTCATTTTAGGCGGGTACTTTGGCAGAAGCTAGGGACTAAGCTCGTGTTCTCTACCATGTGCCATCCATAGATTGAAGGTTAAATAGAGGTGGCTAACCACACACTAGAAACATCGTGGAGATCCTTCATTGGACGATACCCTAATAAGTGACTTGATTACTTGTCGCATGTTGAGTTTGCTTACAACTGAACGGAACACTTTGTAACTAAACACTCAGCAATCGAGATCATCTATCGGTTCAATTCCACCATACCCTAGACCTCTCAGACATACCAAGAAAAGAAGTTACCAACTTGGATGGTGAGAAGAAATTTGAGTTGATAAAGAAACCATATAAAAAAAAGTTCGAAACAATATAATGTGAAAAACAAAAGAATACACAAACCAAGCCAACAAAAGATGGAGGGCGATGGTGTTAGAAGAAGGAGATTGAATATGGTTACACCTAAGACAATAGAGATTCCTTGAAAGAAGAAGCTCAAAGCTTGCACCGAGATGAGAGGGCCTTTTTTGCGTTCTACAACGGATCGACGACAATGCCACCACCTTCTAATGTCAGGTGAGTATAATGTGTCTACAGCGTTTAAGGTCGCTAATCTATACCCTTTTGATGTAGATGATGAAATTTCGATGGAGGAATGCTCACGAGGAAGGATGATGAGGATATCGTGATAACAAATTTGCACCTAAGGATGGTCACAAGGATGAGGAGCTGAACCAAGGAACATATGAAGCCAAAATTTTCCAAGGCCTACTCATACGCGGATGAGATAGAAGCTTGCAAAAAAAGGTGACATAAATAATGAAGTAGGCATGGGAGATACTAGATCAGAAGGAGGATTTGGATCAGAATAAATGTTGCCAAATCAACGGATATTGAAGTTGGTTTTCTCCATTGAACCATGCATCGACCAACACCCCTAAACCAAGAATATTCTTTAAAAAATTCCCCTACACCAGTCAAGAGATCCTTCATGACACGAACAATTCTGCGCGAGAGTAAAATAGGAATAACATATGTTTCATGAGCGCCAAGCCACAAAGCGTGTATCACCTTTACTACCGTTTACTCCACTTTAGCACCCACTTACACCACCCCTCTACTTAAAGCGTGGAAGCAAGGACCGCATGTAAGTACTCTGCCTCCTACCCCTTATAACATCATTGTCTATACTTATTAAATGCCTTTACTTGTGTTGGAGGAAGTTCATGGGATTAACTTAGACAGATCATGTATAACAAGCACTCACTATGTTTCTGCAAGCACAAACTCCTATTCAAAATATTCAACGAAACCTCGTGCTCCATGCAGGCTTTCAATGACAACAATCGTTCATGTATCTCTAAACTTAATCCTTAGTATGTTTTGCTCAATACTAATAAATATCTTTCATACCTAAAAGTATTTTCTATTATTTAGAACACTCTAATTGGTCAACATCCATGAATGATGAGATGAGATCATAGCTTTAGAACATACAGATACTTGGTACTTAGTTCCTCCATCTCCTTACATGTATAACTATGATGTAAATGGTTTTTCAAACCAGAGCTCGAACTAGATGGAAGTCTAGACATGTTAACAAAGGGATGTCACCAAGAAGAAGGGATGAATTTCATCGACACATATAGTCCGGTAGTGAAAACATCCACTATTCGATATATAGAATTACAAGACAAGGTTTATATGTCTCAACCTCCTGGATTTATAAATATGGTATTTCAAAGAAAGATCTCTACAATTTAATACGTACTCCTCAAGTATAGTTTAATAAGTTTAGCTTATATATGAATGAGTTTGGTTTTAATTATAATACATTGCATCCTTTTCTTTTCATTTTAAAAAAATGGAACATCACTCTCATTTTTTACCTTTTTTATGTCGATGACATGTTGATAATAAAGGATACATGTATAGGGGTATATAAGTCTTTTTGTAATTAGGTCTAACTTTTGAACTTTTGTATATTTAGCCGTTTTGGCTCATTTGAATCAATTAATCTGATTTCAAATTATCATGGTATCAGAGCAATAAGTCTAACGACGTAACAAACTCTCCTAAAAATTCGGCCGCCTCTCCTCCCCTCTCCAACCGCCGCCGCCGCCGATCTCCCCACTTTCTTGCGGCCGCCGATCACCTTCTCCCTATCCTCCGGCCGTTCATTCGTCTTGTCTCCTCCCCCGGTATTCTAGAGAACCCCCCGACGCAACCATGGCAGCATTCCTCCTCACATTGGGAGCCGCGAACGCAAGCTCACCATGCTGCTGTCTCACCCTATGATGCCAACTCGTGGATACTGGATAG
>CM071863.1:46182294-46194516 GCA_036759665.1 Gynandropsis gynandra
CCGTACCGCGGCAATGATGATGTTGTTGTCGGTGATGGAAACGGCTTATCCATCACACATACGGGTTCTATTTCTATACCCCTTGACACTAGGCCGTTAGCATTACGGAATGTTTTATGTGTGCCTAAGATATGCAAGAACTTAATTTCGGTTAATCAACTTTGCAAGACTAATGACGTATCCATTGAATTTACACCCCTTGTGACTTTCAGGTGAAGAATCTCAGCACGGGGGCGCAACTTCTGAAAGGAAGCACTAGAGATGGAGTTTATGAGTGCCCCCCCCCCATCTAGTACCTCGTTTCCTTCTTTTGCATTTCATAGTGTCAAGACCACTTCGTCCGAGTGGCATTTCCGTTTAGGTCATCCATCGTCTTTGATTTTGAATAAAGTTGTCAAAACTTTCGATTTACCATTGTCTAAAGATTTTACTTATGTGTTTTGCAATGCGTGTTGTTGGAATAAAAGTCACAAATTACCTTTTTCCACTTCCACTCTTACCACTTCCCGACCACTTGAAGTGATCTTTTCCGATGTTTGGACATCTCCGATTTATTCCGTTGATGGCTTCAAATACTATGTCATTTTTGTAGATCACTTTACACGTTATTCTTGGTTGTATCCACTCAAAACCAAATCCCAAGTTCGTGACACATTCATTCAATTCAAAACACTCGTTGAAAACAAATTTGACAAACGCATTGCAACACTCTATTCGGATAACGGAGGTGAATTCATTGCCTTACGTTCTTTCCTATCCTCTCATGGCATTTCTCATTTCACATCTCCACCACATACTCCCGAACACAATGGTATATCGGAAAGACGACATAGGCATGTTGTAGAAACCGGACTTTCACTTCTCTCGCATTCCTCCATGCCCTTAACCTATTGGTCGTATGCATTTTGTACTTGATCCGCTTAGGTCGCGCATATTTATCTCCCGTCATGTCCACTTCATTGAGTCTACCTATCCCTTTGTCGAGCCTACTAAATTTTTCCCACAAACCACCAAGTCACCTACGGTAGCCACCTCTTCAAATAGCGTCAACCCTACACCATCCTTCTCGCCACCACTCATTGCTCCATTACCGGTTCAGCCCCTAAGCTCGGATTCTTCACCGCCACAATCGTCGGATATTGGTTCTCCACCTTCGGATCCTCCTCATGTTGAGCCCTCAACGTCGTCACAGTCTTCCAACCTTATTATCTTGGACATGCCACCGCAACGCCCTCGCACAAATTCGCATCCGATGGTTACTCGCTCAAATAGTAATCGATATGCTCTTGTAGCTCAGGTGGAAAGTGAACCGGCTAATATCACTCAAGCCTTGAAAGATCCTAGATGGCGTGATGCAATGGATTCTGAGTTACAAGCCTTACATTGCAACCAAACGTGGCAGCTTGTTCCCGCAGCACAAGCAAAGAATATTGTTGGTTGTAGATGGGTGTTTCGAATCAAACGCAAGCAAGACGGATCTGTGGAACGATTCAAACTCGACTTGTTGCAAAGGGGTTTCACCAAACACCGGGCATCGATTATCATGAGACATTCAGCCCGGTTGTCAAACCAACAACCATCCGTGTTATCTTCAGGATTGCGGTCTCCCGTGGATGGTCTCTCCGACAACTTGATGTTAATAACGCCTTTCTTCAAGGCAGTCTCATGGAGGAGGTATACATGTCTCAACCCCCGGGTTTTATTGATCCTACTCATCCTACTCATTACAGGCAATTGCTCATCAAAAGTCCAGCAATTCATTGATGCCCTAGCCACCCGCTTCTCCATCAAGGACTTGGGTGACTTATCATACTTTCTCGGGGTAGAAGCAACGCGAATGTCTCGTGGCCTACATTTGACTCAACGGAAGTACATTCAAGATCTTCTCAACCGTTGTCTCATGCATGAAGCAAAACCGGTTCCTACGCCCATGCCGTCCTCATCTCGTATGACACTTGACATGGGGACTTCCCTGTCCAATCCCACGGAGTACCGGTCCATTGTTGGAGGACTACAGTATCTATCTCTCACACGACCGGACGTTAGCTTCGCTGTCATCAAGCTGTCTCAAATCATGCATGCTCCCACGGATGTTCATTGGCAAGCCGTAAAGAGAGTCCTACGTTATCTTGCTGACACGAAGGATCGAGGTATCTTCTTATCCGCCAAGAACACCCTCTCCTTACATGCCTTTACCGATGCAGATTGGGCTGGAGACTCCCTTGATCTCAAGTCCACCGGGGCGTATCTCCTCTTCCTTGGTGCGCATCCTATTTCCTGGTCGTCTAAGAAGCAAACCGGACTCTCCCGTTCGTCTACCGAGGCTGAATACCGCTCTATTGCGTCCACGATCGCAGAAGTTCTATGGGTCGTTGCTTTACTCTCTGAAATTGGGATCAAGTCATCATCACCACCGACCATCTATTGCGACAACATTGTTGCGACATACCTCAGTGCTAAGCCCGTCTTTCACTCCCGAATGAAGCACTTGGCGCTAGACTATCTCTTCGTCCGTGGCCTGGTCGAGTCAAATACTCTTCGGGTTACTCATGTACGAGCCGCGGATCAACTCGCGATTTGTGTATAAGTAAGCTCTCTCGAGCTTAGCTAACCTTGCACCGATACTGCCGAGTGAAATTACTTCACTATTGCAGGATTATGGAGACGTCTTCCCCGAAGTCTTTTTGTAATTAGGTCTAACTTTTGAACTTTTGTATATTTAGCCGTTTTGGCTCATTTGAATCAATTAATTTGATTTCAAATTATCAGATAACTGGTAATTCATATGCATTAATTTCTCAATTGCTCATTCAACTCAGTTTTCAATTTTACATGAAAAATCTAACACATTCCATTACTTTTTAGGAATTCAAGCTCAATTTCACCTGTCTATTTTGTTTTTGCATTAGACACAATATGCATAAGAATTCCTTGACATAACAAATATGATCATGTGTAAATTCCTTCCAACACCTATATCTTAAAACAAACAATCTCCAATTCTGATCACTTTAATATCTAACATTAACTCGCCTCGATCTATCCTTTGCCATCAATCATAATGCATGAACATGCATAAACCCTCCATTTTAGTTTTTTCCTAAAATTTTTAAACATATTTTACGATATTTTAAACAAGTTTTATATCTCCATGGACATGTACACTCTAATAGCACTCTCATAATTCATTTGTCTAGTTATACTAACTGGGCGGACTATCGAGGTCTCGACGATTGACTTCAGGCTTTTGTATTTTCTTATGGAGCAACATAATATCTTGATCTGCTAATTTTCCGCTCATCCATTAAGGCTAAATATCGTGTCATGACGTCTTTAAAATAAAAAAAACAACTTGGCTTTGTTTTCTCCTTCATGGTCATGGAATTACTCACAATCAACCTACAATACTTCATTTCGATAATATCTCTGCAATTTATTTATCTACTAATCCTGGTTTTCAAAAAAATTGAAAAACATAGGATTTGATATGATTTCAGTAGAGAAAAGGTTACACTAGGTTCACCAAAACATCTCTTAGATACAAGTTATGGTCTACAAAACAAACTTGGTATGGGTATCAAATTCGATACAAGTTTGAAGGAGTATAAGCACATACAACTGGTTTAGCATTATTAAGGCTTCGAGAACACAAACATCAGAGAAATTTAAGATTTCAAGTAAAACTCCAATGTAATATTGATGCTCCCTAATAACAAAGCCACTTTTTTACCACCCTTGACCTCCTCTGCAATGCATCAATTTCTTCTCTAATTTGCTCGGTCCTCTCCTGCCAACAAGAATCCATTCAAACACTTTAGATCCACATCAATCAAACAGCTGGATCACTTATCACAATTCCAAAAAATAGTCGTTGCAAATAGTTTTTTGATTACTAAGTTGTTAAATATTGCAGAGGAATATTCTATGCCATCTTTTGTTTTATTCAACTTGTTTTATGTATAAGGTACTACGACACTTGTAGGGTAAGCGAGAAAGAAAAATGAAAATATTAAATTCGCAAAGTTCCTTCAAGATTTTAGATTTATCGAATAACTAGAGAATTTGATGGAGTCGTTTTCACAAACAAGGTTGTCTTCAGTAGTTGGAAGAGTCGTTGTGGTAGAAAAGGTTGTATTTTTCATTAAGAACGGAATTTGAGGTTGTTTTGAACTCGACCCCTCGCATTCGATCAATGCTTCAAAGCTTTTCTAAGCACATTTTGTCTTATCATAAGGTTCATGACAAAAAAATGGAATACTTGTGTCGAAAGATAGCTCAAAAGTGTTCGAGATTGCGGCACCTATTGAACAAGATGAAGGAGGTCGAGATTGCATACCACAACGTAGATCGTATGACAGGTCTAGCACGTCATAGCAGAGACTATGAGACTCGTAGGAGATTCCGGAGAAGAGGAAGATCTAGAGGAGGCATCAAAAGAAGAAAACCTCGTGATAAGAAATGTAGAATTTGACCAAATTTTAATGACATTTTAGATCTATATAGTCCATATTTAGAGGAGAGAAATGTAGATTCTCGATATCCTTACCCTTAGTAGTTTCATAAGAGTTAATAGTTTATGACTATATTTTGATTGGTTTGTGTAACTCGTACAGTTAAAAAGAAATAGAGAAAACCCGTTGCTCTTGAGTTTTTTCATATGCCTCCAAGGAGAGTCTTTGCACATGAAAGGGCACATGCTACACGTGGAAAAATCGAACGTTGTCTTTGTTGTTTCAGAGGACTCTGACAGCATCAAGGTGCGAAATCAAGCCCTCCATCCTGGTCTTAATCCCGATTTAGTGCAAGCGGTGAAAGGTAAACGCACGATTCCCAGCGATTGTAGCAAAATAGTAGAAATTAGGGTTTGATTTAGAGAGAAAGGGGGAAACACAGAAAGTTAGGGTTCTGGATTTTTTAGTGAATAATGCCTTAACATTCATTGATCCGTTCTTACATATTATATATGGGTTCTACCCATTACAAAAATTAGGCTGCTATTCTAGTGATAATGTTGTTTGATTCCTTGCCATTTTAGGCACAAAAACCATGTCTGACGACATGTACAGACAGTAATATGTCTGTTCTTCTTCTGGAGTGGTTTAGGTAGTAGCTTCCACTCCAGCTCCTCTTCGTGCTTCCTCTTCAATATGTTGTCCCTCCTGACAGCTCCTGTGGTCCCCTTGAACCTGGGTGTAACGGTTGTACTTCTTCCATCACACACTCCTCCTCTTCTTGCTCTGAATTGTCATCCTACTCCACTCCATTTTCAGGTTGCTGAAGGTGCTCCGCTCCTTCAATCTCCCTCCTGAGCATCTTCGGTACAACCCCTAGCTTCTTCCTTAGTTCCTTAAACCTCTTAGTGCCAAATGACTTGGTTAGGATGTCTACAAGTTGTTCCTCTCTTGGAATGAACTTCAATTGAATAATCCCATCCATGACAGCTGATGCGTTATCAAAGTTAAATAAATAACCTAAACTACCCGCAAGTGCACGACACGTGTGTAGTACTTCAGGTGTCGATTCCACAAGGACTACGCAACATAACTTAAACTCAAACTACGAATCAAAGTTGTTAACGAAAGAAATATGGGATTTGAGAATGAAATACTAAAAACAAATAAACAAACTAGTTCTTAAGAATGAGACAAACGTTCCAAGAAACCGGTTTCACCACAAGACTAACGAAACCAACAATCAACCTATCTATCATGGAATCCCAGTCAAGTTATCTAAGACAGACGATTCTAATATGATATCTACCCTTTCTCGAGGCATAGACACGTGATCTAGTCAAGTCATCCCCTACTTTCGTGGCTGACACCTTGAACTAAACCCATAAGATCTGTGATTCATCCCTTTTACCCTCAACTGCTGCTACCCTACTTTCGTGGCCTAACCTTGGTTGTTCTAAACCTGATCTTCTAGGACTAGAATTCTCCTTTCGGTCATTCTCCTAATCCCTAACACATGAATCTACGTGGTCATCGCAAACACAAGTAAATTAAGCACTCAGATAAAGAATAGATAAACGATAATGGGAAGATGCATTCAAAGATAAATCAAAGTGGTTCCGGGATAGCCATGGGCTAATCCCTTCTCCTAGAACAAAACAAACATAAACGAAATAGAAGGTCTAAGGAACATGAAAACCAAACGAAACCGAAGTGTGGAGTTGATCTCCAATGCTCCTTGTAAGTCTCTTTCGCAAGAACCTCCTCCTTTTCTCTACTCTCTCTCCTCGATCAAGAACTAAAAACTGAATGAATGAACTCGACCTCTCACTCCTCTCCTCTTCTTTCCTGCCTCTTTTCTTTCCTTTTCTCCCTTATTTCCTTATGGTCGTTCAGTTCTTCCTTTTGTTGCAGCAACCACCGATTGTTGTCTTTTTATGAGTTTCCATTCTTGAATAAGTTGGGTGACGTTTCTATTACTTTCTCCAGCAGAATATCACTTATTCCTCTTCTCTAAAGTCGTTTTCCTTATTGTATAAGTCCCCAACAAAGTCGCATTTGTTTTAAGACAAATTAACTTATTTAGAGTTGCAGGTGACAGACGCGACTGGTGCGGGCTGGACAAGTGACCCGCTGGGGTGCGGCGCGGAAGATCGCGCAAGAACGCGATGGAGAATGAGGCAGCCCACTCGGGCTAGAAGGTGCCCCGGTCGGGCTGTGCTGCTGCCCGCTCGGGCTGTGGTGTTGCTCGCTCGGACTGAGGCCCCGGGCGTGGTAGTTCTCGCCCGACTCGTACTCAATTTGCTGGAAAAATTCACCGTAACAAATGCCCGCTTGGGCTAGGGAGTTACCCGCGTGGGTAGTGGCTATTCCTTGCCGATTCTCGTCCCGTTTGTCCCGTGATGATCCTCGATGTTGGTACGTTGTCTCGTGCACGTCCTTTAGCTCCGAAAGGAACCGAATACACATGAAAACCTGTAAGAACATGAAAACACGAAAACATGTAAAATGGATACAGAATCGTACGTAAAGCATCACATCTATATCATAAACATCTCTAAAATCGTGCAAGAACTACGTATGAAAACGAGATGATCAAAATCCCCCAGACTTGAATGTTTGCTTGTCCCTAAGAAAACATAAACGTGGAACACGTGGGGTGTACAAAATCCGAGAATTCCCTTTTCTCTTAGAAATACCGCTAAAGTGAACCTAACCGATCAACTGGCACGTTGAGAGCAAATTCGGCCTGATTAAGTTTTCTGTCTTCATCCTAGGTTCACTAAGGCTACCCACGAGAAAGTAAATCAAAGGAAAACTAAAAAAGCCATCGTAACTCTCTCCACCAAACAAGACTTCAGACAGATGCTAAACCTAGAGCAACCGAGGATACTTGTTTCTTTTACGAGCTTCTTTCTTTCTTTATTCCTTTCTTCTTCTTTTTCTTTCTCTTTTTTTTCTTTCTTTTCATTTTCTTTTTATGTCCTCTTTTTCTTTTCCTTCTTTTCTTTTTCTTCGCATACACACTAGGCTTCTAGGACGTCGGATTTGAAGGGATCCAGCCTCTACTTAGACCCAGACTATCAATGACGGTGTACTCATGCATCTCGTTCAAGAGTTCAGCGAAGTAGGCGGCGTTTTATTGTGCCATGCCCTTAGGACGTAGAAAGATGATCACCGACCCACCACTTAGACCGGAACCATCGAAAGAGTATCAAGGCCGATGCACTCATATCGATTTTTGATCATGCTTTTAGGCATTATTTCTATCAACAACAGAGTGTTAGTGTGCGCTCTTAATCTGTAAAATAAGCTCGATCTCATACGATATAGTAATCCTCATAGAAAAGTGAAGTAAAGCATCGTCTACACGAAGCATAGCCATCTGGATAGAGAGAATAAACGATAAACTAGCCTAGCAACCTCGTCTAAACCCCCCACAAGCAACACTAGGATTCCCAAAGAACTACGACCTATTGTTTTTCAACCGACTAATAAGCGCTAATGCTTAGGAAAAACCTAGCTCAAACATGCAAAATCTCACGGAGAAGGCCAACTTGTTAAGTATCCTAGGTTCGGGGTTCATCTCAAAACGTGGCACCGGACAAGTGCCTGGGACGACTCTGACTAAGAAAAACAACCTAAAAACTACGAAATCAAAGAGAAAATGAAACGAAATCACATGACAAACGTGAGCTGCTCCCCCAGACTTGAATTGAACGACGTCTTCGATGTGAAGCTCCGGTGGAGGGTAAGGGAAGTGAAGCACGTTTGTGGTGGTATTTTTTGTGTTTTTTAAACAAAAACGATTAACCGAGTCTTAAACTTGAAACTAAGAAAAAAAGAAAACAACAGGCTGGGTTGCCTCCCAGAAAGCTCTTATTTAACGTCGTTAAGCTTTGACGTCTCCATTCCTCATCCGTTCGCGACGGGTGGATCGGAAAGGGAAATGGAGTTTCCACTTTCGATCGGTTGAGCGGCTTGGTAGAGCTGCAACCGCTGTCCATTAGCTTTGAATGTCCCACTCGTCTCGCTCCAAAGTTCTACTGTTCCATGCGGGAATACCTCTCGTACCTGAAAAGGACCAGACCAACGAGACCGTAGGTTGCCCGAGAAAAGCTTTGGACGAGAACTGAAAAGTAGAACTAAATCACCCGGTTGGACGTCATGAGGTAGGGTCTTTTTTTCGTGCCATCCCTTAGTCACTACTTCTTTCTTTGGCACATCATGCACAGGATTCACTCGTTCGCTGCCCGAGGTTGGATAAATGATATATGCATTAAAAAGTTTTATGACATCTTTTTCCATTACCTCTTGCAAGTGCGGGTGCAGCCTCCTTTGAGCTTCGATGGAAGGTTCGTGGCTGTCTTCCGTATAATTTCCGTGCATACACATTGAAGAGCCGACTCTCCTACGCTTCTTTACGTGTGTGGGTTGTTTTTTCATCTCATCTGCACTCAAGTTAGCATTCATACCAGCAGGATATATTTTATCGCATTCAATGTACTCATACCGAAAAGAAGACGGAGGTGGCTCGGGATCAAGTTTGGACGTCTTCTCCACTGCGAAACCAGCATGTGTTTCATATGGTATCTCCTTAGGTGGGGCATCTCCTAGTGCTGCAATAGCACTCATGAATTTCGTGTACAGCTTGGCTCCCTCGTCCGTAAATCCTGGATTATTGCAAACTCATGTTAAATATCGTACAAGAGGATCAGAAGCACTTACTTGATCAAGCGTGTCTTTTGATAACTCGTCCAGCGAATCGACTCTAAGGCAAGACTCCTTGGATAAGGGTCCGTGCATGGGGCTGGACAGGTTGAATTCGATCGGCTCATCTCCGACACGTAAGGAAAGCTTTCCTTGTTGTACGTCTATCATGCAACCTGCAGTAGCAAGGAACGGTCTACCAAAAATAATAGGTATCCTAGCATCTTCTTTTATTTCAAGTACAACAAAATCAGTGGGAATGCAGAGATTACCTACCTTGGTGGGAATGTTTTCAACAAACTAAGAAAGGGAATGAGGCGTAGAGACATCTTTGTAGGTTTGAAATTCCCGAAGTCTATCCGCTTGAAAACTGAGTGTGGCATGATGCTCACGCTTGCCCCTAAATCACACAAAGCATTATCAATATCAATATTACCTATTGTGCATGGAATGGAGAAGCTTCCGGGGTCCTTCAACTTTGGTGGCAGCTTGTTTTGAAGGATAGCGCTGCATTCCTCGGTGAGTGCAACCGTCTCGTTCTCTTCGATATGCCACTCTTTGGAAAGTACCTCTTTGATGAGTTTGGCATGATTACGTATCTTTTGGAGGGCTTCCACGAATGGGATGTTGATGTCAAGCTTCTTGAGACCCTCTACGAATCTGCCCACTCTCTCTTCGTTCTTACTGCTCACCAAACGTTGAGGAAACGGTATTGGAGGTTTGTATGCCGGTAGAGCAATGTATGGTTTATCCAAATCTGGTTCAACTCTTTCCATAATTGCAATCGTACCTTTGCCTCTTTTCATGGACGTTCCAGCAGTATGCTCTCGCTTTGGAAGCTGTCCGGGATTTCGAGAGGATGAGGCAGCCTGTTGTGCTATGGAATTTTCTAACATCTTCACATGTGTGCTCAAGGATTCCATATGAGATTTAAGCTCACTAATCGCTGTCCCCACATCCGCGTCGACTTTTGGTTTGAGTTGATTCTTGCTGCCTTTGCTCCTTAATAAATTCGAGCAACACTCCTTCAAGGTTTGACGAAGAGGCTTAAGGAGGTTGAGGAGCTTGCGAAACTTGCTGTGCTTGCTGGAATTGCTGATTATTTTGCTGGAAAGTTTGTTGCCTTTGCTGAAACCCCGAGTACTTTATCGGTTGAGTCGTTCGATACGAAAGATTCGGGTGGTTCCTCCAATTCGGGTTGTAGGTATTCCCGAATTGAGTGTTTCCTTGCTGCTGGGCATATTCATCTGTTTATCGGTTGAGTCGTTCGATACGAAAGATTCGGGTGGTTCCTCCAATTCGGGTTGTAGGTATTCCCGAATTGAGTGTTTCCTTGCTGCTGGGCATAATTCATCTGTTCGAAATCCTCATGTACCGTGCATTGATATGCTACATACTTCGTATCTCCACAATTCACACAATACATGGCATTCGCTGCATTACCCGTTGCCCTGCTCTGATTCGGCTCATATAGACGACGAGTGCTGTTAGGCATACCTCTCGGTGTTGACCACGTGGTGTGGCTCATCGCAAGGTTATCGATCAGCTCGTATGCCTCCTTGACACTCAGATCCATAAATGATCCTCTGGCAGCGTTATCCAATGTCGTTCGGTGTTCATCTGAAATTCCGTTGTAAAGGTTTGGATAACGTACCACTGTTCAAGACCATGGTGTGGACACAACTGTAGAAGATCCTTAAATCTGCCCCACGCCTCAAACAAGGTTTATCCATCTCTGCATCTGAATGTTGTGATTTCCCCCTCATCTGAATCGTCTTGCTCGGAGGAAAGAAGCGTGATAAGAACAATGTGCAGAGCTGGTCCCAAGTAGTGATAGATCCAGCGGGGAGCGATTGCAGCCAAGTTTTCGCTCGTCCCCCAATTGAGAAGGGGAAGAGACGCAATAAGATCGCGTCCTCTGAGACTCGGTGTATCTTGAACGTACCAGAAAGCTCATGGAAGTCTCTGAGGTGCTGATGGGGATCCTCGTGATTTCCACCCATGAACAGGAAGTCCGTCGAGTATGTAATCGAGAATATGATGGGGATCCTCGTGATTTCCACCCATGAATTGCTTCTGATAAAGCATGTTGATCATCGTCGACTTAATCTCAAATTGTTCTCTCACAACAGCAGGCATCCTTATGGCTGTTTGCACGTTGTTCATGTTCGACACCACGTAATCCCTGAGACGACGTGGTAGGGGAGCCTTTGGTTCTCGCGTTTGAGGCGCGAGTGGCTGTTGCTGCAAGTGCCCCAAATTACTGAGAGGTAATTGAAGCTGTTCGTGGCCGTTCTGATTATCCATATCTCGTTGATCTGACAGCTCTGTGTTACCTTCTTCCTTGCCCTTTCTCAGTTTTCTGCAAGTTCGCTCGATCTCTGGGTCGATTTGGAGTAGATTTGAAGCACCTTGAGACCTGGTCATAAACCAACAAAGGACAGATATACGGAATTAGGTAGAAAGAAACGAAAGAAAAGAAAGCAGAAACACGAACAAAACAAGAAAGACTCTAGGCTCAAATCTAAGATGTGTTGGCAATAATCCCCGGCAACGGCGCCAAAAACTTGATGTGTTATCAAAGTTAAAAAAATAACCTAAACTACCCGCAAGTGCACGACACGTGTGTAGTACTTCAGGTGTCGATCCCACAGGGACTATGCAACACAACTTAAACTCAAACTACGAATCAAACTTGCTAACGAACGAAATATGGGATTTGAGAATGAAATACTAAAAACAAATAAACAAACTAGTTCTTAAGAATGAGACAAACGTTCCAGGAAACCGACTTCACCACAAGATTACTGAAACCAACAATCAACCTATCTATCATGCAATCCCAGTCAAATTATCTAAGGCAGACAATCCTAATATGATATCTACCCTTTCTCGAGGCATAGACACGTGATCTAGTCAAGTCATCCCCTACTTTCGTGGCTGACACCTTGAACTAAACCCATAAGATATGTGATTCATCCGTTTTACCCTCAACCGCTGCTACCCTACTTTCGTGGCCTAACCTCGGTTGTTCTAAACCTGATCTTCTAGGACTAGAATT
>CM071863.1:46194569-46217327 GCA_036759665.1 Gynandropsis gynandra
CACTCAGATAAAGAATAGATAAACGAAAACGGGAAGATGCATTCAAAGATAAATCAAAGTGGTTCCGGGATAGCCATGGGCTAATCCCTTCTCCTAGAACAAAACAATCTGCTCGCTCATGCGTCCGTAAACAAACATAAACGAAATAGAAGGTCTAAGGAACATGAAAACCAAACGAAATCGAAGTGTGGGGTTGATCTCCAATGCTCCTTGTAAGTCTCCTTCGCAAGAACCTCCTCCTTCTCTCTACTCTCTCTCCTCGATCAAGAACTGAAAAATGAATGAATGAGCTCGACCTCTCACTCCTCTCCTCTTCTACCCATTACAAAAAATAGGCTGATATTCTAGTGATAATGTTGTTTGATTCCTTGCCATTTTAGGCACAAAAACCATGTCTGACGATATGTACAGATAGTAGTATGTCTATTCTTCTTCTGGAGTGGTTTAGTTAGTAGCTTCCACTCCAGCTCCTCTTCGTGCTTCCTCTTCAATAAGCTGTCCCTGTTGACAGCTAATGTGGTCCCCTTGAACAGGGTGTAACGGTTGTATTTCTGTCGTCACACACTCCTCCTCTTCTTGCTCTGAATTGTCATCCTGCTCCTCTCCATTTTCAGGTTGCTGAAGGTGCTCAGCTCCTTCAGTCTCATCGTTATCTTTATAGGTGTATAGAAGTCGCATGCATATCGATCTTGTTGAGTTTGATTTTCACAATTTATACATTATGAGCTTATCTTGGATAACAGGTCATGGAGGAAAGGAACAATGACACCGCTCCATTGCAGCGCATCATCCCACTCATGTTGTTGCCTTCTCCACCTACATGTTCACTCTTTCAGCTTCCATTTATGTGTTCCATAAGCATTCTCATGTTCTTACGAATGGTGCAAACTGAAAATGGAAATGAAAGATGATTAGTGAATGGCTGTGTTATGGCTTGGTGGATTGAAATGGTTTCTGGTTCTTCGTGGTGTTATGTTTTTCTCGGTCACAATAGATTTTTTGAATGTGATACACCTCACATTCTCCTTGACATTGATATTATAAGGTTCATACAAAAAAAAGAGAAAGTTGCTTAACAAACAAGTTCTACCATTGTGGAGCTCTACTCTTAACTTAGATACTAAATATAGGTGTTTTAAATAGTGTTTGACTTCAAAAACTTGCTGCCATGTTTGTTCATCTTCTCATGTTTCCGTTACTCTGCTTCTCTGATGAATTTTTTTGTTTCTTTGTCAACATAGGCTTCCGAAATGGGCTTTATGTTCCTGGGATTCGCTGTGGTGGATGGTTTGGTTCCGCTGGGCCAATCTACTTTGGCCTTCTCCTGCTTCGACTGGGCCTCAAGAGGATGCGGCCTACCTCGATTCCTTTCTCCTAAACTTCTCGAACACTCTTATTCAGATTGTTCCTCATCCAACTCTCAATTCTTCTCTTCGTCTCCATCACATCATTGCCGATCATGTCCTTCAGTCTCCATCTTGATCGGCTTCGGTGTGATGTCGAGCCTTCCTCTGAGCTCACAGAACCTTTCCATCAGCAGCAGCTTGGTGAAGATGTCAGCAAGCTAGTCTTCCCCTTACACAAAACGTAAGCGAATTCGTCCCTTTTCTTGAGCCTCTCGCACCACATGATAACGAATTTTAATGTGTTTCGTCCTCTTATGATCTCTTGGATTCTTTCCAATAGCAATCGCTGATGTATTATCACTGTAGATAGGAACGCCTAATTCCATGTGAAACCCTAATTCTTCAAACAACCTTGAAAGCTACGTTGCATGATTTGTTGCTGCACTTAGAGTCGTGTACTCTGCTTCTGCTGTAGATTGAGCCACAATTGATTGTTTTTTTAGTCTCCCAACTGAAAATTGCATTGTCGATTGTAAAACAGAATCCACTTGTACTTTTCATATCCTTCTCACTTCCTGCTAAGTATGCATCTGCATTCCCTATCAACTCTGCATTCTTCACTTGCATAAACCTTTAACCATAGTTTTTTTTATTTTGTTTATGTATCTAAGTCTCCTTTTTTCATTCTATAAACTGTTTATGATCGGGTTTGCGTTGCTCCTTGATAGGTAGGAGACTGCAAATGCAAGGTCTAACGTGTAGCAGCAAGGTAGAGGATTCCTCCCTATCAACTCTACATTCTTCACTTGCAGAAACTTTAAACCATAGTTCTTGGTTTCGTTTATGTATCTAAGCACCCTTTTTGTATTCTGTAAATTTTTTACTATCGGGTTTGCATTGCTCCGTGACAGGTAGGAGGCTGCGAATGCAAGGTCTGGACGTGTAGCAGCAAGGTGGAGGATTCCTCCCACAATACTTTTGTAGCTTGTTGGATCGGTAAGTCTTTCTCCTTCTTCTTTTGTTTTGCAGTATGTAGTAAGGGGAGTACTTACTCCCTTAGAATCTAGCATCCCATACTTCGTGAGAAGTTGGGTTGCATATTTCTCTTGATTGAGAAATATCCCATCTCTGAGGTAATTAACCTCAAAACCCAGTAAAAATTTAAGCAACCTTAAATCATTCATCTCAAATGTAGAGCGCATCTTCACTTTTAAATCCTCAATCAATTTCAAACTACTTCCACATAAAATTATATCATCAATGTATAAACATACCACCAGAATGTCATTCCTCTTCACTTTGATGTACATGGTTGCATCACAGTGGCTCCTCACACACCATTTTTGTATAAAGAAGGTGTCTATCTTGTTGTAACAGACCCTCGGTACATGTTCCAAATCATATAAAGCCTTTCTTTATCTTAAAAATTTATGTTAAAAAACATGTACCTCATAACCTGGTGGCTGCTCCACCTAAACCTCTTCCTGAATGTCCCTGTTCAAAAAGGCTAATTACACATCCATCTGATGTAACGGCCAATTCTTTTGTGTTGCAATAGCAATTAGATTTTTTATAGTGTAGTATCTTGAAACTGGAACAAATGTTTTTCCATAATCTAGACATATGTTAATGTGAATCCCCTAGCCACTAATTTGGCTTTCAACTTCTTAACCTTTCCCATTTCATTAGTCTTAACCTTGAAGATCCACTTTACTCCAATTACCTTCTGATTTGAAGGCCTTTATGCCAAGTACCATGTCTGATTTTAATCAACATCTCCATCTCAGCATCCATAGCTTCTTCCAACTTGGATATTGTTCTGCCTCTTTATAAGATGATGGTTCTACCATTGCAAGGTAGCAACCTTCAACTTTATGATCCCCTTCTTCATTCTCAGCATCTTCTTCAATTCTGTACAATTCACTCAGTCTCCTAGTTCTGTGAATCTCCCTGGATGACTCACTAGTGTTTCCAGTGGTTTGGTCTAGGGATGATGGTGTATTACAACGAGAATTGCAGAGGAGTTCTAGGTGGGGTACTCCTTCTGCTACTCTATGTCTCTTTAGTTCTTTGTTGTCTAGATGAGCTACCCATCTCATAGGTAGATCTAGGAACTCCCTCAGAATTAAATGTGTTCTGAGAGTATAGAAAACCAGGTATAGAATTTTGTCCGTTAACCTCCTGCCTAGTTTCCCAATCCCAGCTCCTTTCTTCATCAAATATCATATCCCTTAAGACTTCAACTTTTCCAGTTTCAATCGCATAGACCTTGCCTTTACTTTGGCTATTGTATCCCACAAATACACAGGTTTGTGATTTATCATCCAACTTCTTCCTTTTTTGATTCGGAACCAGCATGTAGCATAAACACCCGAATACTCTCAAATGTTCTATGGAGGGTTTATGTCCACTTCAAGCCGCTAATGGAGTTTTATCCTGAACTGCCTTAGTAGGCAACCTATTTTGAATGTAGGTTGCTGTAAACACTCCCTCTATCCGAAATCTATTAGGCATTCCCTTTTCTTTTTACATGTATTTGGCCATCTCCATTAGGGTTCTATTTCTCCTTTCTGCCACTCCATTATGTTGGGGAGTGTAAGCTACACTTAGCTCTCTTTGAATTCCTTTCTCTGCCAAGAAATCTGAAAATGTTCTTGAATCGAATTATGTCCCTCTGTTTGATCTCAATTTCTTGATCTTGTTGTCTGTCTGGTTTCCTACATGGTGTGTAAACTTTTGAAGATTGTAAACACATCTGACTTGAACCGTAGGAAATAAACTCAAGTCATATGTGAATAACTATCTGTAGTCGTTAGCAAGTAGACACTCCCATCTAATGCAGGTGTCTCCATTGGTCCACATAAATATGTGTGCATTAACCCCATAATCTATTTAGCCTTGTAACCTGAACTCTTAGGTATGTCTTGTCTGTGTTGCTTCCTTTTACACAGGCTTCACAAACCTCTTTAACCACTGTCATCTATGGTAGCCCTTTCACCACCTTCTCATTCTGTAATTTCTCGAGATTGTGTGTCCTTGTGTGACCCAATTTCATGTGCCATTACTCTGATAGACCAGTCTTCTCTTCTGCAATTCTGGCTTCTTCTTTGGCTATCTTCCATTTGGTATGCTTTTTTAATCATAAGGACTTCTACAACCCTGAGGGTAATAGGCGAGAAGGCTTTGGTCTGCAGGCGAGGCTAAGTATTGCTCAAGCCCAGGAGGAGAAAAGGAAGCCCAACGAGATGAAGCCCGAGAAGTTGAAGCCCGGTCCAGAAGCCCACATCAAGCCCACGAATGACATGCACGGGTAAAAACACGCAGAGATCAGGCGACAAAACACAGAAACAAGCAACGGGAAATTGGAGTTTTTGGACAGGCATTTGCAGCAGAGGATTATAGAGTAATCCTATAATATTTAGCTATATTAAGACATAGGTGTCAGAGGTTGTTATACATAGCAATCTCCTTTTGTAATGGACAATATATATATGAAACGAAGGGTGTAAAACGGCATTACACTCAGCAATTTTTCAGAAAAACACCATTGCAGAAAAGAGCTTAAACACGTGAGGTTAGAGAGAAAAGACATACGAGAGCAACAACACCACAACACCATTTTTACATTTTTTTTCGTTTGCACTATACTAAGATGGACAAGATGATGAAGTTCATGACTATTATTCATTGATTCATGAGCATACTAACAACAAGAAGACGCAACCCACCTTGCTTCCTTTCTCCTGACTTTCTTGAACACTCTTCTCCAGATTGTTCCTCGTCCAGCTCTCGATTCTTCTCTTCGTCTCCATCATATCTTCGTCGATCATGTCCTTCAATCTTCCACAATCGCAATGCTCTTCGTCCTCGCTGATCCAAATCAATCATCGTCGACCTCGTCACGCTGCCCTAGACATCCTAACCTCATCGTCCTCTCTTCAATTTTTATCATTCGTCGCTTGTCCAGTGTCTTCCATACCTCAAGACACTAAATATACCACTCACATCACGTTGCACCTCCATTGTCATGACATCTTCTTCGTTGCTCCATTGTGAATCCTCGTTGCTCCATTGTGAATCCTCATTGCACAAATAACTCAATGCCATATTTGATTCAATCGTGCAACTACCTATGACGCTAGACACTCCACGAGCTAGCCTGTCCATCACCATCACGAGTACGCTTTCCCTTCGTCAACACGACCGCACCTTACGGTCGTCATCGGGACCCTTGGCGAAATTCTCGCCAGCTTTGTTATCACTCCATCTACTGTTAATTACTTGGCTTACTCATAACTTTCCAGTGGTCGATGATATCTCCTCTTCAGGCACTAATGTCGCCACTACATTCAATCCTCAAGAACAATCGATCAACTCACAAGTCTCTTCTTCCGTGGTGATAGCATATTATATGCATGAAAAATCTCTTGCAAATCATTATAATTCAACTTCTTCGGGATCTCGTGTTGATGTGCATAGTGGATCCTCATGGACATGTCCTAAAGATCTATTGAGGTTGGCCGGCGAGGGAACGACGGAACTAGAGAGAACCTTCGACAGAAGGTAATGAAGGGGGTTTCTGGAGAATGTCCTAGAACCCCTCCTGAAAACCGAGTGAAGCGGGCCGAGCAAATGGAGCGGCCCACGGACGTGAAGAAGCAAGAGGCCCAGATGCATGAGCGGATCGGGTGCATCAATCCAGCGGGAGAAGCCCAGCACGCCAAGGCCCAGATGAAGACCAAACCGTGAAGCCCATGCAAAAACAAAGAAGGGGTCATTTTGGGAAGAATATAATTAAGTAACATTTTATATAAAAATGGTATAGACATTGCAGTATTAGCATCAGGTCAAGGGCTACATTAGGAGCCTATTTTGAGTAACATGTAAGGATTTGTCTGTTCATGGCAAGTTCACCTTCTGTAACAGGTTAGAGAATATACATGAGTTACTTATGGAGGGTGTGAGAAGTATCACACCTAAGAGAAACATTTTGCTCACCAAAAACACAACAAATACGTTTGAGAGAGGAGAGACAGAATCAAGCATACGAGTGAAACACCAACAACATAAGTTCTTAATTTTTCATGTTTGCACAAGTCTTAAGAAGGAGATGCAGTAGCTCATGATTTTTTATTAATTGATTCATGAGCTTATCAACATTAATTGGTATCAGAGCCTTTCATATCTAAAGGCCGAGAGGGAGCACTAGCACAAGCACCATTTCAAGCATGAGAGACAGCACAAAATACCCAGCACAAACAACAAACAAGAAGATGCAGAATACACCACCGATACCTATTTTCTACGGAAAAAGCTACAATCTGTGGCTTATAAAAATGAAGGCCTTGCTTAGATCTAAGCAACTGTGGAAGGTGGTCACATAAGGACTACCCGAGAAGCCTGTTACAGGGGCTATTCCCATGGATGAAGATTTACAAAAATCGTTGCAGACATGGGAAGAAACAGAGGCATGAGATTAGACCGCATTGCAACTTATGTTCAATGCGGTGTCTGATGATATTTTGGCAGCACACTTATCAGTGTGTGAGATGTCAAAAGCTGCTTGGGATCTCCTTAAGGAGAGGTTTCAAGGGGACCCCAAGATAGCAATGATAAAACTCCAAAGGCTGGGAGCAAATTACTACACCCTACGGCAAGGTGAGAAGGAAAGCATCAAGGACTTTGCAATTAAAGTTACGGAGTTGGCGAATGAAATGAGGGCTTTTGGAGACGAGATCAAGGAGGACACGCTGGTGTCAAAAATCTTGTGTTCATTACAGGAGCATTTTGACCCGTACGTAGGGGTCATTGAACAGATGAAGGACCTTACAACACTCACAGTGGGGGAACTCGTCATTTCGTTACAGTCTCAGGAGGCGAGACTAGAGGAGAGGCACGGTGGAGGTCTGGAAGGTGCGTTTCAGGTAAAGTTTAAAGGACTTAAGGTCAACAACAACAGATCTGAGTCCAGCAAGAAATCTTTTGGGAAAGGATATTATAAATCTAAGGGGAAGAAGTATTGCAGCATATGCAAGAAAGACAATCATCAGGAGAGCCCATGTTTCTTTAGAAACAAACAATCCCAAGGAGATCAAAGCAAACAAAACAAAAGCAAGAAAGAATGCTACACATGTGGTAAACTGGGTCATTTTTCACGAGAATGCAAGAACAAGCGACCCACACAGAATCAATCACATCTAAATCAGCAAGAAGAAGAAGAAAACTCATTATTTACGGCAGCACATTTAACACATGAAGATTTTGAAGACGATGTGTGGTTAGTCAATAGTGGTGCTACAAATCACATGGCCAAACAAGAGGAGTATTTCACAACTCTAGATAGGTACTTTAGAGTACCTATAAAGGTTGGAAATGGGGAGGTTTTGACCACGTCCGGTAAGGGGAATATTCAAGTTCATACGAAGAAGGGAGTGAAGGTTATTAAAGATGTTTTTCTAGTACCGGGGTTGGACAAGAACTTACTCAGTGTGCCGCAAATGGTGAGGAACGGATACGAAGTAGTATTCACAGAAGACAAGTGTTTGATTCGAGATAAGGCTGGAACCAAGGTCGTGGATGTACCTATGGTTAAAAAGGCTTATCCTCTAAAATGGAGGATAGTCAAGGAGGAGACAAAAGTAGCTCAAGAAAAGATGGGAGTGTCAGAGTTATGGCACAAAAGATTGGGACATACAGGTTTACATAACCTGGAAAAGTTGCACAAGGGTAACTTGGTGAAGGGGCTACCACAAGTACCCTTAGTGAAAGAGATTTGTGAAGCCTGCGTAAAGGGAAAGCAACACAGGCAAGAATTTTCGAAGGCATCAGATTATAAGGCGGAATATATTTTGGGTTAATTCACACGGACTTGTGTGGACCAATGGACACACCCTCGTTAGATGGGAGTATCTATGTGCTCACATTTACAGACGACTACTCTCACATGACCTGGGTATATTTCTTAAGACTTAAGTCTGATGTGTTCGGGATATTCAGGAATTTTGTGATTCAAGTGGAGAATCAAACAGAAAAGAAGGTTAAAAAGTTGATGTCGGATAGGGGGACTGAATTCAAATCGAAGGAATTTTCGGATTATCTGGCTGAAAAAGGGATTATGAGAGAACTGAGTGTGGCTTATACGCCACAGCAGAATGGGGTGGCTGAGCGGAGGAATCGCACCCTAATGGAGATGACGAGGAGTATGCTTAAGGATAAAAACATGCCTAACAAGTTTTGGACAGAGGGAGTATTTACTTCGGCGTATATTCAAAATAGACGGCCTACGAGGATATTACAAGACAAAACCTCTTTAGAGGCTTGGAGTGGACATAAACCCTCTATTGAACATTTGAGAGTGTTTGGATGCCTATGATACAAAATGGTTCCAACACATAAGAGAGGTAAATTGGGTGATAAGTCTCAGACTTGTGTCTTTGTAGGCTACAGTAGCCAAAGCAAGGGGTATCGAGTTTACGTGATTGAAACAGGAAAGGTTGAGGTGTCAAGGGATGTTATCTTTGATGAGGAGAAGGGCTGGGATTGGGAGACAACACAAGAAAATCCAGAAACAAGTATTCGAGTAAGTTTCCTAAATTCCCATGGAGTTAATAACCTAGAGGGAGTACCTACAATGATTGAATTAGGTAGCTCATCTAGACGGTTAAGTGAGAGTGGCAGTAGGACAACACCTCCTACAACTCCTTTGCAACTCTCACTATCTAATACACCATCATCACAAGGAGCCAGTACGGGTAACACCAGTGAATCGTCTCGTGAGGTTCACAGAACACGTAGACTCAGTGACCTATACAGAATTAAGGAGGACACAGAAGAGGTGCAGACGGAGGAGAGCTGTTACCTAGCTGTGTTGAACCCACGCCTTATGAAGAAGCACTAAGACATCCTAACTGGAAGGAGGCTATGGACGTGGAAATGCAGATGTTACAGAAGAATCAAACTTGGTATCTTACTGAGAGACCCTTAAATCAGAAGGTTATTGGGGTGAAGTGGATATTCAAGGTGAAAACAGACGAGGAATGTAAAATTCAGAAATATAAGGCAAGACTAGTGGCACGCGGGTTTACTCAAACCTACGGGCTATACTATGGGGGGCTTTTGCCCCGGTATCAAGGCACGATACAATACGAACCTTGATAGCCGTGGCAGCACAGAAGGATTGGCCGCTACATCAGATGGATGTTGAGTCGGCATTTTTAAACGGTGAGATAAGGGAAGAAGTCTATGTTGAGCAGCCATCGGGATATGAGGTAATTGGATCATAACATAAAGTTTTACGTCTTAATAAGGCTTTATATGGTTTGAAGCAGACACCGAGGGCCTGGTATAGTAAAATTGACACATTCTTCTTACAAGAAGATCGTGTTATGAGCCACTGTGATGCAGCCATGTACATCAAAGTGGAAGGAGGTAATATTTTGGTGATCTATTTATACGTAGATGACATTATACTGTCGAGGAATAGTTTTAAAATGATTGAAGATTTTAAGGTTAAGCTTAGCTCAACATTTGATATGAGTGATTTGGGTGCATTGAAGTTTTTCTGGGGTTTGAGGTTAAGAACCTCAGTGATGGAATTTTCCTAAGTGCAGAAAAGTATGCAACCCAACTTCTTACGAAGTTTGGTATGCTAGACTCAAAGGGGGTTACAACACCCTTAACCCTAAATGCAAAGCCAAAGAGGACGGCGAAGTAATTACCGATCATACGTTGTATCGCAGCATGGTGGGGGCATCCTATACCTTGCATCTACACGACCAGACCTCGCATTTGCAGCTTCGTACCTGTCACGAAGCAATGCAAATCCGACAGTATACAGCTTACAGAATGCTAAAAGGGTACTACGGTACATTAAAGAGACTAAAGACTATGGTTTACGGTTTAACATAGTTGAATATGCAGAATTGGTGGGTTATGTAGATGCGGATTTGGCAGGGAGTTTAAACGATATGAGAAGCACAAGCGGTTTTTGTTTCACAATCGGTAGTGCTGTGTGTAGCTGGGAAACACAGAAACAATCAATCGTGGCATAGTCGACTTCAGAGGCCGAATATATGTCCCTGAGTGCGGCAACAAACCATGCAACATGGTTATCCAAATTGTTTAACGAGCTAGGGTTTAACATGCAAACCGGTGTTCCTATGTACAGTGATAGCACGACGACGATAGCCATCGGAAAGAATCCGATAGACCACAAGAGAACCAAGCATATAAAGATCCGGTTTCATGTTGTGAAAGAAGCACAAGAAGAGGGAAGAATCGACTTACGGTTCGTTCGGGGAGATGAGCAATCTGTGGACATTCTGACGAAGCCGCTACCAACCTGATGTTTCTGTTAGCTGAGGTAGAAGATTGGTGTCGTTCTTAGACCGACCAAGAGGGAGATTGCTGAGGTTGGCCGGCGAGGGAACGACGGAACTGGAGAGAACCTTCGAGAGAAGGTAACAAAGGGGGTTTCTAGAGAATGTCCTAGAACCCCTCCTGAAAACTGAGTGAAGCGGGCCGAGCAAATGGAGCGGCCCACGGACGTGACGAAGTAGGAGGCCCTGATGCATGAGCGGATCGGGTGCAGCAATCCAGCGGGAGAAGCCCAGCACGCCAAGGCCCAGATGAAGACCAAACCGTGAAGCCCATGCAAAAACAAAGAAGGGGTCATTTTGGGAAGAATATAATTAAGTAACAGTTTATATAAAAATGGTATAGACATTGCAGTATTAGCATCAGGTCAAGGGCTACATTAGGAGCCTATTTTGAGTAACATGTAAGGATTTGTCTGTTCATGGCAAGTTCACCTTTTGTAATAGGTTAGAGAATATATATGAGTACTTACGGAGGGTGTGAGAAGTATCACACCTAAGAGAAACATTTTGCTCACCAAAAACACAACAAACACGTTTGAGAGAGGAGAGACAGAATCAAGCATACGAGTGAAACACCAACAACATCAGTTCTTAATTTTTCATGTTTGCACAAGTCTTAAGAAGGAGCTGCTGTAGCTCATGGTTTTTTATTAATTGATTCATGAGCTTATCAATAACAAGATCACACACCAAAACCCTATTGTGGTTGTTGCCAAGCATGTGATACTCAAGTCCATAGTGCAAAGAAGTGCTTTCAATTTGTTCCGATCAACACAACGAGAACCCCTTCTTCGCAAACATGGTGTATGTCATCGTCTAACTCATGGCATCCATCAGGTTAATCGTGGCAGCCTCAAGCGTATAACACAAACATGACACTATGTGATTCCGAACCATGGCTTCATGATAGTGGAGCTGCACATCACATCTAGGTCGATCTACAAAACCAATAATCGCACAACCGTTATCAAGATGGTGAGGAAGTTATTGTAGGCAATAAACCCGGCCTACCCATCTCTCATACGGGTCTTCATTGATTCCTATTATACATTGCTCTTTGCGACTTGAAAATATTCTTTGTGTTCCATCCATACAAAATAATTTATTCTCGGTTCACCAATTGTGCAAGTCTAATGATGTTTCTCAAGAATTTTTCTCTCAGAATTTAAGGTTCACACGAAGGTATAATTCATGAATGGTTAAACAAGGAATGGTTTATACAAAAGGCCATCTCAGCCAAACCTTCAGTCCGTCATGTCTTCTCTTTTGGCTCTTTCCGCAATAAAAACTCTTTCCGAGTGACATTCTCGTCTAGGTAATTTAGCTTTACCTCTTCTAAAATACTTGGTTTCTCAGTTTTCATTTCCATTGTATGCATCCAATTCTTTTCTTTGTAATGCATGCTCGAGTAATAAGAGTCATAATCTTTCATTTTCAGAATCTACCATTCAATCATCTTAACCATTTGAATACATATTTTATGATGTTTTAACCTCACCTATTATTTCTTTTGATGACTACAAATATTATATTATTTTTTATCGTAAAATATTATATTATTTTACGATATACGTGGCTCTTTCTGCTCAAACACAAATCTAATGTTTTAACCACATTTAAACACTTCAAAACCTTGTTGAACAAAGATGTCAAACCAAAATTATCCATTTGTATTCCGATAATGGTGGTGAGTATATTGCTCTTCGTCCATTTCTTACATCTCAATGAATCTCTCACTTTACTACCCCACTCCACCCCAAACATAATGTGATATCTGAACATTAACATCGCCACGTTGTTAAAAATGGATTCTCATACTCATGCCTTCATCCCTATTTCTTTTTTGTCTTAATATTTTTCAGTGTGGTTTATCTATTTAATCGTATACCCACTCCTACTAGGTTGTCTCCCTTTGAGTGTTTTTTTCGATTCCCACCATATTACACCAAACTTTGTGTCTTTTGATGTCTTTGTTATCCTTACAACCTTACTCTATTCACAAATTAGCACCCCATTCACCTGCTTGTGTCTTTATCAGGTACTCAATACTCAAAGTGCATATCTTTGCCTTGATCCAATCACGTCTCATCTTGATGTCTCACATCATGTCATCTTTCATGAACACTATCTTAGAACATTGATCTTCTATGTCCTCGTCCATTGAGCAGTCCTCGTCAAACCTTGATTCTTAACAACCTTCACATGTTCTAGTGTTTGAGCCACCACTTATCCAACCATATTTGTTGCTGCAAACAATGACCCTTCGCCATCTATTGTTGAGACAACACAATTGGAGCAACCACGTAGTTCTTTCGTGCACAATGCTAGGGACGTGGATAATATTTCTACAACTCATGGAACAGTAATGTTCATCCAATGATGATGAAATCAAAGAACATCATTGTGAAGCCATCTAAATGATTTACTTATCATACAAAAACAACTTCTCAATCACTCGAATCATCGACTCCAACATAAGCTCTTAAGGATCCCAACTGGTGACAAGCTATGTATGAATAATTCAATGCTCTAGTTAAAAATGGTAGTTGGGACTTAAAATCGGCAACACAAGCTATTAATATCGTTGGTTGCAAATGGACTTTTCACATAAAACACAACCCAAATGGATCAATCAATCAATATAAGAAAAGCTAGTTAAGAAGGGCTTTCATCAACGTCCAGGTATTATCTTCCATGAAGAATTTAGTCCAATGGGCAATAACGCATTTCTTCAAGGTCGTCTATTTGATGAAGTTTATATAACACAATCGGTTGGCTTTATTCATCGTGATATCATATTTTTCATCGTCACAAGACTCTCTATGTTCTCAAGCAAGCTCCACATGCATGTTATTCGGAGTTGCAAAATCATCTTGTATCTCAAGGCTTCAACAATTCTCTAGTTGATGCTTCACTCTTTGTTCTACACACTGATGATGCACCATATATGTTCTTGTTTATGTTTATAATATTCTTGTCACATGCAACTCTTCTTCTGCTATTCAAGATGTCATCACCACACACGGTGAGAGGATTTCTATCAAATAGCTTATAGAGTTCTCTTACATTTTCGGAATAGAAGTTACACGATCTTCTAAAGGATTGCATCTTTCTCAAAAGAAGTACATCATCGACATTCTTCAACGAGCTAAGATGCACGACGCCAAGCTTGTTCCTACTCCAATGGCGTCTACCACTCATCTTTCTATTCGTGATAGCACACCACTCATGGATCCGAAAAAAATGGTATTCTTATTGGAAGTCTACAGTACTTGACATTCATGAAACCTGATACTTTTTGTGGTTAATCGCTTATATCAGTTCATGCATGCACCTACAAGTGAACATTGGAAAGCCATCAAGTGGATTCTACGATATCTAAGTGGTACAATGAATGTCAGTGTGTTTTATAAGGTTCATAATCATCCATATTTACATGGTTTTAGTGATACGAATTGGACAGGTGATCATGAAAATTGGATATCCACTGGAGCATATATTTTGCATCTTGGTTCCCATCCAATCTCTTTTTCATTTAAGAAGATCAAAACACCAACTCGTTCATCTACTAAAGCAGAGTATCGAACAGAGTTTTCCATAGCTTCAGAACTTCGTTGGATATCTTCAATATTGATAAAGTTCAAGATTATTCCTACCGAATCTGATGTGATTTATTGTGACAATATTGGAGAAACATATCTCAGTGTCAACCTCAATTTACTCTAGAATGAATTATTTGGCACTGGATTATCACTTTATTCGTCATCATGTACAGGATGATTCTCTTCGTGTCATTCAATTAGATCTGTAGGTCAACTATCAGATCTTCTTACAAAACCGATACCATGTTCTTTGTTTGATGATGTATGTACTAAGACTGAAGTCACCAATAAAGCTTAATCTTGCGAGGGCATATAAGAGTGAAGTGTAGAATTGTAATTTACTTACTATAAATTAGGTTAAACTTAATCACCATTCTCGTATTTATATGTATCCAATGTTAGGGCAAATGATGTTGTTAATCTCAAGTAATAAATACCTAGACTAACGTTTCCACAAGAATACGAATCGTGTAGTATCATGGTCGAACACTAGGGAACCGATGCAACAATAAAGTTATTAAAATAATGAAAAGGATGAATAATAAATCAAGTGATTGAAATGCAAAGTAAATACTAAACTAACTAACAAAAGAAATTCAATATGATAAAGCACCACACGTTTCGAGAGAGTAATGCAATGGAGTGCTAATAACATCACTGTTACGGATATTATCACGAGTTCAGGGAATTCAAGCTCTTTCCTTGGGAATGACTCTCCCAATGCCTAAACCCACTATCTAGCATGTGTGTTATCAATCTCCCAATTGTGCAATCTCGCCTACTAGATGCATAAAGACTGCTATCATAATTTCTGAGTTCAATCGATTGACCGGCCAAGGTTCAAAATCGACTAAGACCCCAAATCATGGCTAGGTTCCAACATCTAATCCCCTCCTGATGCAATCAGAATTTTGTAATCATTCATTCAAGTGATCAACAAGAATAAAAGCATTAATAACAACCAATCAATCTGAAAACGTTCAAATATCATAACCGAGCATTAAGCACAAGCCTTCATTACATATTGGCAAAACTCTAACATGGATCTACTCGGACATGGACTCAGAAAATAAAACACAAAAGAAATCTATCCTAAACATAGGTACAGAACAAAATCCCTCCCTTATTCTAAAATCGTAGTCTTCAATAGCTCCTTCACATTCCGAGTTCGTTGCCCCGTCTCTATCCTTTTCTGTGTTCTGCTCTAATTCTCTCTATCCATGTGTGTGTGTTTGTTCTAGCTTCTATTCGAACTAAATTATCTTCTTCCTCCACTCGTGCTTGTTTCCTTCTTCCTCTCTTTCCTTTTCTCTTCCTTTTCCTCTTTGGTTGGCTGCCTTCTTTCTCTTGTCCATGCGTTTCCAATTTCCGTCCAGCAGTAGTTTCCATTTTCTATCTCCAATGGTTGTTTCTATTTTGTGCAGGTCATGTATTTCCAATTTGTGGAAGCAACGGATTGGTTTCTAATTCTCTTCTCCACTCGTTTTTCCATTTTGTGGAGGGAGCTACCGGTTTCCATTTCTTTTAGGCAGTGCGGTTTCTATTACTTTTAGGCCAACGGCTGGTTTCCATTTCTTTCAGGTAGCGACCGCTATTTCCATTTCTTGTGTCCAGCCGTGTGTTTCCATTGTTGTGAATCAAAGGAGTCTTGGATGTTGACCGTGTACAACTGATAGGAGGGTGATTTTGCTTAGTTTTGCTTCATTTGCTCATGTGTGTATCTCGATATCTTTATTTCCTATAAAACATGAGAAAACACTAGAAGAATACTAAATTTTGCTAAATAACTCGGTTAGATCTAAATAAATGATAAAAATAACTATATAAATAGATGAAAATACTAGAACAATTAGACGTTATCAAAAAACATTTTTGCATCCAGACGTGTACTTTGTTTTAAAGTCTCACCAATTCTCGCTGGAATTCTTGGAGGATACTACTTTTTCGGATTTTCGATAAGGCTTCCCCGAAATGTTCACATTCAGTGGGTCCAAAACGAGCCCATAGTTCCTCTTCGAACGGTTCCCATGAGAGTAATGTTCCCTTCTCCTCGTAGGATGTATTGTGGGCTTGAAACCACGCATTTACTTCACCATCCACATAGTTAGAAGCCAATCTAGCACGTTGATGTTCAAGGGTGTCTTGATATTGAAATAATTGTATCACTTGTGTTAGGATCGAACGTGGATAAATAAATGTTAGGCAACAAGGTAGAGACGAAAAAAATAGAAAAATAGGACAGTGGGGTTTTACATGGTTCAGCAAAGTGCCTACGTCCACGGGAAAATAATAGAAGGTTTTTACTGACCCTCAAGAAATTATAACTCTTCTCTCAAATTGTAACGAGAAAGCACCAGTATTTCTTTCTTACAATGAAGATAAAAACTCTCTCAAAGAACCAAAAGAAGAACCATAAAAATTAGGAAATACTACTGTCTCTCTCTCTCTCTCTGTTTTTCCTCTTTTTTCTTCTTTTTTTGTGATTTTAGGATGGTTTAGACCTCTCCAAAACCCCTTCTTATATAGGGAAAATTTCCGACAGAAAAAAAAACCTGGGACCACCACAATAGTGTAGGCCCACCATTGGGGTGAAATCCACCGAATTCGGTAAATTTACCCCTTATATTTTTTTTTCTTCTTGTGGGACCTATTAGAAAGTGGTTTTACCCACTTTTGAAATTGTCTCACTTAAAACCACTTTTTGTTATATCCATTCTTCCTTTCCACTTCGTCTTTCTCACATTGCTCAAGTTTCTACTACACACATAGAAGATCGACACCAAATAAATTTATCACCATTTACTGGCTTTGTCAACATATCTGCCATATTTTTCTCTGTGTGAATTTTCTGAATATCTATGATGTCTTCCTCCATCTTTTCCCGTACAAAATGATATTGTACCCATATGTGTTTTGTCCTTGGATGAAATGTTAGATTATCTTATTTATGACTAAGCTCCTCCATCAACATTTGTAACCAATTTGCGTCTTTGTTGGCTTGTGTAGCAGAAACTTACTCAGCCTCTATAGTAGATATCGCAACAATAGATTGTAGTTCTAAAACCCATCTCACAACACCGCCAACGAGAGTAAACATGTATCGTGTGGTGGATTTTCTTTATTCAAGGTCACCAACATAGTCTGAATCGATATACCCAGTAAAAGTCAAGTCTGATCCTCCATAACACAATTCAACATTTGTGGTGCCCTTAAGGTATCTCAAGATCCTCTTTATAGCACTCCAATGCTCAACTCCAGGTTTTGCCATATATCGACTAATCGCTCCCACTGCTTGTGTAATGCGTGGTTTGGTATATATCATGGCAAACACCAAACTGCCCACTGGTGATGCATATGGTACTCGAGACATTTCCATCCTCTCTTCTTCCATGCTAGGACTCATCTTGGAGGATAACTCGAAATTAATAGGAAGAGGGGTAGACTTTGGCTTACAATATTGCATGTTGAAACGACGCAAGATTTTACAGATATAGTTCTTTTGTGAAAGCCAAATATTCCTTTTATTTCTCTCTCGGTGAATTTGCATCCCCAGAATCTTGTTTAGTTGGCCTAAGTCTTTCATTTCAAACTCCCTAGCCAATTGATCCTTCAATTATTTAATATGATCATTTTTGGGGTCTACTACCAACATATCGTCTATATACAACAGCAAAATGATGAAATCATCATCACCGAATCTCTTATTGTACGCACAAAATCCTGTATTAAGTCTATTGTATCTTAGGCTCATTATGAAAGAATCTCTTATACCAACATCTCGGCGCTTGTTTGATACTGTATAGAAATTTGTTAGCCTCCAAACCAAGTTATCTTTTTCTTTGATTGAAAATCCTTCTGGTTGGAGCATATATATTTCTTCTTCAAGTTCTCCATGAAGAAACGCAGTTTTAATGTCTAACTGCTCGAGGTGAACATCCAATGTAACACACATTGCCAAGACAACTCTAACTGTTGTGAATCCAACAACAGGTGAGAAGATTTTATTGAAATTGATCCCTTCTTTTTGAGAGAATCCTTTTACCACCAACTTTGCATGATATCTTTCCATTTGATCATTGCAATCTCGTTTTATTTTGAAGACCCGTTTATTTGCAATGGCCTTCCTTCCTTGTGGTAATGGAACAAGATCCCATGTCTTATTTTTGTGATGTGCTTCTATCTTCTCTTCAATTAATGTCATCCACTAAGATGCATATTTTCCTTGAAATACCTCACAAAAAGTCAGTGGTTCTCTATCTTCCAATTGAAGACAATAAGCAACATTTCGCTCCACAATAAAGTCATTCTACCATACTAGTTTTCTCCTCCCTCGATTTGAACATCGGATTTGTGTTTCCGAAATCTCAGTTGGTCGGGATTCTTCAATTTCATCAAAAGAGCATGGAACTTGTTGTTACGTTCGATTTTTCAATATCAACTTCCATAGTCTCTGGTCTTTCTAAAGAATTGCTATCATTTTTCACCTTTTATTTTATAAATACGACATCTATGTTGATAATAACCTTGTGGACAATGGGATCCCATAGGCGATACCCTGTTACTCCATCAACATACCCTAAGAATACACATTTTCTCGACTTTGGATCCAGTTTAGTTGTTTCTTGGGTGTTATACATCGCATATGCAGTACATCCAAATATATGAAGGTTAGAAAAATCAACTAGCTTTCCCATCCACATCTCCATAGGTGTCTTCAGATCAATTTTGGTTGATGGTGATCGATTGATCACATAACACGCGATCACAACTACTTCAGCCCAAAACGAGTTTGTCAAACCGGCAGTTCTCAACATAGCCCTTGTTCTTTCTAACAGAGCTCTATTCATTTGCTCTACTATATCATTTTGTTGAGGTGTGTACGCCACCATGCTCTACTATATTCTCCTCCATTGTCTGACCTCAAGTCTTTGATCCGTTTTCTGGATTCCAGCTCGATCCGTGCTTTGAAGATTTTAAAAACTTCAAATACATCTAATTTCTTCTTGATAGGGTACACCTAACATCTCCTAAAGTAGTCATCAATGAAAGATATAAAGTATCTTGTGCCTTCTAGGGACGTCTTCGGTGCTTTCCAAACATTAGAATGAATCAGGTCCAAGATAGCCTTGCTTCTAACAGTTGAACTGCTGAATTTGGATATGTGTTGCTTACTTGTATCACAATGATCACAAAAGGGTAATGTGACCTTTTTTAGCCCCTGGAGAAGACCTCGATCTACAAGAATCTTCAAGCCTCGTTCCGACATGTGACCTAGTTTTTGGTGCCACAACATCATTGAGTCTATTGTTGAACTTGCTTCTGCTTGGACGCTATCTTTTCAAATTTTAGCACAACATCGTTGAGTGTATTTCCTTTAAGCATGTATAGATTAGACGTTGTCTTTTCAGCTTTCAGCACAACCAGCATTCATGACAAGTGTCATTATCCCATTTTCCACATAGCTCTTGCACCCTATTCCATCTAATTGTCTAACAAACATTAGATTCTTTGTCAAGCCATCCATGTATGGTACCCCTTGAATGGTCCGAACTATACCATCTTTAGTTTTCACCTTGATGGTACCAATTCTAGCAATATTCAAAACATGATCATTTCCCATAAATTCGGTGGCTTAGATCTATGTTCGTGTGACACATTGTTGCGTAGGGTGGCTGACTTTTCGAGTTGATTGTGCTAGTTTCCAGTTGTTGTCTAACTCTTCTCGTGCTTAGTTCTAGTCTTGCTCAAGGACGAGCAAAGGTTCAATTTTGGGGAAGTATGATAACGTCTATTTTGTTATAGTATTTTATTCTCTTTTTATAGTTAGTTTCATCATTCATTTGAACTTTACCAAGCATTAAAGCATCATTTAGTCTTCTTTAGCGTTTGCAGGAAATAAAATATCGGGATACAAACACGAGTAAATGAAGCAAAACTAAGCAAACCACTCTCCTATCAGCTATGCATGATCAGCATGCAAAGAATCATAAACCGGAGAAGAGAAATGGAAGCAATGGCCGCTTACAAAAAAAATAAAAACAATGGCTGCTTACAAAAATGGAAACTTTCGGTGGCTGGAACAAAAATGAAAAATTTCGGTTGCTAGAACAAAAGTAAGAAGAGCGTTGGAACATGAAAAGGAAACATTGTTTACATAAAATAGAAGCAAGTTTCTGGAACAAAATGTAAACTTCCAACCGCCTACACAAAATGGAAAGATTACCGCCTACACAAGAATTGAAAACTGCAACCGTCAAAGATAGAAAATGGAAATGGCTACTGGAACAATTAATGGAAATGCAAGAACAAGAAAGAAGGCAGTAAAACAAAGAGGAAAAGGAGGAAAAAAAGAAAAGGAAATCGTTGCTGCACAAGAGGAAAAGGAAATACAAGTTGCTGAAGAAAATAGAAACCGAGAAAATGGAAACTAGCCAAAGAGGAAAGGAGGACGAAAAGGAACGTGCTTGCTGCTTAAACCAAAAAGGAGATATGGTTAGAGAAGAGGAATGGGAGCTACATGGCTGGAAAATAAAGAGGAAAAGTTGAGAATTACATAAAAATGGAAAAACAAGAGATGGAAAAACTCGGAAAAGGAAAACTGCAATTGTTGTAAGAAACAGGAAATTCCAGCCACTAAAGAGGAAAGAAAAGGGATGGACAAAGAGGAAAGAATAGAGGAAAGGAAAGAGAAGAAAGAGGGCAAAAAAGGAGAGAGCTTCAGCAGCACAAGACAGACAGAAAATTAGGGAGAAAAATAGAGCACACGTAGAAAGAAAAAGAAAGAGCAGAACGCGTACAAGGGCAAGGATGGGGCGACGAAGCTGGAGCGCAGAGGAGCTGTTGAAGATGTCGGTAATAGAATAGGGAGGGGTCTCATTCTTTATCCATGTTGACTATAGTTATCTTTCGTGTTTCGTTTTCTAATTTCATGTCCGAGTAGGTCCATAGCCATGGGTTAGAGAGCTTTGCCGATATGTAATGAAGTTTTGTTCTTAATGCTTGTTTATAATATTTGTTCGTTTCGGATTGATTGGTTGTTTGTAATGATTTTATTCTTGTTGGTATCTTGAATGAATGATTATAAAAATCTAATTCCATTGGGAGATGATTTGGATTTTGGAACATAACCATGATTTGAAGTCTCAATTGATTTAGAACCTTGGCCGGTCGGTTAATTGAACTTAGGAATTAGGATAACGATCTTAATGCATTTAATAGGTGATATTACAAAATTGGGAGATTGGTAGTACGCATGCTAGATAGTGGGTTTAGGCATCGGGAGAGTCATTCCCTAGGAAAGAGCTTGAATTCCCCGAATACGTAACGATATCTATAACCATGATCTTGTTAGAACTTTGTTGCATCATCGTGCATCTCTCAAAACCTGCGGTATTTAGTTCATTGAGTTTAATCCGATATTAGTTAGTTAGTTAGTTAGTTAGTTAGTTAGTTAGTTAGTTAGTTAGTTAGTTAGTTTATCTCTATTTGTATTCCCACCACTTATTGATTTTACACGTTCTAATCATTAGCTACTAGCTTTAGAGTTGCATCGATTCCTCGTGTTCGACCCTGGTACTACACTATCCGTATTCTTGCGAAAGCGTTAGTCTAGGTATTTTATTACTTGAGATTAACCATATCAGGGTAAAATCTAACGAATACAGTGGATTTACCCCTTATATTTTTCTTCTTATCTTCTTATGAGGTCCACTAGAAAGTGGTTTTACCCACTTTTGACACTTTGGCCACCCCATGTCGTAGGATCTCCTACAACAAAGTGCGGGAACTCGAGTTTTGCCGTTTTCAAAAAATATGGACTAAATGTTGTTGGTGGTGATGTTGATTCGTTGTTGCTCTGGTCTCTTGCCCTTGTTTAATATGGAGCCTTCATGACTCGGGAAATAATGTGAGTTCGTTCAGAGATAACTCAAGGTGTTCCAACTTGTCTACCATGGTTGTTTTCTTCTGGGGAGTTCGTCTTGAACTCCACCGAGTCTAGATTAAGCGATTCGATGTGATCTTTGTTTGAGTATTAGGGGTGATATGATCCCGGAGGACGCTGAAGACGCTACCAACAACAGTGAGGAGGACGCGACCCGCAGAGAGGAAGAAGAGGGAATCTCCGCGACCCGAGACGCCATCCCTGCGACCCGAGACGCCATTCCTGCGACCCGAGACGCCGATTCTGCGCCCCGAGACGCCAATCCCGTGGCCCGAGACGCGACCACCTCCAGCGCGACCCGAGACGCCATTAGGTCAAAATACGTCGGTCCCGTGACCCGAGCCCGAGCTCTAGAAGAGGATGCCTTGATCATATCCGCTGGTCCCATGACCCGAGCCAAGGTCGCGAAGCTCAAGGCAGCTATTATCGGGATTCTCACGACCGTCCACGCTCACGAGGCGTATGCTAGTTCACGCGATGTCACAAGTCTT
>CM071863.1:46220410-46236912 GCA_036759665.1 Gynandropsis gynandra
TGCATCAAAATTCTCTCCTTTCGAGATCGTGTATGGGTTCAATCCTGCTTCACCCCTGGATCTATTGCCTTTACCATCAAGTGACCGAGTCAGCCTGGACGGAAAACAAAAGGCCCGGTTGGTCAAGCAAATTCACGAAAAGGCAAGGAAAAACATCGAGGAGAAGACCAAGCTTTATGTTAAGCAGGCGAACAAAGGACGGAAGAAGATGACCTTCAAGCCCGGTGATCAAGTCTGGATTCACCTGAGGAAGGAGCGTTTCCCGAATGAGCGCAAGTCAAAGCTCATGACCCGGATCGACGGTCCATTTACTGTGACCAAAAAGATCAGCAACAACGCCTACCTGCTGGATCTGCGAGGTAAGTATAATGTAAGTTCTAGTTTCAACGTTTCTGACTTAATGCCTTTTATTGCAGATCAAGCGGATTTGAGGGCAAATCCTTTTGACGAAGGGGGCATGATATGATCCCGAGACGCTGAAGAGACGCGACCAACAACAGTGAGGAGGACGCGACCCGCAGAAAGGAAGAAGAGGGAATCTCCGCGACCCGAGACGCCGCGACCCGAGACGCCATTCCTGCGACCCGAGACGCCGATTTCGCGACCCGAGACGCCAATCCCGCGGCCCGAGACGCGACCACCTCCAGCGCGACCTGAGACGCCATTAGGTCAAAATACGTCGGTCCCGTGACCCGAGCCCGAGCTCTAGAAGAGGATGCCTTGATCATATCCTCTGGTCCCATGACCCGAGCCAAGGCCGCGAAGCTCAATGAAGCTATTGTCGGGATTCTCACAACCGTCCACGCTCACGAGGAGTATGCGAGTTCACGCGATGTCACAAGTCTTAAGAACGTCATCCAAGCCGAAGCTCGACCCGCTACGGTCATTGATTAGGTTAAGTGACCCGCGTGTACTCTTTTCCCCTCGTCGGTTTTGTCCCACCGGGTTTTCCGACGACGGATTTTAACGAGGCCGCGAGTTACTTATTTTCCCGCGACCTAATTAATGATCCGACGCGAGACACGAGACGGACGCATTACAAGGTGCACGGCCAACAAGAAGCTTATCTTCTTGTTTAAAGATTTCAAAACAATTAAGAAGGGCATGACAAGTAGCATTTAATGAACTTAAGTTTGAATTTTCTTGTTTTTGTCTAAATATGGCCGGCCCCCCCTTGTAGCAAGAATCCAACTTTTATCAACTTTGAAAATTATCTTTTGATTTGATCTTTGATCATTCTTGAATTCCTTTGTTAGTTCTTCGGTAGTTGGTGCGTAATATCCAGCTTCCTACTCGTTGGTGCGTCATATCCAACGATCTGTTCGTTCTTCCTTGATGCGTCATATCCATTGAAGACGAACTCGGTAAATCGAGAGCCTTCCGCAACTCTCGTGCGACCATTCGCTCCACACACCCTTGTGCAATCCGTTGCAGCAAGGCATATCCCTCACTAACCAAGTCTAGAGCGTCGATTCAGTCGGGATCGCGTCAAGGGGTGGGAAAAAAACCCGTACAACCCGTCCCAACCCGAAATCCATCCCAAACATGCGAAAAATTACTTGTACCTGCAGCCGCTGGTGCGAGTTCAGGTAATATTTTTTATTACCCACGGGTTCGGATTCGGGATGGGTATTTTACTTTCACAAACCGATACCCAAAATAATTACAAAAATACCCCTAATATTTTCATAAATTACCTAAATACCATTAAGCTAAACAATCCTTCCTCTTTACCTATCTCTATCTATCTTTCTCCTCTCCCTCTCTGCAAGCCGTCAACCTCTCTCTCCGTCTCAAACTTGGTCGCCTCTCCGCTTACCTCTCTGGGTACTTCTCCGCCTCTCTCACACGTCGTCAAAGCGCCTACCTTTCTCTCTATGTCTCAAACTCGCAGCGCCTACCTCTCTCTCCACTTCTCGCTCGCCGCTTACCGCTCACCGCTCTCCGCTTGTCGCACACCGCCTCAACGTCTCTTTAGCCGATCGATCTTTGCAAGCGTCGAGAAGGAGACCAGATTCTGCTTAGGTTTCTTCAATATCTCTCTCGTTGCTTAGGATGTTGGATCGATCTTTTGTTTCAGCTTATGGATCGATCTTTTGTTTCTGTTTAGGATGTTGGATCCATATTTTTGTGATTTGTATTGTATATTGAATGTGACTCTAAATTTTGAGATTTTTTTTGTTTTTATGGTATTTTTTAATTGCGGAACGGGTACCCGTGGATTTCGAAAATTATGGTGGTTTTTCATGTATCCAAAAGTCGAATATCAGTGTCTTGCGGATACGAGTACGGGTAATAAAATGAACTACCCATACGGGACAACTTCGGGTACGGGTCCTAAGAATCTGACGGATACCCGCGAGTGTCCACCCCTATTGTGGACATTGTCGATACCACTTTATGGTTCGAGTCGAGAACTAAACAAGGTGCAAGCTATACCAATTCCAAAATCGAAATAGTAAAATAGGAACGTTGTAAATAAAACTATCTCTTTGATTTTGTCATCTCTTTAACTAATGCTTAAAACAGAGATGGATCGGCAGTGGGTCTTATAAACCAGAGAAAATGGATAAAACCCTACAAACTAGGAAATGAGTATGAATTCTAAAAATATAAATGATAATAGAAAGCCTCATTAAGTTTCCATTTATTGCGGCTTTGACAAGGTTTCTCGACATGATCCTCACTGCAAAACTGATGGAAATGGCCTTCACCGTTGCACGTAACTGATTAAGCTTACAAGCTCTGGTCGGCCGATTCCACTGTGGCTGCCTATCATCCTCTATTAAAATTAAAAGAAAAAGAATTATATAAAAACAAAGAGGAAGGGTTGTGATAGGTTTAAAACCACAAACGAAAAGCCTGTTTACTTCCACCAAGGCTTCGTTTGTTCATCATTCTTCTTAATACATTCTCTGGTAGATGATCTTTGCCATGTAAAAACAAGGAAACAAAGAGTGAGTAAAAGCTTCGAATCCAACAGTATGGCTTTTCTTCTGCCGAATCTAACTCCTTCTCTGCTTCTTCAAAACGGGAAATATCTCAAGGAAAAACCCTTTTTCAATCTCTCTCCATCGGCGTCGTCGTCTTTGTCTTCTTCGACTTGCCACGAATTCGATGATGAAAATTTCTCTCTACTTCCTCTTTCTGCCGTTCAGGCTCCTCCTCTTCAAGGTGCTCAGGCTGGCACGAAGCCCAGTGCGCATGATAAGTACCCGCACAGTAGAGATGAGTTCTACGTCAACCTCGGTGTGGCTGTACGGACGCTCCGTGAGGATTTGCCTTTGCTCTTCACCAAGGATCTCAATTACGATATCTACAGGTATTCTTCTCTTCTTGGTATCTCCCGATTTATTATTATTCTCGCGTTTTTTGTTTATTTCCACTGAAAGTTCCGATATCTGTTGACAAAGGTTGCTCCTTCTTGGGTTCCTTTTTCTGTTTTATCGTGCGAAGAGAATTTTTAAGACGAAATATAAGAATCCATCATCTGGGGATTGGTTTTTTTTGGTATTCCTGTGATTTCTGTTTGCATCTTGGGAAAATTCTAAGACCTTGTAGTTAAAAATGTATCCTTTACCGTATTTTCTTGTTATCAGGGATGACATAACATTTGCGGATCCACTGAACACATTCACTGGGATTGAAAACTACAAATTAATCTTCTGGGCACTCAGAATTCACGGGAAGATACTGTTCAGAGAGATCTCCTTTGAGATTTTCAGGGTGTGGCAACCATCGGAGAATATGATTCTCATCAGGTGGAATTTGAAAGGTGTCCCTCGAGTTCCATGGGAAGCCAAAGGGGAGTTTCAGGGCACTTCCCGATATAAACTTGACAGAAACGGCAAAATTTATGAGCATAAAGTCGATAACTTGGCCTTCAACTTCCCTCGGCAGCTCAAACCTGCAATTTCTGTTTTGGATTTGGTAGCTGCTTCCCCTGCAAGTCCCAATCCGACATTCTTATTCCGTCCTGTGGATACATCGTGTTCGTGGGTTGAATTCTATCAGGCTGTGAGACAGACATTGGACCAGCAAGGTAGTGTGCTTGTGCAAGACAGTTTAGTGACATGCTCATAGCAAAATAGGGTTACTACAAAGACGAAAGCTTTTCAGGTATATATGTTTGTATGTAGTAGTGTTTGCATGTAGTAGTGTTTGAAGGTGATATATACATAATACACGCAGGCAATCAAGTCAAAGTAGATGTGGTTAGTTTAGGGTAGTTAAACCCAAAACTTGAATGTGTACCAGGACCTTTTATAAGCTAGTATATGCATGTACACCTTCTTTTACAGTAAAAGATCATGGCTTGATAAGGCTTGATAAGTTATAAGCATCTGGTTTGTCCTTGTTCTTCAGTACTTTGTTTATGCGGGCATCAAGAATATATTGCTCTCTAATTCATCCGAGGTAGAATAATATCTAATTAGACTTCTCATAGTAGTTAAGATGGATAAAAAAACCGGGTTTGTAAGTATGTAGTTCATGAGTTTTGATGCTATTTGAAACATCCACACGAAGCAAAAACATCTCGTGGAGTTGCCTAAAATCACACAAACACACTGATAGTCACAAACCTAAAGCAGAATCATAAGCTGGAGGTTTGTCTTTGGCAGGAGGAATGCCAAAAGAAAGAAACATTATATTCACAATAAGCCAGTTTCCATGCTAATCTTTCTTCCCTGCAAGATTTGAGCAAATGAGATTAGAATCGGTCTTGGTGAAGAAGCCGATAAACAGGAGAAGATCAGGTTTGGTGGAGTGTATACATGAACACATCGTAAACCTTTCTTGAACTCGTCTTGGTAACTGGTGGGTTATGACTGATCTTAGAGACAGGTATACACAGGTACAACACTTTCAGGCGGTTAGAGTTAAAAGAGCTTGACCAAGGGTTTCAAGATTGCAACGTTGCATCGATCTGGATTCATGTACTTCTCATACGTTACCCTTAGTTTTCCTGTCTTGGCTGCTTTATGGAATCTTAGGATCATTTCCGCGCAATCCCTGTGACGATGATTCAATCGCTCACGTGACTTGAGTAAGATCAAGATTTGTCGAACGGTTCAATAACTGGAGAAATGGTTTATTAGAACTCAACAATTACCTCATTTCTGGGACGGTGCAGCGTGCATGTTTACTTAGTAGTGGAGTCCAAGATGGAGTCATATGCAAGGTGCACCGTGCAACATAGATGGCCGAGGCACATAACAGCGATGGCTTGCATTTCAGAGCCTCATACTCGACCAAGCTCAACTCGATTAGGTAGAATGCGAGTTGTTCAAGCTGATGATAAAGAAAAACAAAACTCAGGCTCTGCCCAATGTGCAGTCTACATAATAGCTAGAGATTATGCGTTTTGTCAATATAGCTAATTTAATGTTAACAAGTCATGTACCTTCTTGTTTGATTGAGCAGCCTTGAGGAACCTTAACATGAAAACATAGGAAGTGGGTGCATTCAATCGAAACCTCAACTGTTTAAGCATAATTCTCTCCTGAGAAGAAATGGCATATTAGGTAGACGCCCAATACATGTATCTTTTGCAAATATTACTAAACAGAACTAAATTTCTTACCATTCCCAAAATTTGTTCTCTGGTGTAGGATTCTGCTGATATGCCAATTAAATCTTTGATCTGAAATGAATTGGGGAAAAACAAATATCATATTCAGGTTCAGTAATCTTTACAAAACCATAAGGAGCCGAGAATATATTTAGCTTTCAGGAAAGATTTTGGTTACCCTTGGATGCCAAAAGTCCTCGTACTTTGATGCCAGCAAGAGTGCAGTAAGACCAATTAACTGCATTTCGTTCTTCTTTGTTGAAACTTGGGAGAGGTAACGATCTAACAAGTTCACTGTGAGGTAGAGAGTCTCTGGCATTAGATCAAACTTGAAATGCACCTGTAGTCATACCCAAGTAACAATGAGGTTTATGACTCAAGATGGGCAAGGGGAACTGTGAGGAAGGAAAAACAAAGTTTTCATCTGAGTGCATCGAAGATAGTTTACTCACTTCAATTAGCCAGTTGATCAAAATTCCACGCATGTGTGGAGTTATCTCTGATTGAATAGCCATGTAATCCCCCAAAGGTGGATTTTGTGCCTGGAATTGCAGAATTTTATTAATTAGACAAAAGCACATAAATCAACTTGCAAAACTATTGAGGCAGAACGCAACCCTTCAAAAGGAAATACAAGGTTTAACGTTTCAATCACCTCAGCGACCCAATAGAACTGATAGATCTCATCCACATATTCTGCAACTTCCAATTGATTGGATTCATTATCAATTTTGGGAAGTTTTCCTTGTTCGGCAATCTGGTCATCTTCCTCGGTGTACTGCAATATAAAAAAAAAAGTGCCGTACTTAGCAAGACTAAAGAAAAAGGAGGGAACAAGGTAAGAGAGACACAAGCCTTTGATCTTGTCAAACCTTTGATCTTGTCACCAGTAATGATGTGAAAGACTTTCTACGTTTTGATTTTGGCCTCGCTGTAACATCAAGCGTATTAGTAGCTGAACTATCCCCTTGAACATTTTCTTCAGTAGCTTTCGGATCGACCTTCTCAGGCCCTTTTTCATTATGAGACAACGTCGAAGCTTCTTCCTTGGAAGAGATTGAAGAAATGGATCTCGATTTACTTCTAACCACCGAGCACTTGGTATTCTTTTGAGATTGAGAGTTGTGGAGCGAAGTCTTCACAGTTGTCTATATCATTGGTCAAAGAAAGAGTTTGATCACCTTTATGTTAAACACTAATAATCTATTTGACTCAATTATGGTTGTTGTGTGACATGATAGGGAGCCTGGCAACGACAAGAACAAATGACAACATCAAAATGCCAGATCAAGCATAACCACGATGATGGGCAATCAAGAACCGAATTTTGTCAGGCTCAAGAGAGCAGCTGCTAAGGTACACTTCCATATAAAAATGAAATAAAAAAACAGAAAATTGGAAAAGAAACTTGATACCATATGGTCTGAATCATTAGATACTGAGAGAGAGAGAGAGAGAGAGATAGACTAAGGAGCTACCTTGATAGATTTTCTTTGTAAAGCACGAACAATATTTTGACTGCAGCTGTTTCTATTCCTACGCAAAAAAAAAAAAAGCACTGAAATTTAACAGTGTGCAATTCAGAATGGTGACATGGACAGCCTAAAGCCCTCATCAAATTGCAGGGGAGACATGCGCATGCAAATTTACATTGATAATGAAAATGCTGAGAATGAACTAAAAATAAACAATCATCTTTCACTTACGATTGTATGAAACCATCACTAGCTCGATTCTTCCAAAGATAGCTTGTGGCACTGCCCACTTGATGGATAGTTTTCTTGCTGACTTTACTAGCTGAAACGAAACAACCGCATCGTAATCAGAAATTAAGATATTCAGGAATCAATTTTACCCTACATCTTTCAATTAAACAAGTGAAGAAAGTCAACAAAAAGAATGAATTGCAAATTTTCAAGACCTTCACATAATTCTTTGGTTTCTAAGCTTGTACGATTGTCCTGCGTAACAACAGAATATTCAGCGTGAGCACAAGTAGAACCTCGTCAAGGAAGAAAAACATCCCAAAGCATCAATTTTAACAAGAATGACATCTCTGAGATTTAAGTACAATGGCAACAACCTTCTTTAGACTGCTCTTATCTGTGAAGCTTGCCCTCTTTAAAGTTGGCAAAGATTTCCTTCAAGTAGAAATCAATTGAATAAAGGTGTAGAAAGTAATCATCATGTATATAGAAAAACTATTTGAGGTAACTTTAATCAAAGAGGGATAATCAAACAAGGATACAATGGCGTTGGTATTTTTAAAGCTACTGTGATGCAAATTTGTGTTGGAAATGTCTATGTAAGACTAACACTGATGCGTTGAAATAGCACTGGAAATTTCAACGGCTATTCATTGAACATTATTAACGGTATATCAACAAATAGAAGCCGTTGAAAATTTATGTCGACATGATTAGATGGTTTCCAATGGTCATCCATGAATATTTCAATGGACATGTGGTAATGTTAAAAGATTCTTGTTGAAAGCCATCCGTTACCAAGATGAGTTTCATAACCCGGATCTGATGTGATCCGGTGTAATGCTAGTTGTAGACTTAAGATACTAAATTTTTAGGTTGGGTTAGTCTTGTGTTTGTTGTGGTACCACCTCTCACTAATCTGGTGATGTTAAAGTATCTGCAAACATGAGAATGACATGCATATATACCTTGTTCCATTGGGACCAGAAGTACGGCTCAGATTCGTGCTTTTAGTCAATTGACTTGTATCCCCGATATCTAGAGTTTGGACAAACAGAAAGTACAAGCTGAAGCCCAAGATGTGCAACGAAATGTATGCAAATCTTAGTTTTAGAAACTCACCTGTCTTATAGGTGCGCTTGCTACCAAATACCTGAGTTAACTTTCCCCTCCCTTTTCCCTATATTAGAAGCAAAACTAAATATAAGACTTTATCTTAGGAATGACAATATAACAAATGGATCTTCATAACGTGTGGATTGAATATTGGGCAGAACAGTCAAGCTGATGAGATTATTGCAATCTTACATCAGTTCATATCCCAACAATTTTTGGAAACAAATGTACGTTTTTATAGCCCCAAACAAACATCAACTAATGTAAATAAAATGACCCGGTAATTTCTACCTACACAAGTAAGGTTAATTTCAAATAGTACATTATTATGACGACAAAGTTCTGATAGAGGAGTAAGGTTAATTTCAAATAATACCTCAATAGGTTTTCTAGATGAAGCATCCTGAACTCTGGAAGAACCAAATGACATCCTACAGTCAGACAGCGGAATGAACATGACATCAATAGTTGAATGTCCATAATCAGTATAATTACTAAGGACACCAAGAATCATCATTCTGCATTAGCCTATCAACTGGTCTCCAATAGTAAAAAAGTACCATGATTTACATTTTTACATTGAAAATAAACTTATCAACAAATAAACATTAAATAGTTTCCCTTTTATCAAGGAAATGGAGAGTAAATAGGCAGAAAAAAAAAACGAAAAAAAAGTCCATCGCTAAGTCATTGTAGTCAGATCAAAGTTTTTTATTCCAACGCTACTTCAGTTCTACGAAAAAGTATAACGGCTGAAAAATATCACTCACCTTTGCAGAATTTCACTTTGTACTCTCTTTCGCTTTCTGCATTTACATATGCAATAGATTAGAAAGATGAATCAGTAGATGAAAAATCTAACTAGCAAAATATGCTACTGTGTATATGCAGCCAGTTGACATGTTACACAGATGTAGAAGAACTCAACGATCAAAAAGTTTGTTGCCCTACTCCCACTGAAATTATTACATAGGAAGAAATAGGCTACCAAGAAATAGTAAGCATATTTACATTGTAATGCTGTCACCAAGGGCTGTACTCGTTGAAGTCTTATTAGCAACATTACTCAAATCGGCCAATGCTTTTCTTCGCACCTTAGTATCGTCTGAAAAAGAAACAAACTTTCAGTAAAATTCCAATACATCCTGAAATACCATGAAACTCTGTTTCTTTGACAATATAAAATTCTCCTTATATTAAAAATATCTTTTATAGTCTTACCAGAACTGTCATGATAGCTTTTGCCCTTGCTTGTTGTTCCTGAAATTCCCTTCTTTTTCCAGCAACCAAAGGTATATACATTTAAAAACTAAAAAACTCCACTGAAAATCAAGGTTGCAGAAATAAGAATAAGGATGAAGTAGTGACCTTCACATTATTTTTGCTGCTGGAAGTTGCCCCGGTACTAATTGTTACAGACTTCCTCCTAAACGACGTTAAACAGAAAAAATAAACGATTCTGGATAATTCAACAAAAGATAATCACCACCTAGAGTCAATATCTTATTAATTCCTTGGAAACCATCTTAAAGGCCGATATGGTCATGTTTTCTGACTGCGCCTTTGTCCCGATCAACAACTAACAAAACTATCAAAGCATCAAATCAATCTCAGGTTTTATTATGAAAATGAATATTACTAACCTCAAAGGGATGCCACTCTTCTGGGAAGTTCCTCTGAAAAAATAAAGCGCCAGGGATTATGCAACTAACCAGCGAGAAAATATTAGAAGCCAGAGACAGGTATACACTTACATTGCACACCCCATGTCAATTTTCTCACTATCTGTGTAAACTCTAAAACTTCTGGTACGCACTGTTTCAGAATTACATCTAATAAGTACTAAATACCTTGAGGTTATCTTGAGCGAGAAGTGAAAAATATAATTCAACTGGGCAACATGGAGTGAAAAAATGTTCTTACTACGATTTCCAACCAGATTATCTTGAGTCGCCCGTGGTGCCTAAATGAGAGAAATCCAAAATAAAGGAGGCATGGTGAGTAACAGAGAAGTAAAATATGTGGCATCCAACAGCTTATCAATAGTAATCTTATTTTCATTTTTCTCTGTTCATCTTCCACTCGTGTTGAAAGGCGTATTAATAACAAAAACCAGACCACCAAATGTGAGATAGGATAGTTCATTGCGTTAACAAAACACCAAAAATAAGAAGTGGAAAACCCTAATCTTCTATATACATGCGAGATTCAGGATTTCAAATTCTAATTTCCATATGGAGAACGAGCATGCGAATTCAGTACAGACCAAAAACCCAGAATATCATGGGCCCATACGTACTCCCTGAAAATCCATCCTCCATGAACACAAACCCTAACTCTTAGGAAGCGCAGCAAGGAGAAGATAACTCTTGTACCATCACGCAACCACGGTACAATATTTTCAACAACAAAAAAAAGTACGGTACAATATAACTCAGGATCTTGAAGAATTAGGGTTTCCAAAAAAATTTACCTTCGCGAACGCCATTTTCTTCGAATCTTCAAATCTTCCTTCGATACGAAACCAATCTTCGGTCTTCCCAGAGAGAGAGAGAGAGAGAGAGTTACCGTTGCAACCTTGCCAAAGCTAAAAGTAATGAAGCCGCTTCTTGTGTGTTTGAAATTGAGAGCAAATTACAGTTTAACCCCCAGATCTCTCTTGACTTACGGCTGGAGTTTGGGTTTCGTATGTACACCCACGCCCATAAAATTGTTGGGTCCAATGGGCCGGTCGAACTTAAATATCTGAACAAGAAAATTAGAAGAGAGTCGAGTCGAGATGTAAGTTCAAATTTAAAAACAAAAAATAGTGCAAAGATATATTTAAAGATATATTTGGATGTTAATCTATATATAAAGATAGAAATAGATACTTTCAGAGAGAATCTTCAATATGAAACCTTTTAATGAGTCTAGTGGCTATAAAGAACTATATTGTTGAAATACCTCTAAGCATTGGCGATTGTCATGGATGCAATCACCAAAGCACGAAGGTGAAATAAAGAAAAGGACAACCAAGATCTCATCATCTCAGTTTGGTATGTTTGGTTTGTAAGAATCTATCAAATAAAAGATGATTTGGAATTGGTTTTGGGATTGTGTGAATGTCATGAACCAAGTTCTTTCTCAACCACGTGGAATTACGGTTTTGAGTTTTCTTTTGTTTGATTTGGGTTTAAAAATTTTCCTTAAATCTATATGGATTTTTGTTTGAATCTAATTTCCAACAAATCAAAATCAGTAAAATTTTTTCACCAATTAAATCACATATATGCAACGATTAGAAATCAGCAAATTTGTCAACACAAACTTCAGATTCTCTCTCCCATTAACCAAAAGTTTCCATATTCAATTGGACAAAGCAGAGAACAAAAAGAACATAGATCGAAGATTATGTCCTATACCCTGAACATGTTGCCTCAGATGCCAAGGATCACGACAATGAAACTTGAGTAGTCAATGACAAGATCTTACGTCGAAACTGGTGTAGGTAAGCACAACTTCCCCGATGACGGTTAATACTTTACAAGAGAAAATAAAGGTATTTGGTGAATGTTTCTTCATGATAAATTACTAAGTATTTCCCATGCAAAACATCAAAAAGGAAAACGCCTTTCAAGCTTGTGGGTCAGGAGGTGCGATGTTAGGATCCGACGACGGGAAGCATGGGAATGAATATGGGCTCTTTGGCCCCTCGATAAATACTTCGTCTATTCCCTCCTTGTTGCATCTTTGGCTCTTTTCTTGTCAAAGGCGGTTTCCATTATATTATAAGCTTCATTCTTGATGAGAGCTGCAACTTTAGACGTAATTTTGGAGGCAATAAAGAGGGACGAGGTGGAGTATTTATCGAGGGGGATGAAGGGGAAAGTGGGGAAGAAGGAGAAGATGAGATGGGAGCAACAAGGGCAAGTGAATGAGGAGAGTAAGAACATAAGATGCTGGTGATGGAGGGACAAGTGAGGCATATGACGCGTGAATGAGGAGGACGATTTGGGAGGTCATCACTATTTGTATCATCCATGTATGATTTGTTTTAGAATTTTATATTTAAATGGATTTATTATAGAATTGTTTTTTTATCGAACTGAGAATTAATGTAACAAAGACAATGTCTTTTATTCTTTTTATCGTATTATTTTTTATAATTCTATACCAATTAGTTGGTATATATGTTTTTTCTCAGTTCAATTTATCAATAATAGTTGTTCATATCAATAATTGTTTTTCATTTTATTATTCGTGTAATATTTTGTAACCATGAAAATCGTATAACAATTGTGAAAAATTTGTTTAGGATGAAGACTTACAAAGTTATCTTTTGTTTTGCTCTTGTATGTGTATCTTAGATGTGTTTTCTTTTGTTAAATTGAGCACTAAATTGTTGTTGTGTAGATGTAATTGGTCGCATTTCAACCATCAAAGAATCATATGTATATTTCATATCTTCAACTAGATGTGTCATGTTACATTTATGTTGGCTAGATCAATTTAGAAACAAGACAAAAAAAATCATAATTTACACTGTCAGAATAATTTAAATGTTACCTTTTTTTTTCAAAATTCCAGTGGGATGAAGATCAACATTGCAACTTAGGACCAAAAACCTTTAGAACTGTGACTCAAATTAGAAAGCTCAATTATCATCCTTTGGCGGTCCTAGTGACAAAAGTTAATCCAAAATTAGTTGGAAATTAGATTTTTCTTTACCTATTTGTGAATCGTTCCACGCAATCCGTTACAAACAAGTTGTTGTATAATTCTTATTATGATTATGATTGTCAAATGTTTAGTCTTTTGTTTAATTTTACGTTGAGAAAATATAATCTAATGTTTTTTTAATCTGTATACCAATTACATATGAATGCATGGTGAGAAAGGAGAAATGAGGGCAATATTTATATGTAGTTTATCTTTGTCAATTTTAATATTAACAACATGACATATTGGATATATGATTTTAAACTTAGTAATTATGAGTTTGTTCATTTTTATGTATTTAATTGTATTGTGTAAGAATATATATATATATATATATATAAATAATTCATATTACTTCAAAAATGTGTATAAATATTTATACATCAAGAAAATATTTCTTTACTTTAAATTATATTGCATATAGTTTTTATGTCTATGGTAACATATATACGTAGATAAATTTATTTGAATTAGTTTCATGAATCACGTACAACGTTTTTGTATTCTATTTTTAATAATTATTTATTATTATTGGAATATTTTTTTTTTTTGCAACCAACCACGCATTTACATGTACGAGACGAGTAGTCTCATTATCATGAGAGTGATCCTTGCGGAGAAACACATCTAACAATTAAAATTCCAAAATAATTTGAAGAAAATATAATAACATGAGGGACCAACTAGAGGAACCAACTAGAGTTACAGAACCAATGAATGCATATTCCTTTGGTTGTACGTTGAGAGAATCTTGTCTCTCATATTGTGATCCAAGCAAAATTATAAAATTGCAAGGAAGAACTATGAACACGAAAGATATCGAGGTTTCCCTCTTCCCGTCCTAAATAGACTACCGATTGAAGTCTGCTTGATAATATAAAATATTATCTTATATCTATTTATAGATTTCATAGAAATTATAAGAGATATTATAATAATTAGGAAATAAATTCATGGAAAAATCGAACATATAAACATTTAAATAATATGGAGCATTTTAAATATTCATGGCATGAATTCAAATAGTCGATTTCTATTGCAATGAAAAGATGACGAAAAATAAAATAAAACAAAATAGAAGATCCAGATATAGTGATGTTTTTGGGGCCAAGTTTTTGCTTTAGTTCGATAGGATGCCATCTTTGTTCTTGTTTGGGGACACGAGAACCCTCGATTGTCATATCCATATGGCTACGCCTAATGACCTGAGCCTTAGATTCTAATCACGGTAAGGGGTGAGGTCGATTGGGAACCGCTGCTTCCCTTTGGTGACCTTCTGCAAAAACATCAAACCAGAATTGTCTCTCAAGGTCTTTGCTTCTATTACCAGATTACATACAAGACATTGCATGGATCGCTTGTTGCTATAACTATGGTAATAAGAGACTTACAGCTATTGCCATGAGCTCTTGCAGAAGTTCTTCCAGGTGACGCAACGGCTATAACAAGGAACAAGTGCAGAAGGAAAATATATGTGTTATCTCAGACGTCGAACCAAGTTTATAGCAACAAGAAGTGTTCTGCACTCACCCATTGAGTCGGACCATCAACTGGGGCATTTAGAGGATCATCATGCACCTGATCTCCAAAACGTATCACGGGTATTATAAATCAAATAGGGACGAAGAAGCTAGGTAACATGAGCTTAGCTCGATATCAGGCAGGTTATCCTACCTCCATAAAAATTCCATCAATGCCAACAGCTACGGCCGTTCTTGCAATACATGGTATTAACTCGCGAAGGCCTCCACTAGCAACACCCCCACCATCTAACTATTTAAGAATTTACATTGAGTGGTAAACTATTAGACATCCTTCGCCAGACAAGGAGCAACAGTTTTCAACGAGCACTTCCTAAAATTACTCTTGGCATAATAAGAAATTAAAAATGGTCAAACCTTCTTTCCAGCGGGTTGTTGCAATGAATGAGTTATGTCAGCAACCTGTGGCAAATTATTAAAACTAATATGTGAAATCCATAGATGGCCAGACAAAGAATGTATAGCAAAAACTAAGAAATGAACTTTCACAACATAAAAGCCATATGTACTTACAACAGGACAATTAGCTTCCCTCATCCATTCTAAATTTCGTGGATCAACGATCAAATCATCTACAAAACAAACCAAAGTGCAAGTCAATCAGACTAGAGAAATGAAAAAGCCAAAGAAGGCATGTTATGCCTGATATCAAACTTCATAACGCTTGACCATAGCTTTGTTATTTAGTCTCAACATGTTTGCATGAAACTGAGAATGAAATGATGACTTACTGTACCCAAACATAGTTCCTCGTTCACAAACCATCACATTTGGATTCCCAGCCAGTCTAATCTTCTCAGCCGAATTAGTCATGACCTTACATCATATATCCATAAACAGTCATGTGAAAAGGCCAGGAAAATTATTTGCCTTGTCGAAAAGAAGCTCGATGAGATAACTCACAGAAGGAGCACAAAATTGTCCTTTCTTAATATTGATAATTTTGCCAGTTTTGGCTGCCGCGACCAGAAGATCTGTCTGGAGTTATAGTTACCAGTCATGAAACTTGGATGTAAAACACAAAACATGTTTCAAATTTGAGAGGACAGCCGAAAACAGTAGAATTCGAAAAAAAAGTATGTTAAAATCTTGCCTGACGACATAAGAAAGCTGGTATCTGAATTATATCTGCAACCTTGCCAACCAGTTCACACTAGGAAAACACAGCAAATCATCAGAAAAGAACTGAGATACGTAGAATGTGTTTCTGTATAAGGTGAATCCGTTAACTACTACCTGCACCGTTTCATGCACATCAGTTACTATGGGTAGATCATATGCTATTTTCACCTTCTCGAGAATCTGCAATAACCAGAAATATGAAAAGCTGGAGTATTCTTGTTCAGAAGTTGCAAATATTAGACAAAACCAGTAGCCTAATCACACATTTTCTCCATTGGAGAGAATATGAAACTTTAGGATTTCAATACACAATTCTACCAGCGCAGTAGATAATTATTTAAACACTGAACAGTTTCAGATTCATACATAATTAGGAATCACATCACAAAGGTATAAACATTATCAAAACCTACCTTCAAGCCCTCAACCATGCCAGGCCCTCGGAATGACTTTGATGAAGTTCTGTTGGCTTTATCAAAACTGGACTTGAAAACCAGAGGTAACCCAAGTCTGCAACAAAAGAAGGAAGAAAAGCGTGTATAAGGAAACTGAAGAAGAAACCATAAAGCTCGATATGTCAACAGTTTCATCGTTATCTTGAAGCAAAATGCTTGTGTAGCGAGAACTTCATTGATCATAGCAAGTACGAAGGAACATACTTTGTTGCAATGCCTTTTATGTTCTTCGCCATTCGAAGAATGTGTTCTTCGGATTCGATAACGTTCGGACCAGCCAAAAGGAAGA
>CM071863.1:46239014-46253017 GCA_036759665.1 Gynandropsis gynandra
ATAAAGAATAGATAAACGAAAACGGGAAGATGCATTCAAAGATAAATCAAAAGTGGTTCCGGGATAGCCATGTGCTAATCCCTTCTCCTAGAACAAACAAACTACTCGCTCATGCGGCCGTAAACAAACATAAACAAAATAGAAGGTCTAAAGAACATGAAAACCAAACGAAATCGAAGTATGGGGTTGATCTCCAATGCTCCTTGTAAGTCTCCTTCGCAAGAACCTCCTTCTTCTCTCTACTCTCTCTCCTCGATCAAGAAGTGAAAATTGAGTTAATGAGCTCGACCTCTCACTCCTCTCTTCTTCTTTCCTTCCTCTTTTCTTTCATTTTCTCCCTGTTTTCCCTTTCATCCGTTCAGTTCTTCCTTTTGTTGCAGTAGCCATCGATTGTTGTCTTTTCATGAGTTTCCATTCTTGAATAAGTTGGGCGACGTTTCCATTACTTTCTCCAGCAAAATATCAATTATTCCTCTTCTCTAAAGTCGTTTTCCTTATTGTATAAGTTCCCAACAAACTCCCATTTGTTTTAAGACAAATTAACTTATTTGGAGTTGCAAGTGACGGACGCGACCCATGCGGTCTGGGTAAGTGACCCGCTCGGGTGCGACGCAGATGATTGCGCAAGAACGCGATGGAAAAGGGCGACCCGCTCGGGCTAGAAGGTGCCCCGGTCGGGCTGTGCGGTTGCCAGCTCGGGCTGTGGTGTTGCCTGTTCGGGCTCAGGCCCCGGGCGTGGTAGTTCTTGCCCGACTCGTGCTCAATTTGCTGGACAAAATCACCGTAGTAAATGCCCGCTCGGGCTAGGGAGTTATCCGCGCGGGTAGTGTGTGTTCTTCGTCGATTCTCGTCCCGTTTGTTCCGTGATGATCCTCGATGTTGGTACTTTGTCTCGTGCACGTCCTTTAGCTCCGAAATGAACCGAATACGCATAAAAACTTGTAAGAACATGAAAACACGAAAACAAGAAACGAATACAGAATCATACGTAAAGCATCACATCTATATCATAAACATCTCTAAAATCGTGCAAGAAATACGTATGAAAACGAGATGATCGCTTATCTTCTAATCTTCCATTGCTTTCATCGTCGACCTTTGAATAATGAATGATTTCAACATACCCATAATTTTGAGGTAGAAGTAGTTTCATCATCGAATAAATTCTTGGTTGTCACAGATAAGTCCTTGTGTATGAAAGATGAAACTATAGACATAAGTTCTCAGTTTCAAAATGAAAACCAATTCAGTCATTTAGTGTGTACCTTCGTCCCTCGTGACCTCGTCTTAGGTATGTAATGCCTTCTTCTAGAGTTGATCGATGACAATCGGGTTTCTTCACCGAGCTTTCTACCCATCATATGGGAATAAATTGATATCATTCTGTAAGAATTTTGTGTGCTCTTTATTTTTCCTTTTGATTCAAGCCAAGTTTGCAACTTCTCCGTCGTGTCGACCTTAGCTTTGAACTTTCTACCTTTGGAGTTACGGAAATATGGTTTGCGATGTGCGTTGACCTTTCAGCCAAGCTAACAATGTGCATTCCATACTCCTGGTATTCTCCAAGATTCTATAACAACTAAATAACAATCATATATAGTCACCAAAAAGCTTTTAAAACTAACAAACTAGTTAGTAGAAAGGGTTGGGTGTAGCAAGTTAACCCAACCCAACCCATTAAGAAAAATTTGGGTTAGTTAAATGGGTTGTATAAATATAAGAATTATATGGATTAAAAACCCAATTAGTTCTAACTCACCAATGAACTTAAACCTATTTTTATAAATTTAATATTTAACCTATAATTTTTAAAGAACATTCGATAATTTTAAAAATGTATCAAAATTTTTCAATACAATTTAGAAATGTATTAGGACATCAAAAGAGACATGATTGGATAAAAAAAAGACTATTCAAAAAAATTTAGACTCATTAAATAAAAGAAAAATATTTGGTCATATTGTTAAATGGTAAACATGTTGGATGCAAATGAGTTTTTGTGCAAAAGAGAAATAACAATAATGAAGTCACAAGATATAAGACACGCCTTGTAGCACAAGATTTTTCCAAGAGATTATGATTTGATTATAAGGAAATATATTCCTTTGTTGTGATGCAATCACGTTTAGAGATTTTAACAACATCTAAAAATTTAGAAGAATATCTTATGGATGTGGCTGCAATATATCTATATGCATTGTCGGATAATGAATATCGAAAACACTATATACAGAGTCTAAAGAAGTGTGTGTGATCAAATTGCAACAATCTCTTATGGATTGAAACAATATAAACGTATGTGATACAATCGTCTAAACGATTATATCATTAAAAGGTGATTTGTGAATAATTCTATTTGTTCTTGTGTATTTATCTAGACAACAAAAAATGGTTTGTGATTATAGCTGTTTATGTGGATGATTTGAATATAATTGAAAACTTAAAAGAAATTGAAAGGCTCAAAATTATCTAAAAGAAAAATTTGATATGAAAGACTTGGACAAACCAAATTATACCTTGGTTTATAGACCATCTAAAGAGTGGAATATTTGTGCACCAATCAGATTATACAAAAAAGTGTTTTAACATGGATAAGGTGAATCCATTAAGCACTCTAATAATCTATAGATCTCTAAATGTTGAAAAAGATCCATTTCGTCCTTGTGAAGATAATGAAGATATACTCAGACCAGAAGTATCATTTATGAGTGCGATCTGGGCCCTCTTATATCTGAATAATTATATTCGTCCTGATATAGCATTTGCTACTAATCTTTTGGTACGTATAGTTTTTTTTCTGGACGTCATCATTGAACAATGATTAAATATATCTTTCATTATTTAAAAAAGACTATTGATTTAGGATTATTTTATCCTAAGAATTCCGAATACGAGTTAGTTGGTTTTGCAGATGTAGGCTATTTATCAAATCCTTATAAAGTTCGATAAAAAACGAGATATGTTTTTAGAATTGGAGGCACAATGATATCGTGACATTCTTATAATCAAACATTTATTGCAACATATTCAAATCATGCTAAAGTCATCGCACTTCATGAAATAAGTAGAAAGATTGTGTGGCTTAGAGCTATAACTCGACATATACAAGAACATGTGCATTGTCGACCAATATCAACCCAACGATACCATATGAAAATAATATCACATGTGTTGCTCAAACGACGAAAGAACACATCAAAAGTGAGTAAAAAAATATCCCTCCAAGAATTTTTTTTCTCATATACTCAAGAGCTCGAGAAGAAGAAAGAAGTTGATATTCATTATCCGATCAAGCGAAACTATAGTTAACTGATTTTCAAAGATCATCTCCACTTCAACATTCAAAAAATATATTTAGAATATCGAGATACTTTACTTTTGAAATATATGAATAAAACAAATGATTGATAAATGAAAGATGCTTTATTTTATGAATGTACTATTGTTCCCTCATCATTGTTTTTGTCCGAAAGGATTTTTTCATTATAAGATTTCTAACGAGTCAATCAATAGACATTCAAGAAAAATATTGAAATTGTAAATGTCCAATGGATTCAGCCTAGGTTTGAAGCAATTTGATACTTTATCATCTAGGTGGAACCATATCACTATTTTTTAGGAGAGAATGTAAGAGTTTTAATAATTTATCAAACAATAATCAAAATTTAAATTTAAAATTTGTTACGTGAATAATTTATAAATTCTAATGTATGGATTACAAATAATCATAATTACGTTATTAAATTCTTTTGTAATTTATTAATTGCAATTGTTTTTTGTAAATTTACCATGATTAATTAGTCAACGTTATTTCTCATGTCCAATAATATATTTATTAATGACAAAACTACACCACTAAAAAATATCAAAAGATAATAATTATTATAATTATAAATCTAATATATTAAAAGTTTGATTTTTACTCAATTTTGGTGAAGTCAAGTTAGCGTTGATGTGAAAGGCACATCAACTTTGACGTGATTTTAAATGTTTTTTTATTAAATTTTTCAATTTTAAAAATTTTGGATTGGATTGTATTTAGTTGAAATTATTTATTATAATATTATATTTTTTTATCACAATTTTAACATTAAGAATATTACATTATTATTTATACTTATTAAATATTTTAGACATTTAGATCAATATATTGTTTTGGAAATACAAAATCTTAAATTTTATTTATAAAATTTATATATTAGGTTTTTAAAATGAACTCAATTAATTTTATCAATTTTTTTTATATGAAATTCTTCTAAAATGATATACAAAAATATAAATATTCTGTTATTATTATTATTATTAAATTGTTTTGGTATTCAAATGTATTAATTTCATTATAAAATATTTTTTATAATTATAATAATAATTATAAAAGATTAATTGCAGCTCATTTAATAACGCAATTATTGCAATAAATTTTATTATTACATTTGATCTCAATAAATAATTTCTTTAAATATTATATATATTATATATATTATACTACTACTATATATTTATAAGCATTTATGTCAATATGTAGTATTGATATATTAAAAGGTATTATCCAAACAATGATGGTTGTAAACTTACAGAAAAAATGGTCTAATTTTAGATTTGTAAACTCAAATAATCTTTTAACTTTATCAAAATTTATCTAAAAAGATGAATACGTTGGATTTAAATTATTTTTTCTTAATGTCAACATGATAATTAGTTTTAAAATAAAATATAATATACATTTTTATAATAATTTTTATTTTATATACATAAATCGCAGATTATTTTTGTTTATTTCAATATAGAATGATGACATGCTAACAATATCCAAATTATTTTAGCCACTACGGTTTTCAACAATGTCAAAGTTGGTCGAAGAGCGAGATAATATCCATATCTATTATGGAAAAACCTTCAAAGTTATCAAAAACGCCATTGATGACAAAAACTACCTTCTCATTCAAGTTTTGGTTATATTTCTTTTATATTTTCATAATCTCTTATATTATTATGGTATGTCTGATGATCATCATTCATTTTTTTTTTGTTTCACCTTCTTCATTTATGCCATTTTAGAAATATGATTAGACATTGTAGAACACTTCACGACTAATTGTTCAGACAAAGTAGTACCTCAAAGAAAATGATTGAAAAGTACATCCAGGAAATAACAACACATAGAAATATAGATCTGAACATAGTTGTTTAATGTGACTTTGAGAGTTAAAAATAAAAGAGAAGTATAAGTACGCACCTTGTGAAGTTTGGGTGTCGATAGAGTAGGTTATCAATGGAACAACAACAAAACCATGCATTGTACGTGTTGTGTTAGAAAATATAGATCTTTTGATGCACGAGAGGCATATAAACAGTTTAGAACCAACCACCGTATTCTTCTTCCGTGACGGAGGAGGATAAAACTTCAAAGCGGTATAAACCATGTCATTATAACCTCTAAGACATTCACCATCACCATCGTCACAGTGACGAGTCGCGTGACAAGAAGATTGAGGATGACATTGATAAGACAAGTGCAACGACGAAGACGCTTGATGTTCCTCCTTCAATAGTTCAGACTGAGTTGTGGGTAATTCGAGAACATGCAATATTTTGGCAAGATATTTAGAGGAAATAAAAATCGATTGATTTAGGGATGATATTCTCCAATGATGTTGAAACTGTTTCAGGTTCATTAGGGGAAGAGGAGGAGGAGGAGGATGGGTTTCCGTGGAGCAAAAAGTGGAGAGGTTTTCAGTCGAGGAAGAGGATGACGATGATGGAGTTTCAATTATTTTCCTATGAGATTAGGAGAAAAGGACTGCATAGAAGAAAATGGAAGAAGATCACAAGAAATCAAAAACCAATTTTTCTAAAGGTAGAGCCAACACTGGAAACATAGATAGATGAAAAATTAATACACACCTATGATGGTTAATCATATGAAATTATACATATATATAAATATATATTTACATATTTATGTAAAATTTCAAGAGACGTGGTGATATGATTAGAAAAATAAGAATCAGTATAACGATCTTTGTTGAGCGTGCGTGATACCAATTTTGAAGAAATATTGCGTAATTTATGTTTAGTTTTAATAGTTATGCGTGTGAAATATTTTATTATTTGGGGATGATAAATATGAGAACTTTGATATTGATTGACTCACTAGAGGTGAACTAAACTTCTACACAAGCACATTATGAACAAACATGACACCTCTATATAATAATTTAGTGTGAGAAATTTAATGCAAAATAAGTACTTGCATGGTGATTATTTTTTCTCATGAAAATTTCATATCAATAATAAGAAGTGACATGAAAAGGAAATAATTTGCAACGGAAACGTGACAAGGAAGAATAAAAATATGTTGGTACAATGTTTTTATTTTTATGAGAAATTAGAATAACATGTAGATTGTAAATAGTGAGTTGGATGTCTTTTTGGATATTTTTTTTGTTTTTTACCATTGTAGTTAATATAATGTATTAATAAATCATTTATACGGTAAGTGTTAGGGATCAATATAGTATACAATTTTTGGCGTTGATTAGTTTTTGTATCTATATTCAATTATGTATTTGAGATCAATTTTCAACGTTTTTACGTTGATATACATTTTATATATATTCTATTATTTTAGCACCTAATCTATATTTATTATTCAATTTGCACTTAATATAAATTTATGTGTTCAGGTTCAATATAGTATACACCAATGAATGATTCTATAAATTACGATGAATGAAATCAATGATCTATATGAACAAATACAAGATTAAATTAAATCAAATTTGTCTATAAAAAATTAAATATGCGTTACTATTAATAATTGCATTTAAAATAAAAATATTAATCTTAATATATTAATTAAATTATTACGAAAAACTTAAAAAAAGGTGCTATCATTCACAATTTTTTTATTTTCAATATTATTTTCTCATCTTATTATAAGATAATATAAATAAAACAATTTTTTCCAAGAAAAATTATCCATTACAATTATTCATACTAAAAAAATAATATTTTATAATTATCCTAAACATAAAATAAAAAATAATTAAATAAAAACATCAAATTACTTTTATTAGTTTCCGAAATTATCATTAATATTTTTTAAAAATCATTAAATCTAAATTATTAAATTTTAATTGAATAGAATTTTTTGAATAAAATTTTATATTATAAATGAGAAAACATGTTCTTTTAAATTGATTGAAATATCAATTAATAATTTTATTTATTATAGAAAATAACATCACAGTTATCTATCACAAAATATAAAATTTAATTAAAATAAATTTATTTACATAAATATTTGAAACAAAAGCATTTAATAAATTTAATATAACTATAAAATTGTAGCAGTAAATAAAAATAGAATAAATTTAATGTTTTTTTTTGTGTATACGTGTTATTTTAAAATTATCATTTATTATAATTTTTCATGTTAAATAAATATTTTTTTCCTACTAATAATAGTTAAAATTCTAATATCATTCATATATTTCATATATTACGGTACCAATTTCTCATTAGTATAAAATATCAAAAAATATTTATTTAACTAAACAATTACATCATATAATTATTCTAAAATATCATAAATAATCTATAATTATCTAAAAAATATTTAATAAATTTTAATTAATGGTATATAATTTACTTAAATATAAATTATAAACATATATATTCAAATAAAAATTTATATTTCAACTATTTATTGATATAAAACATGTAGTTTCAAAATTAAATGTTTTATATATATTTAAAATTTATGCGCCATGCACAGTCCGATCTAATAGATGATATTAAATGTATAAATAAACCCATTTTCTAATAAATTACATATATCTAGAATGCTAGGGGTGTACAAATACCGAAATTTCGCAAATATCCAACTATTTGTATTCGAATTCGTCGAATATTCGATTTTACTATTTTTATTCGTATTCGTAAATTCGGATATTTGTAAATTCGAATATCCGCAAATATTCGAATATTCGTTGAATATCCGTATCCGGATTCAAATCAAATTTTAAAATTAATAAAAATTTCTTATAAAAAAATTGATAATGATCAAAATATAATCCATAAGTAGTCTTCAAATTGCAATAATACACAAAGAATAATATAAATAAACAAAACACATCACATCACACTCTCAATCATCTAAATTTAACTTCGTCGATGACTCCACTAACATCGCCAATTCATCTAAAACAACGTAACAAATATTAGATTATCATATTAAATATCAAATACATTAAAATAAAACTAGAATAAAGGTTATATACTTACGAAGTTCTGTGTTTTCGATATCTTGCAATGTGTCCATAACATTATTCATCCCACATGGATAACAAATCCAATCTTGAGTGCAAATTAAAAATTTAACCATATTAACTTTTAGACAAATACGATACGAACTAAACACACGATCTCTCGTACAAAAAACCGACTCTGAAACAATTTTAGATGTTGGAATAGCCAAAATATCTCTTGGCATCAAAGAAAGAGCTTAAAATCCGTAATCTTCCACCAATACAAAATATCTAAATTCCCAACATATTCTTCGCTTCTTTTGACAAATAACCTTATATTTGATTTTAAAATAAAATCAATAATATTTTATCTATAATTTGATCTTTAAAATTAATTTTATTATATATATTTATATATTAAATAAATTATCTATTTAATATTTATGAATACGAATTACGAATAATTGAATATACTATTTGTATTTATATTTTTATTTGTTGAATATCTAATTTCGTATATTTATATTTATATTTATATTTATATTTATTTATTCACGTTTCAAATATGAGATACGAATATTTCGAACCCTACACAATGCCACGCTGAGTGACAATATCATTTGGCTTAATTTTGTGTTTGCATTCCTGACTGGGTTCGATCGTTTCATCTTCTCCGTCTTCTATTATTGGATCGATAGCGGTTTCAGGAAAGAAAAATGAACGTCGGCGCGTCGGCGCGTGCGGCCATCTTCGGTTGCAGGAGGGTCATCACGTCGCATTTGGTTCCCACTCACGCTTCGCTCTCCATCTCTTTCCAGTGTCGCCAGGTAAATTCCCTCGATGCCTCTCTGTTACGCGTCGCATTGATGGATTGAGCAATCAAAGAAACGAGGAAACGATTATATCTCCGAATTTTTTCTTTCTAACATATTTCGATCGAGTAGTTTTCTGGTGGATTGCAAGTTGGAACTTTTTGAGTTACTGATCTTTTCTGAGCGGTGCTTTCATTGGTTTTGGTGGTTGAATCAGACATGGTTTTAGTGAGACATGTGTTCTTGAGATTTGGGCATTGATGGGTTTTCTGTAGATATACTCGAAGATGTTTGTGATCAGGAACTAAAAATTTACGTTCTCTCACTCTTCCTAGAGGGGGAAATTAATCTGGAGCAGTTAATTAGATATGTTTATCTGAAGTAGCAGAATGTGTAACTGCTGTAAGTTACTTGGAAAAATAAATTTTCTGCGTCTCCCAACTGGCTCCTATATCTGTATGGGAGATTTTGCGTAAGTGAAAATTGCTTATGTAGACATGTCCCTGATAAATTGATGGATGTTCCTGTATTGCATAGAAAGCATAAAATCAAAATCGTGAGTGTTGTTTTAGGATAGAAGTTTAAAATGCTTCTGAGTTTAGCATATTTTGTTCATGTTCATGCCTTCTGCTCTCTTACTTACCCTCATCCAAGATAGCACCTTCTATATAAACATCTTAGTGATCAAATAAACTTATTCTCAGATGAGCATGGAACCAAGACACATTGCTGAGAAGCTAAGGAACTCGGGTCTGTTGCGTACGCAAGGTCTGATAGGAGGAAAATGGATTGATTCATATGACAAGAAGACAATCAAGGTGCTTATTCTGTCTGCCTTTTACTTTCTTTCAATCTGACTGTTTTCAGGAGCTGTTATGTGTAATGCTTTCTTTTGAAACCGATTTTCATTCTTCGGCAGGTTAACAATCCCGCAACTGGTGGAATTATAGCTGATGTTGCATGTATGGGTGGAAAAGAGACAAATGATGCTATAGCCTCTGCTTATGAAGCGTTTACCTGTATGAGATTCAAGTTTGCTCTTCTAAAACATTTGAGCCTCTTATTTTTTTGTTAAACTTCATGTAGATCCTGCAACTGTTCCAATGCGTCACTGTTATTTATCTTCAGACCAAAGTATGTGCTGGTTGATATAGGTTTCTTCTGATCATTTTATCTGTTTAGCTTGGAGCAAAGTGACTGCTGCAGAGAGGAGCAAAATTCTACGGAGATGGTACAAGCTTTTATCCTGTAGAGTTCTTACATTGTGGCAAGGTCATTGGAATTTGGCACATCAGAATATGAAAGATCTGTTTTGTTACAGAGACTTCTTATCTGTTGCAATGTCCATGGTCATATTTTAGAATTACACAGTTAGCCTACAACTGCAATAAAGGGAAATACCCACTTAAATAAGATATATTATTGAGGGAAAAAGAGAAAGAAGATGTTAACATAGCCAGTTCAATATATCTGAGGTTATGAGAGATGGTCAAAATAAAGGGATTTGATTTTATCTTGTTTTTTATTTAAGAAAAAAAAGCTATTATATGTTTGCTAAAAGTACGTTCCTTTTCTGTTTTGGTTAAATGGCACAGGTATGATCTTTTGATTGCACACAAGGAAGAACTGGGTCAACTAATAACCTTGGAGCAAGGTAAACCACTAAAGGAAGCCATTGGAGAGGTAATCAGTTCAAATTATATTCAGGAACTAGAGGACGTTAAGTTGATCTTATCAAGTGTTGCAATCGATTTTTGAATGGAATTTATGAGGCTGAGTTGGTTTACAGATTTCATATGGAGCAAGTTTCATTGAGTACTTCTCTGAGGAGGCAAAACGTGTATACGGTGATATAATTCCAGCTACTTTGCCTGATCGCCGGTTGTTGGTTTTAAAACAGGTTTGTCAATTATTCTACTGCATGATTCAGAATTCTGTATAGGTGTTTATTTATTTTCACAGAGACAATCCGCATCGTCGACTCATTGTCGGGCGGCTTGATGGCCTATACTATATAATTGGAAGTGTATGCTTAGAAAACGTTTTGACTGTCTTCTGCATCCACATCATCTTCGGTTTTCTTAATTTTTTTTGCCTCTTAGTTGTATTTCAAGATGTTTCTTCAATTACTTCCCCATTCTCAGACTTTGTAAGCTTCATATATTTTCCTTTCCATATCATAGTTATATTCATATTAGCAGTGTTTCTTTTACACTGTCACTGTTTGGTTCACTATATCTTTTTTTTGTAGCCCGTTGGCGTTGTTGGCGCAATTACCCCTTGGAACTTTCCCTTAGCCATGATTACTAGGAAGGTCTTTCTTTGCTTCTCCTCTCAGTTGGCTAGTATACTATCCTACTAGATATATTACTTGTAATACATTCCTTAAATCTTAACTAGATAGCTATCACTTATGTCAGGTGGGCCCTGCTCTTGCTTCTGGCTGCACTGTGGTTGTTAAACCGTCTGAACTTACGCCTCTTACTGCACTCGCTGCAGCTGAACTAGCTCTTCAAGCTGGAGTTCCACCGGTAATTTATGATTTAGACCTCAATTATAGTAATCATCATCTCTGCTGTTTGTCAGTGTATGTAGGCATGTTATATTTCTACCAACCTACTTATTGGCCATGTTAACTTTTTGAATGCGACTATGATCCAATAACTTGTGATATCTTCATGTTTTATTAGGGAGATGACCTGGGTAATTCTTAAGGTTAAAATATTTTGTCTTATCCCATATTATCGTGTGGCAGTTTGGTTTATTCAGCCATATTTCATCCTGAAGTGTTTGTATGCTGCCGCCATTATGGCAGCTAATCTAGTCAATCAATGCATGATTATGACCTAAATGCTTTGGGTACAATTGTTAACTGTCTGACTGCAAGTGATGTTTGGTTACCTTACCCTCCAGTTGCTGATGCCTGCAGATGACTTCTTAACGTGGTTCCCTTTTCGTTTGCATTTTTTGCATTTCTTATTAGGGTGCAGTGAATGTGGTCATGGGAAATGCTCCTGAAATTGGGGATGCTTTACTTTCGAGTCCACAGGTTTTCCGGCCTAGATATCTTTGCATATATATTCTTTTATGTATTTTTACTTTGTACCATTTTGTGGTGATTAAGAAGTGAGAAACCTTACTGCTGTATTCTTTTGCTGCTCTCCCTACCCAGGTAAGAAAAATCACATTCACTGGATCAACAGCAGTTGGGAAGAAGTTGATGGCTGGTGCTGCACAAACTGTCAAGAGGGTATGCTTATGCATGAATATCAAATTCTTCGAAAATTTCTTTTTTTAGATTCAAATATCACAGCTATGTTATTTTCCCTCTCTGGTCTAGGTATCTCTAGAACTTGGAGGTAACGCACCTTCCATAGTATTCGATGATGCAGACTTGGATGTTGCAGTTAAAGGAACAGTAAGTCATGGTTCTCAACAGTTTGGTTCTTCATTATCAATCCAATGCAAACGTGAGTTGCATCAAGATAAATTACTTTAAATTTAATTGGCAACCTTTAGATTCTCTACTGATAGAAGTTGTTTATTCGGTATTCTAGTTACTTTGGAGATTAAGATATAACGAATTTTGCGAATTTATTTTTGGTCACTCATTTAGTTATGGTGTATGAAGCAATACAAAATGCCTATTACTCTCCCATTTGTTACTGTAGCTTGCAGCTAAGTTCCGAAACAGTGGTCAGACTTGTGTTTGCGCAAATAGAGTGCTTGTACAAGACGGTAAGCATGTAGTGTACTTACAGATCCATTCTGGCTCTTGCCTTTTGTAATTAACTGAAATATTTTCCACAGGTATCTATGACAAATTTGCTGAAGCTTTTTCTGAAGCTGTTCAGAAACTGGAAGTAGGAGATGGCTTTAAAGAGGGGGTAGCGCAGGCATGTGACCTTATATCTTACGCTTTCTCCTTTAGATGTTATTGTCCAAGAACATTATGTATCTTAAAAATTGCAATATTGTTAGATTGTGTACATGTCTGTAAGCTTTAGGACATGTATATCAAATTTACGTAAACACATCTAGATCTTTAGACTTGTTCCTCATTCAATGCCACTCTGGTGAATTTATTTTTCCCTTTATAACATTCTTTCAGGGGCCACTTATCAATGAAGCAGCGGTGCAAAAGGCATGTTTTGTCTCTGTTGTAAACTTTTCCTCTGCTACAAACCTCTAGTTTTTTCACAAAATATATCCCTAATTTATTCCTGGTAATATTTGCAGGTTGAATCATTTGTTCAAGATGCTGTTTCAAAGGTTTGTATTTTCCTATCAGTTGTGCTTAGGCTTATCTGCATTTTTAGGGGATTTCTTCCTTTGGTTACCAGCATATGCAAGTTTCTCCTCCTTAGTGTTTTCTTGGAGACAATTAGAGACATTTAGAAGATACATAATGTTTGGTTTTTTTGCAGCCTATTTCTTATGATGTTTATGATTCTTACTTACCAAGGAATATATTACTCGTCTGATGTCTTCTTTATAAAGGGAGCAAAAATCCTCCTTGGAGGCAAAAGGCATAATCTAGGGATGACTTTCTACGAGCCTACTGTTATCCGTGATGTTAAGAGTGACATGCTTATGTCTAAGTAAGTACTTAAAGATCCATGGCCATGGCATCACATGATTGTAGTAATATGGAATGACACCCTTTGAAACATGGGTTGAAATTTTTAGCATCCTTGTATTTACACGATAAGGCCATTGTACCACCATAATGCAACATTCTCTGTTAATATTCAAGGATGCAACTTTCTATATAACTGAAGGTCCATTAATTTTATCATGGTTATTTGCAATATTGACGATATCAAATATTAAGGATCTAGAACTTGGTCATGTCATTTTAATCTTGTGATGGTTTATCTACATAATTTAACCTGAATTGAGAGATCTGAATCATGGTTGTCAATGCCTGGAAAAACTC
>CM071863.1:46253075-46270909 GCA_036759665.1 Gynandropsis gynandra
TCCCTAATCTGTGGCTGATGCAGAGTACATGTTTGCCTTCTTAGGGAGGAGATTTTTGGACCCGTTGCCCCTCTTATTCGGTTCAAAACTGAGGAGGACGCTATCAGAATTGCTAACGACACAAATGCTGGTTTCTTTTCTTAACCTTAGTGAAACTTTTTGTTTCTATATCTGTCCTTCCTGTATCCAGTGCGTACTCCTAGTAAACTACAGCATTACTCTTGCCTCTGAAATTAGGACTTTGAGGTGCTAATTCTGTGTTCCATCTGCAGGACTAGCTGCTTACATCTTCACAAACAATGTCCAGCGTACATGGCGTGTCTCTGAAGCTCTTGAATACGGACTTGTAGGTGTGAACGAAGGAATTATATCAACAGAGGCAAGCCCTCAATAACCTAATTCTCCCGTTTGTTTGCAAAAACCGTAGTAGCCACAGATTGCTTATATCATCTGCTCCACTCTTGCAGGTGGCTCCATTTGGGGGCGTTAAGCAGTCAGGTCTTGGAAGGGAAGGTTCCAAGTATGGGATGGATGAATATCTCGAGGTAAGTGGGTTCATCTTTATCCATCCTCTGATCACTCTCCAATGCAGTAAGCTTTTTATTACCTTCAGAATCCACTAGTCGTGACTCTTGGAATAAGACATTCATGAAACATTCCTTACTACCGCTCACTTTTTTCGTTTAAGTCTCGTGTGTAGTTTTTGGTCCTGCAATTTCTCCAGCATTCTGTTTATAGCTCGAGAAATTACTGATGCTAATAACATGAGAATCAATAACTAGTCAATCTTAGATTTGCTCTGCATATAAATTGGTTGAACAGATTTCAGTAATGTTTCTTTTTTGTTTTATGTATTTGATTCTCTCTGTGCCTCCATGTAGATGAAATATGTGTGCTTGGGAGATATGAACAGAAAATGAATTGGGAGGTTCGTACTCGAAGCTGAAGCCGAAACACAGAGGTCATCACATCGTAGCAGAGCAGAACTGTTTTCTGTGTTGGGGGAATACAGGAGATTGTTACTCCAGTTTCTAATTCTATCAACTTCAGGAACTGGAGATAAGAGTCTTGAAGTTCTCTGGCACTTGTCCATAAATAAGCTCATGTCATAGACTTGGAACCATATGTGATGTTGGCTAATAAATGGGTTGGTGAGCATGTTTCGGACAGCGTTTGCTTTGGAGATACTGAAAAATGCTTCGTGTTTTTTTCTTTTTTTCTTACGGCTCTCTCTTTTCTCTACAACACTCTTCTTAAGCGGCGAACTAGTCTTACACATGGAGGAAAAATATATATATTTTTAATGTATTAGCATAAAGAAAATGGTAAACAATAAAATTTAGCTAAAACAATCAACGGTGAGTTCTTTCGGCGTTGAAGTGAATTGTAACAGTCGGTATGTGGATCGTATAATATAACGAGAGCCATCTGAATAACATGGATGTGTGTCCAAAGTTTTGTCGGAATCTTCTCGGCGGCTTTGTTATCAGATTCATTATTTTATTTCGTTTATGTTTATGGAATAGATGAAATAAAAAAAAATGTTTACCTTGTTAAATAAAAGTCTCAAGACGTCGTATTTTTCATTTTTAAAAATTTGCCTTCGGTTATAATTATTTTGTTTCCACAGGTTATGAATGAATATTATTTAATGAAGCTTCACTGGTGCACGTAAGTACTCATACACGTGACCAAGCCTTGGAATAACGATAGACATTTTGTTAAAGAAAAGAAACTCAGATTTGAGGGAAATAGGTATATTATTGATTAAAAAACAAGTCGATGTATTTTTTGGAAGACCTCGCTTCCCCAAAGGTTTTTCCTTTTCAAAATACAACCTGATCCTCTCCACTGTTCTTAGCTAGCTATATATATGTCAGCAAAGAACAGTAGGTTTGTAACAATATTCTCTATTCTACCTTTTTTCTGGCTTGATGGTAGCTGTTGAGGCTACACCGAATTCTGTTGCATAAAATCTTCCCTAACAGCCTCTTCATGCACTTGCTCTTCAGCTCTCTTCTCCTTCCACGTGTCCTGTCTAATTTCCCTTTTCTGCTCTCTACGGTTTCTCCTGGAATAATGAAATAAGATAGGAGGATGAGAGTCCTCGTATGTAACATTACCCTGGCGATCGAAAGCAACCTTGTCCTCAAGGTTGAAAGTTGGAAACTGCAGTTTAATCATATCCTCTGCCTCCCAAGATGATTCATAAAAAGGCATTCCTTTCCACTTAATGAGTAATTCTGTTCCAGACCCTTTTAATGATTCGCGACGTTCCAGCACACTTTCAGGTTCTAACAACAACTATCTGTCTGCCGTCAGCTGCTGCGGAATGGGATTTGTGTCGTCGAAATCATCTCCAATGGCCTTCTTAAGTTGAGAAATATGAAATGTGTGATGTATCTGCGCCTCCTTAGGTAGATATAAGCGATAAGCAACAGTCCCCACCCGCGCCTCGATCTTGTACGGTCCATAAAATTGAGCAGCTAGTTTTTCGTTAATACGTCGAGCTAAACTGCGTTGTCAAAACGGTCATATCTTGATATAGACCCAGTCTCCAACATCCAACTGTGCATCCTTGCGGTGTAAGTCAACTTGATGTTTCATCTTTTGCTGGGCTCGATGAAGGTGTTGGCGCAACTGCTGTAACATAGCATCCCTTGCCTGCAATTGACAGTCCAACTCAACATTGAACGTCTCACCAGACTCGTAACGTGTCAACTCCGGAGGATCACGACCATAAACTGCTTTGAATGTCGTCATTTGAGTTGCTGTATGATATGAAGAATTGTACCATAATTCAGCCCACAGAAGAAAAGCCGCCCACTTCTTCGGATGATCGCTTGAGAAACATCGAAGATAAGTCTCTAGACAACGATTCACCACCTCCGTTTGCCCATCCGTTTGAGGATGATAGGCGGTACTAAATCTCAAAATTGTCCTAGCCATGCGAATAAGTTCCTTCCAAAAAGTGCTAAAAAAGATTTGATCCCATCTGAAATTATAGACTTTGGAAACCCGTGCAGTCGAACAATTTCCTTTATGAACACCGCTGCCACTTCTATTGTTGTAAATAGATGTTTAAGAGAAATAAAATGGTCATACTTGGTGAGACGATCCACTACGACGAATATCACATCCAGGCCTCGTGACTTCGGCAACCCTTCTATAAATCCATTGATATCTCCTCCCAAATCCGTTCCGGTATGTTAAGAGGTTGTAATAAGCCCGCAGGAGCCAACGTGGAGTATTTGTGACGTTGACAAACCCCACAAACAGCAACGTATTTCCGTGTGTGACTCATCATTCCTGTCCAAAAGAAAACCGATGATATCCGTTTCTGCGTTTTGAGTACCCGGGTGTCCTCCCCATTTGCTGTCATGATATTCCAGGAGAATCGCTGCCACAAGAGGTGATTTCCGGGGTATAACAAGCTTGCCATTATACAACAATCTGCCATCCACAATTGCATACCCTTGGTGACTGTCTGGAGCCCTTTGAATGTCTGCAATTATTCCTTGCAACTCTGAATCGCTTTCAACCTCCGTTGATATATTCTCCAGTTGTAGGGATTCTGGATTGTAAGCGCTAGCAGTGATGTTGAAGACCCATTCGTTACAAGGCATCTGCTGCCTTGTTTTCTAACCCTGGTTTATATTGAATCTCGAAATCAAACCCAAGTATCTTCGTAAGCCAACGTTGGTATTCCATGTTTACTTCTCGCTGTTCCAACAAAAAACCACAAGCTTTTCTGATCCGTTCTCACCACAAATCGCCTTCCTAAAAGGTAATGTCGCCATTTCTGTATTGCCAAGACAATAGCCATCAACTCTCGTTCGTAAAAGGACTTTATATTCTTTTTCTCCGATAACGCCTGACTGAAGTAGGCGATCGACTTCTGGTTCTGCATCGAGACTGCCCCCAGTCCCCAGCCGACGCATCTGATTCCATGGCGAAAGTTATAAAAAATCTGGTAAAGCCAACATGGGTACTATTGACATAGCGGTTTTCAAGGCTCGGAAAGCTTCTCTAGCTGATGTTGTCCAGGTGAAAGCATCTGTTTTTAGCAGTCCAGTAAGAGGTCTAGCAATTATACCATATTCCTTCACAAATCTTCGGTAGTATCCCGTCAAACCCAAGAAGCCCCGTAACTCCTTCACTGTTCTTGGGTCTGGCCACTCTAACATTGCTTTTATTTGTCCCTGATCTGCTGCGACGCCATCTTCAGATATAATATGTCCGAGATACTCAACTTGTGCGCATCCAAAGAAACACTTCTTCTTGTTGGCATATAGACGATGGTCATGTAGGATTTGGAGTACTTGCCTGAGATGCCCATGACGATCATGTTGCGACCTGCTATAGGTTAATATGTCGTCGAAGAAGATGAGGACGAATTTGCGCAGCAAGGGTCGGAATACGTCGTTCATCACTGCTTGGAACATGGATGGCGCATTTGTCAATCCGAAAGGCATTACTAAAAATTCGTAATGCCATCTAATGTTCGAAACGCCGTCTTGTGTACATCCTCCATCCTTACTCTGATCTGATGGTACCCAGAACGCAAATCTAGTTTTGAAAACACCTTAGCCCTATGTAACTCATCAAGCAGCTGGTCTATCATTGGTATCGGAAAACGGTCGGGTACCGTAGCTTTATTGAATGCTCGGTAATCAACACATAACCTCCAAATGCCATCTTTCTTTTTAACAAGAAGTACTGGGCTTGAGAATGAACTATGACTTGGTCGTATGATCCCTGCTGCTAACATCTCTGTGACTTGCTTCTCAATCTCCTCTTTCTTAGCGTGTGGATAGTGGTAGGGTCTTACATTGATTGTCTCGGCCCCTGTCTTCAACTCAATGCGTTGTTCCCTGCTACGGTGTGGTGGCAGCCCTTTAGGTTCCGCAAAGACCTCATCGAACTCTTCTACCACTGCCGCCCATATTTCCGGTAACTTGTCAATGTCCATTGATTGAATGGTCGTAAGCTGACTTAACTCCACCGCGATCCCCTTTCCGTCATTGCGCAAGGCTTTCCATAATGTCTTCAAAGAAACAGATGAATTGCAAAGGTTAGGGTCTCCTTGTAACGTCACCACTCCCCCATTGAATCGAAATTTCATGGTTTGCGAGCGCCAATTCACTTCCATTCCCCCTAACGTTTCAAGCCACTGGATCCCTAATATCACGTCGACACTTTCTAGATCTAAGGGAAGAAAATCGGCGATGACAGTCATACTTTGAAGCTACAGCTTTATATCTCTACAGACACCTTCCCCTCGGACTGCAATACCGGTGCCCATGATGACACTGTCGAAGCTATCGAATCGATCATAGCCACCACTTATTTCTCCCCGAATATTTTCTCGGAGTTTCATGGTCCGAGGCGATGACAAACCCATGACCGTGTTTAGGGATAACTCGGCCAGATGTGAAACGTCCTCTTCCTCCTTCGCTTTTTCGTCCTCCATGTCTTCCAATTCAGTAAGGGCGGAGCCATCATCCTTCACAATTAGCACCTGTAAGGCTGTAACCCTTGATTCTTACAGCGATGCCCGACCGTGTATCTTTCTTCACAGTGGAAGCATAGTCCCTTCGACCTCCGATTCCTGGCCTCCTCCTCCGAAATCCATCGGAGACCATGGTTGCGGGTTATCGACGGTTTAGGTAGTGTATTTAGGTTTTTTGCTGTGTGATTCCCTAGGTTATTTGCTGAATACCCTTGTGCATGACCTCCACGTGACTTGTTAAAACCACTGTGGGGAGTTGTATAGTCTGCACGTGTGACTGGATTAAAATCATTCTTTGGCAAATATCTGAGTATTCTCTTCTCCCCCTTTCTTAGAGACCCATTCTCTCCTCTGTTAACTCATACCTCTACACTCTGTGCAAGCTTCATCATTTTATCCAGGGTGGGGGGTTCCATCATCCTCACCACTGCTCCGATTTCTGGGCTGAGTCCGATCAGATAAGACGATTGCAACACTGTCTTCGGCAACGTTTTCTGATTTGAAGTCAGCATGATAAATTCTCGAGAATACTCTTTTACACTTTCTTCTTGCATCAGTGTGAGTAATTGTTCACACAGACTGATGGTTGTTGATGATGAAAAGGATTCTAGGATCCTTCTCTTCAAACATTCCCAATCCATCTCTTTATTTCTTGACTTCTCCCATCTATACCAAACCAGAGCCTCCCCCTCCAAAGGCAATAGTACTGCATCAATTTTTTATGAGTTTGTGAAATTACCAAGTAGTGCTCAATCTTCACACCCATGCTTCCGGATTTTCGCCGTTAAACAACGACATTTCTAGTCTACGTCCAAACGTTTCTCTTCCTTCGGATAGCATAGTTTCTTCTCCTTTTGACTCCTCCATTTGAGAGACTGTATGTATCGGAGACTCCTCATCACCATTGGAGTCTTCCTCGATTTTGGTGGTATCGTATGCTGTAGAATGATCTGTTCCAGCAACAGGTTAGTTTTCTGTGTCTGTTGTCGGATCTCATCCATGCTCTTCTCCAACAATGTGATTCTGGCCACGTCTTCCTGTCTCACTTGTCACTGTCTATCCACCTCAGCTCGACGTTCATCTTGCATCCTCTGAACCACTTCTTCTAACGCCTTTACTTTTTTTTTGTGGCCGTTTCCACTGAATCGATTATACTCTGATACCAAAATATTAAGAACAAAACCTCAGATTTGAGGGAAATAGGTATATTATTGATTGAAAAACAAGCCGAGGTATTTTCTGGAGGACCTTACCTCCCCAAGGGTTCTTCCTTTCCAAAATACAATCTGATCCTCTCCACTGTTCTTAGCTAGCTATATATATCAGCAAAGAGCAGTAGGTTTGTTACAATATTCTCTATTCTACCCTTTTCCTGGCTTGATGGTAGCCGTTGAGGCTACACCTAATTCTATTGCATAAAATCTTCCCCAACAGCCTCTTCATGCACTTGCTCTTCAGCTCTCTTCTCCTTCCACGTGTCCTGTCCAATTTCCCTTTTCTGCCCTCTACAGTTTCTCCTGGAATAATGAAATTAGATAGGAGGATGAGAGTCCTCATATGTAACACACTTATAGGCCAAGGAAAAATTATGGGATAGAGGTGTTATAAGGTGAACAACATCCAAGATCATTTCTTAAATATCTTGAGGAGTTGCGATCGTCAGTTACGTTTATCATAAATGATATTATGGAGAGACAAAATTGAACATTTCAAAAATTGTGAAATGTATGGTATTATTGTTCTCTACCAAAATCTATCCATGATTAGATATTAAAGACAATAATTTACATCCTTAATAGAGTTCCAACAAATAAGACGATTAGAACGCTAATGTGTTGATATTTGGGATGTCCAACAAAGACTTGATGTTATCGGTCTAATGAAAAGATATTGAATTCTAAAATCAAGAGTTGTTATATTGTTCGTTACTTCAAAAGATTTCAGGAATATAAGTTTTATAAATTCATAAAGAAAATATGTCAACATTATTTAAGGAAATTAAAAAAAACATGACCTAGTTTAAGCATTTTTTTTTCTTTGGAGAGCCAAATGATAAAAGTTATGTTTCACAAGAAATGATTATTATGATGTCCGTGTTATAGTTGACAATGATATGAAACATGTTTCAAATATGACTAGAGCTATAACTCAATAAACTCAAAGTGTCATTCCTAAAATTCACAAGAAACAAAATTTGCATATAAGATTTTTGGGTTAATCTTATATTTTTGGACAAATATATGTGAATAATTATGGTATGAGTGTTGTCATTCGGTTTAGTCCAATTAAAATTTTATTGAATGTATGTCTAACACGAGCAATCTTTTATTTTACAGTTGTGCAATCGACATCAAGTATTACCAACATCAGTTTGATCCCTATGTTGAATGGTTGAATTTTGCTGAATGGAAGGAGCACTTACTGATTGGGTTTGCTTTGATAAGCCACAACCTTGCGATTAGGTAGGTTCATCCAGCGATAGTGGAATCGAGTTCTATTGAGAATAGTAACAAACTCGAACATTGGGAAACTTCGAACCTCACCATGTTTGATGATTATCAAGCATTCAATTCCTCTAGTTTTCTAGGGCTCTATGCCTTATGTGGTGACATTGGTTAAGGAACATCTCGAGGACTTGGAGAAATGCTTTTCTAGAAATGTCAAAATGAGAACAATCACTCTTTTAGCGAAAATTGTCTCCATGAGGTACAAAAAAATGAGAGTATTCGAGAGTAAATCATCAAAAAAATCAAACAATGTATCTAAGTTAAAGTCACTTAGACTTAGGTTGTCGAATGATATCCTAGTATGCTTGATTTTGATATCTCTTCCTGCATAATACAATCATTTTAAAGTTAGCTATAACTGTTAGAAGGACAACTGGAGTCTTAATGAGCTTATGGCCCACTATATGCAAGAGGAACAAAGATTGAGGTAGGAAAAGACACATAGTGCTTTTTTCACTACCATTTCAAGGGGCAAGATCGAAAAATTGAAAAAAGGTTATGAAACCACTTATTCGAGATTAGCTCATGTGCAAAAGAAACAAAATACAGATCAAGCTAAGGTTCGAAAATGTTTATTTTGTCACAAGGCAGATCATATGAAGAAATCTTGCACGAAATATCATACTTGGCGTGCGAATAAACGTTTGACGATCGTTTTGGTTTGTTTTTAGATCAATTTAGCTTTTGTACCAAGTCATACTTGGTGGGTTGATTCTGGTGCTACAACTCGCATAAGTATTACTATGCAGGGTTGCCTCCATTACCGAAAGTTGATTGATGGTGAAAGATACATATATATGGGCAATGGTAAAATGGTGGGAGTGGAAGCGATCGGGCAATTTAGGCTTCTAATGAAGACTGGTCAATATTTAGATTTGAAGGGTGCTTTCGTTGTACCGTCTTTTAGATAGAACTTGATTTCAGTTTCTATATGGATCAAATTAGGATTTTCTTGTTCACTTGGAGACCTTAAGTTTATCCTTTTATTTCGTTTGGATGTGATTGGAACTGGTTCTTTATCTGTTTCAGATAATCTTTATATGCTCGATATTATCCCTTCATATAATGGCATCTTGCATGTTGGTTCACGTGATGTGAAGCATAAATTGATGAATGAAAATTCTATTGTTTATGGTACAAACGATTAGGCCATATCTCGAAACCAAAAATGGAGAGGATTAGGATGAAACTTTTGTTGCACAAAAGATAATGATTCCTGTTCTAATTATTGTAGCTAGCAATGATTTGAAACTTGTTCCTCGAGCTTCAAATCAAGATACTCCAAATATCGTTCCTGAAATCATTGAGGAACAAGTTTATGAACCTCAAAAATAGTTACATTAGGAAATTATGCCACGTAGGTCTACTCGAGAGAGGAGAAATGCTATTTTTGATGACTATATAGTATATCTTCAAGAACATGACGATGGTATCATATTGACGGAAGATGATCTAGTTAACGCCGTCATGCCATTTAAAGTGTTAACTATCAAAAGTGGACTGATGCCATGAATGAAGATATTAAATATATAGAAGACAATGACGTTTGGGATCTTGTCCCTTTGGATGCAAATGTATATTCAAAACCAAATGGGATTTACATGGCAATGTGAAAAGGTATAAAGCACATCCAGTCGCCAAAGGATTTACTCAAAAGGAAGACATAGACTGCAAAAAGACTCTCTTTAGTTTCATTGAAAGACTTTTTGAGAGTATTGATGACACTCACAACTCATCATTTTTTAAAGCTGGTTTAGATGCATTTTAAGACAGTCTTTCTCAACTGTGACATTGAAAAGACTATTTATATGGTGCAACTAGAATACTTTATGGTTGGAGTTCGAAAGAAAATGGTTTGCAAATTAAGGACATCCATCTATAATCTGAAGAAAGTGTCTCGTCAATGGTATCACAAGTTTCATCATATAATCATCTCATATGGCTTTGAGGTGAATCATGTAGAACATTGTATATACCACAAGATTAGTGGAAAACAAATTATCTTGATAATCCTTTACGTGGATGATATCCTTATCACTACAAACGATGTGAGTTTTATGCACGAATCTAAGAAATTTCTTTCGGAGCAATTCGAGATGAAAGATCTTGGTGATGCCTCTTTATATTTGGGTATAAACATACACCGAGATTGCTCTCGGGGTATATTAGGTTTATCACAAAAGATTACATCGATAAAGTTCTTGAGCGTTTTGACATGAAATGATGTAAATGTATAGATATCCCTATTTCTAAGGGTGATAAATTCAGCCCTAGACAGTGCCCAAAGATTGAACTGGAGATTCAGAAAATGAGGAAGATTCCTTATGCTTCGGTTGTAGGGAGTCTAATGTATGCATAAATCTGCATACGACCTGATTTGGTATACATTGTTGGCGTTTTAGGAAAATACCTAAGAAACCCCGAGATTTATCATTGGAAAACATCCAAACGGATGATGTGATATCTTCAGAAAATAAAGGATCATATGCTTGTATACAGATGATCCGACCATCTCAAGATCACTGGTTATTCAGATTCCAATTATGTTGAGTGCCTCGTAGTCTTCGGTCCACTTTAGGCGTGTATGTCCTCTTGTTGGTGGGGTTATTTCTTGGTGTAGTGCCAAGAAAAAGCTCGTGGCATGGTCCACAATGGAGGCAGAGTATGTAGCATGTTATGTTGCAGTATCTTTTCACAAGGCTGCACATTATGGCGGGTGTGGATAGACCGCTAAAACTTTATTGTGACAATCAATCTATTGTATTATACTCTACAACAACAAGAGTAGTATGAAGTAAAAGCACAATGATACTAAGTATCTTGTTGTTTGTCAGAGAATACAGAGTGGAATCATTTTGATAGAGCACATAGGTACAAACTCCATGATTGCGAATCTGCTGACTAAGGGTGTTATATCTAAAGTCTTTCATGAGCACACTGCTCGTATGGGTATTGTCTTTTGTGACAATATTTCTACTTAGTGGGAGTCTTGTATCTATTCCGTTTACTCTTGGATTGTAGCGATGAACGCTTATTCAGTTTTAGTATTATATTTCAGAACTATTCTATTTAAGTTTAAGTTATTCACTCTGTATAACTCGTTTTAAGTTTATCTCAATAAAGTAGGACCAGTTGGGGATAGACACGTATCGATCACTTCACGTGAAATCTTAATGTTATTCATCCATATTCATATCTTTGTTATTCTTTTGTATTTGCATTAGTAATCAAATATGGGTCTAACTACGTTGAAATGTGGTTGATTCCCTTTGGTTTTACATTGATATGGTTGATGGACACAATTGGTGTCAATACCGGTTTAATTACAATAATTTAATGAGCGCTCTAAAGGTTATTTCATAGTTTTATGATCACATATATGGTCCAAGTGGGAGATTATAAGATTCTTGGGTTAATCTTATATTTGTGGACAAATATATGTGAATAATTATGATATAAGTGTTGTTATTCGGTTTAGTCCAAATTAAATGTGATTGGATTGGAGCTTAATTAATTGGACTTCGGCATTGAAATGAATGAGAAAGATTATATGCAGAGAGACCTTTGGTAGTACCATTTATATTTCATGATGACCGAAATTAAATGATACAATTGAGAACCAGATTATTTACTGGTTAACACTCAGTTTACGGTCTTTGGTTCATGTATATATGTAGATAAGATTTTTTTTATGGATCATCCATCTTTTTACAGATACAAAAAATATAGAGAATCTTATATGTTTTACACATCTCATCCATGTGAAGTTTTCGGCAATTACACGCAAAACTAGAAGATCAATTCCGCTGCATTATGTATACTATGGATACATGTATTTATCACGATCTTCTACTTGTTTTGGAGTAATTTACAACAAACTTTTTAGGATTGAAATTCATATAAAGATAAACAAATTCTTTCACTACAACCTCAAAGGTGTCTGCCTCGAAACATTATGCCACACAGGTTTACTAAAGAACGAACAAGTGTTATTTCTAATTAATATATAATATATCTTCAAGTTCAAATTGAAATGAATGAGAAAGATTATATGCAGAGAGACCTTTGGTAGTACCATTTATATTTCATGATGACCGAAATTAAATGATACAATTGAGAACCAGATTATTTACTGGTTAACACTCAGTTTACGGTCTTTGGTTCATGTATATATGTAGATAAGATTTTTTTTATGGATCATCCATCTTTTTACAGATACAAAAAATATAGAGAATCTTATATGTTTTACACATCTCATCCATGTGAAGTTTTCGGCAATTACACGCAAAACTAGAAGATCAATTCCGCTGCATTATGTATACTATGGATACATGTATTTATCACGATCTTCTACTTGTTTTGGAGTAATTTACAAAAAATTTTTTAGGATTGAAATTCATATAAAGATAAACAAATTCTTTCACTACAACCTCAAAGGTGTCTGCCTCGAAACATTATGCCACACAGGTTTACTAAAGAACGAACAAGTGTTATTTCTAATTAATATATAATATATCTTCAAGTTCAAGAACACTGAGAACTTCATTTGGTTGAGAAAAAGAAAATCTAATAAAGGTTTGTCATATAATTCAAAGTGTTGATTCTCAAAAGATAATGGAAGCCATGAAGGAAAAGGATTAAGTTCACAGAAGATGATATCATTTTTTATCTTGTTCGTTGTCTCAAGATGCAATACCCTTTTGATACAAATGAATTTTTAAAACTAAACGAGATGCATAAAGCAATGAAAAAAAATCTAAAATACACATAATCACCAAGGAATTAATTAAAAACGAAAACTTATAATACAAAAACATTTTCCCCTTTTTCATGAAAATATTTTGTTCAAATAAATATTAATGACACTAACAACTGCATTATGATGTACAATTGTATCCAATGGATGAAAGATAACATTTCCCAATAAAGAAATATATATATGAAAGTCCTATGCCAATTGTGTAATATTTCAATAGTTATGGGTTTAAGTCGTAATTATTAAAGAGTTAATAATTATAAATAAACGCATTACGAGGTTTCGTAAACATACTATTCTAAGACCAAAAACCCTAGCCGTCAGAAAAGAAAAAAACCCGAAGAACGAAATACAGTTTCGTTCTTCCGAATCCCGGATCAAAGCAATCCCGATCTCGGCGTGGATACGCGTAGAGGGCTTGTACCATCAAGCCTCACATCCGACGACTGCACGTTCAACGCTACAAGTACCCTAAAATCGTTTCTGTATTTGTTCGTCGTTGAAATCTGTAAAAACTAATCCAAACATGACTAGATCTAAAATTCGGGTTGATAAAACACGTTTCCGCAATTGAAATCAACCCTACAGTCGGGATTGCTTTGATGCGGGATTCGGAAGAACGAAAACTGTTTTTCGTTCTTCGGGTTTTTTTCTTTTCTGGCGGCTAAGGTTTTTGGTCTTAGAATAGTATGTTTACGAAACCTCGTAATGCGTTTATTTATAATTATTAACTCTTTAATAATTACGACTTAAACCCATAACTATTGAAATATTACATAATTGGGATAGGACTTTCATATATATATTTCTTTATTGGGAAATGTTATCTTTCATCCATTGGATACAATTGTACATCATAATGCAGTTGTTAGTGTCATTAATATTTATTTGAACAAAATATTTTCATGAAAAAGGGGAAAATGTTTTTGTATTATAAGTTTTCGTTTTTAATTAATTCCTTGGTGATTATGTGTATTTTAGATTTTTTTTCATTGCTTTATGCATCTCGTTTAGTTTTAAAAATTCATTTGTATCAAAAGGGTATTGCATCTTGAGACAACGAACAAGATAAAAAATGATATCATCTTCTGTGAACTTAATCCTTTTCCTTCATGGCTTCCATTATCTTTTGAGAATCAACACTTTGAATTATATGACAAACCTTTATTAGATTTTCTTTTTCTCTTAGGTCTAAGGAAATTATAATATTCCAATCCTTCTAGAGAAATTCCTATTGACAGTTCAATGGTAATGTAACCATTAGGAATTCTCCCTTTGGGTCTGTTCAATGATCACATCTCTATGTGCATCATCCATACATGTGATTTAGTAAAAGAGATATACTAATTTCTATCAAATAGAAACCATCACATCCATGTTGATCTATCCGGATTACTAACGTCCAATTAGTTATCCTATGATCAAGAACGATTTAGATTAAGTTTTACCAAAACTTGACTCTTTTATCATGATCTCTATCATGATGACAAGTTTCTAAACTTAATCATGGACTCTATCATACTAGCTATGAAAATATATACACATATATCTATATACAAATACGACATCAGATGTCTAGTGGGAGGGATCAATTAGTTTTTGTAAGCGCCTGGACTACCCGGGGGACATAAACTTAATTGATATCCGACCATGAGCTGAAGGATAAAACTCGTCTATATCGATAGGAACGACCTGACTACCAGGTGACTATGTGATATAGAGTTATATTAAAATTAAGAATTTTAATCAATAATTGAGTTCTAAAACGATAAATTGTTTATCGTTAGGCTTTTCCTTCATCGTAGATGTTTTGAATAGGTTCTTGTTTACATGGTACGGCCTGACTACCGGGAGGCATGTAGTTCAATAATTCGATTCATACATCTACGACATCAGATGTCTAGTGGGAGGCATGTAGAACTAATTCCAGCATGCCATGTCTTTCAATCCAATCTTCAACTTGTGCTTGTCAAACTCATTTGAACCAAGCGCCTTTGTGAGCGGATCTGCTGCATTCTCTTTTCCTTCTACCTTCCGCAGAACATGCTTTGATCTTTTATGAGATTTTGGTTCCTTCGCCTGGGCTATTGCCCTGGTATTATCACATAATAAAGGAACTGGTTCCTTTATCAAAGGTACCACACCAAGTTCAGTTATGAACTTTCTCATCCAGACCGCTTCCTTAGCAGCTTCGCAAGCCGCTATGTATTCTGCTTCAGTAACCGAATCAGCTACAGTAGCTTGTTTGGAAATTTTTCAACACACTGCACCCCCATTGAGACAAAAGACATACCCCGATGTCGATCTGCTATCATCCTTATCATATATAAAGCTGGCATCCGTGAACCCTTCTAACTCTAAGTTAGAATCTCCATAAACGAGGAATTGGTCTCTAGTCCTTCTGAAGTACTTGAGAATGGTTTTCACCAATTTCCAATGTTCCTCACCGGGATCTGCCTGATACCGACTCGCTACACTTAGCGCGAAGGCTACATCAGGCCTCGTACATGTCATGGAATACATGATGGCTCCCACTGCACTGGCATATGGGATCCTACTCATGCGTTATCTCTCTTTTTGTGTCTGAGGACAATCCTCTTTGGAGAGAGTAATTCCAGTGCCTATCGATAGATAGCCTCTCTTGGAATTTTCCATGTTATACCTCTTCATGATGGTATCAATGTACTGGGACTGCGATAGTCCAAGCAACCTCCTTGATCTATCTCTATAGATCTTTATTCCCAGAATATAGGTTGTTTCTCCCAGATCTTTCATGGAGAATTGTTCGGATAACCAGAACTTTGTCTCTTGCAACGCCGAAATGTCATTTCCTATGAGCAATATGTCATCCACATAAAGCACAAGGAAGACAACCGCGCTCCCACTAAACTTCTTGTACACACAAGGCTCTTCTTCGCCGAATGTTCCAGGTTCGAGCAGCTTGCTTGAGTCCATAAATGGACCTCTTAAGCTTGCATACCATATGACTTTGAGTTGGCGACGTGAAACCCTCAGGTTGAGTCATGAAGACTTCTTCCTGGAGCTCTCCGTTAAGGAAAGCTGTTTTCACGTCCATCTACCAAATCTCATAGTCATGGAATGCCGCTATCGCAAGCAGAATCCGAATAGATTTGAGCATTGCCACAGGGGAGAACGTTTCTTCATAATCAATCCCTTCTCGTTGACTATACCCCTTGGCAACTAGACGAGCTTTATAGGTCTCTACCTGCCCGTCCACTCCAATCTTTCTCTTGTAAACCCATTTACAACCTATCGGTCTGGAAGCCTGTGAAGAATCATCCGAAGTCCATACTTTGTTGATCTTCATAGATTCCATCTCGGATTCCATGGCTTTCCACCATTTCTCAGAATTAGGGCCTTATATAGCCTCTTGGAAAGTCAAAGGGTCGTCATCTCTATGACCGACCACATCCTCTTGCACCATCAGATTAAGTCTGTCAGGTGCACGTCGAGAACGTGTTGACCTTCTTAAGGAAGCCATGTAGCAGGGTTCAACCTGCGCTGGGATATCTTGTTGGGCTTGTTCCTGAACAGGTTCCTGAACAGGTTCCTGAACTTGTTCCTGAACGGGCACTGTCACTTCAACATTTGAAGATGAAGCGCCGGAGCCTAACACTATATCACTCAGCCAAGAACGCTCATTTGACATCTCATGTCCATGAGCTTGTGTTGGCTCATCGGGTTCTTGAATCTCGTCAAGAACTACTTCCCCACCATGAATTCCTTCATCAAGGAATTCCCTTTCAAGAAAGGTTGCCGTTCTGGCCACAAACACTTTGTGTTCAGACGGGTGGTAGAAATAATATCCCATAGTTTCCTTGGGATAACCTATGAACCTACATCTATCAGACCTAGCATCAAGCTTGTCTGGCTGAAGTCTCTTAACGAAGGCCGGACACCCCCAAACCTTGATGTGCCTCAGGTTTGGCGTACGTCCTTTCCATATCTCATATGGTGTCTTCGAGACTGCTTTGGTGGGAACTTTGTTTAGCAGATAGGCAGCTGTTTCTAAAGCATAGCCCCATAAGTTCATTGGAAGATCAGTGAACACCATCATGGATCTCATCATATCTAATAAGGTTCGATTTCTCCGTTCGGATACACCATTATGTTGTGGTGTTCCGGGAGAAGTCCACTGAGACAAAATCCCATTTTGCCTTAGATAATCGACAAATTCATGACTAAGATATTCACCGCCCCGGTCAGATCTCAACACCTTGATACTCTTTCCGGTTTGTTTCTCCACTTCACTGCGGAATCTCTTGAACATTTCAAAAGATTCCGATTTGTGCTTCATCAAGAACACAAATTCATATCTCGATATATCATCAGTGAATATGATGAAGTACGAATATCCACCCCTGACTTGAACACACCAAGTTCAGTTATGAACTTTCTCATCCAGACCGCTTCCTTAGCAGCTTCGCAAGCCGCTAAGTATTTTGCTTCAGTAACCGAATCATCTACAGTAGCTTGTTTGGAATTTTTCCAACACACTGCACCCCCATTGAGACAAAAGACATACCCCGATGTCGATCTGATATCGTCCTTATCGGACATAAAGCTGGCATCCGTGAACCCTTCTAACTCTAAGTTAGAATCTCCATAAACGAGGAATTGGTCTCTAGTCCTTCTGAAGTACTTGAGAATGGTTTTCACCAATTTCCAATGTTCCTCACCGGGATCTGCCTGATACCGACTCGCTACACTTAGCGCGAAGGCTACATCAGGCCTCGTACATGTCATGGAATACATGATGGCTCCCACTGCGCTAGCATATGGGATCCTACTCATGAGTTCTCTCTCTTCTTGTGTCTGAGGAAAATCCTCTTTGGAGAGAGTAATTCCAGTGCCTATCGGTAGATAGCCTCTCTTGGAATTTTCCATGTTATACCTCTTCATGATGGTATCAATGTACTGGGACTGCGATAGTCCAAGCAACCTCCTTGATCTATCTCTATAGATCTTTATTCCCAGAATATAGGTTGCTTCTCCCAGATCTTTCATGGAGAACTGTTCGGATAACCAAAACTTCGTC
>CM071863.1:46273543-46283864 GCA_036759665.1 Gynandropsis gynandra
AGACTAATTGACTACCAGTTTAGTGATGAACCTACGAGGTCACACGCATACGAGTGTCTCGGTATCTGCTTATGATTGTTAGACAATCAGTGTGGGATACAGTTATATTCATCCGCTAGCACCGAAGAATATAATTGTTTTTGTTTTCTTTTGGGTTAGTACATAAGATGTACGAGCAAGTATGTGTATGGAGATACATGTACTTCGACTATTTGAAATATTACGTAAAGGCAAGTGGGAGATTGAAAGTCCTATGCCAATTATGTAATATTTCAATAGTTATGGGTCTAATTTGTAATTATTAAAGAGTTAATAATTATAAATAAATGCATTACGAGGTTTCGTAAACATACTATTCTAAGACCAAAAACCCTAGCCGCCAGAAAAGAAAAAAAACCCGAAGAACGAAAATCAGTTTTCGTTCTTCTGAATCCCGCATAAAAGCAATCCCGATCTCGGCGTGGATACACGTAGAGAGCTTGTACCATCAAGCCTCACATCCGACGACTGCACGTTCAACGCTACAGGTACCCTGAAATTGTTTCTATATTTGTTCGTCGTTGAAATCTGTAAAAACTAATCCAAACATGACTAGATCTAAAATTCGGGTTGATAAAATACGTTTCCGCATATATTATGCTACGATAAAACATTATGATTAGAGATTCAAATTAAATGGTTTGCAAACTAAATAAATTTATATTTGGTTTAAAGCAAATATTTTTTTCCAATATACCATATTTATCACGAGATAATCATCCCATATGGCTTGAGATAAATTTAGTAGATGAAGATGTATACCATAATTCTTTGTGTGACGAAATATATATTGCTTCAAATGATGTAAATTTAATGAGTAAAACTATGATATTTCTCTCAAAACCTTATATAATAAATAAAATGAGGACATTTCTCTAAAACAAGAAAACAAAATAATGTAGGTTTAGTGAGTAAAACTAAGGCATTTCTTTAAAAAAAAAATTGAATGATCTCATAAAAGTTACTTAGAGACGAGACTAGAGGTATATTGGCTTTATCAAAATAAAGCTACGTTGATAAAAATTTTGGTTTATTTGGCATGAAAGGATGTAAGTCATACTCCTATATCTAAAGGTGATAAATTCAACGTTAGTCAATTTTCAAAGATGGAATTTGAAATTCATAAAATGAGAAATATTTCTTATGTTTCATCTCTAAGATGTCTAGGATATGAAAAAATCTGCACACAACCTAACTTATATACATTGTTAAAGCATTGGGAGGATACTTAAACAATGCAACAATTGATCATTGGAAATCACTTAAACAAGATATGCAAGATCTTCAGAAGACAAATGATATATAGACAATAAACTCACGATCATTGGTTATTCTGGCTAAGATTATGTTTTTCATACTTGCTAGATTAGTTATCTCTTGGCTCAATGCCAAGAAAAATTGATGATGATACGATAAGTCCCCTTGCAGAATAAGGCCATGAGATAAAAGGATCGATCACACAAACGAGATCCAAGAAGCTTCAGAGTCTATTCACCAAGATGACCCAAGATGAATTGTCATCAAATTGATCATTGGATGTAAATCACACTTTTTTTTTATCGATGTGGTCTTTCTTTCTCATTATCATTTGTTATGTTGGCTAAGATTATGTTTTTCCTATTTGCTAGTTGAGTTATCTCTTGGCTCAATGCCAAGAAAAAGTGACGAGGATATGACAAGTCCCGTTGTAGAGCTAGGCCATGAGATAAAAGGATTGGTCACACAAAAAAGATCCAAGAAGCTTCAAAGTCTATTAACCAAGATGATCCAAGAAGAATTCTCAGCCAAATCGATCGTTGGATTTAAATCACACCTTTTTTTATCAATGCGGTCTTTCTTTTTTCTATCCCTTAGGCTCTCTGTCCTACTCCCCAGAAAGGGATATATTTACTGGAAACGATACACATACCTAAATGCAATCCGCTCGGCCTTTCAATAGCTATCACATTCATTTTGTAGCTATACGAAGTGTTCGTGACCCTTCTGTGACAAAAAGTCATCAAGAGATAAGAATTCGAATGAGCATGGAAATGTTCCACCTAAGCATATAGATTGTAACTCGTGAATTGACCGCATGAGTGTTGTGATCGACCTTAGCATTCTTACTCTGTCAAGGTACTCGATCGCATGAATGTCTTACTCAATGCTGGTGTTCAAATAACTTATCAACCTTATACCACCACAAGTATTGTGGTGTTGATGATGCATTTGAGTTTTTTAATCAGGTTGTAATGGGGTTTGAATTATTTTTCATCCATGAAAATTTTTAAGGTTTTATCACCAAGTTATTAAAGGATTTTAGGTTTATATATCAAGTGGCATCATACTCCTTCTTGAGTTAGATCATCTATCAGTCATTATTTTTGTGTGTATTTTTTAATTTTTTAATTATCTTATCACTACAAAAAAACCATTAATACCAACGGACGATTTAACAGATAAGTTCGTTAAAAAAATATCAATGGATTCTAACAGACTCCAATGATTATCAATGGTAAAAAATTTATTAGAATCCGTTTGAACTTTCAATGAAATATCAAAGGATAGACACCAATTGATGTCAGTTAAAAATACAACCTAATTTCAATGGGTTCGCAATGGATTTCCCCCAATGACATTTTTTTCAATGGAGTTTCAATGGATATTGAGCCATTAAAATTCGTCGAACCATTTGTTAGTAGACCGTTGAAAATCATCTGTCTCATATCAAAGGATGTCAGTTGTAAATTTTTACGGGTATTTTTTGGACTTTACCAATAGATGCTCATTGATATATTTAAAGTGTCGATGCAACCGTTGGAAAATTTCGACTGTTAGAGTTCAACGGTTTCCCGTTGATAATTTCAACGGAAAACTGTTGGAAATAATGATATTATTATAATGATCTCGATTTTTCTAATATCAACATTTCAACTATAAACATACTTTCAAATAATATCATACTCTTAAAGTAGAAATGTATGTAGGTTAAAAAAGATTGGATGTACAGAATAAAAGTTCCAATAACAGATAATGTTACGCAAAAATTCTTATACGGTTTGGAAAACTCATATGTTTTGTGTCGATGCAACTTTTGTGGCAAGAACGCGAGACAATGTTATGCCCTTACAAAAAAATGCAAAAACATGAAGTATTGAAGTCAATATATGTTTTGCAAACACTTATAAAAGATACATTTCGTGGAGAATAATAAAGTTTAGTTGTTGCACATTAAGATAGTGGTGCTAGAGATGTAACTCTGCAAAAATCACAAAGAATAAAAAGAAATGAAGAGGATCTTATAAAAACAACGATGACCACTCCATATGTCAAAATGTTGTCAGAGGCTTTTTCTGTAGTTGTTGAACAAACACATCAACCTTTTGGATGCGATAAAAAACTAGAAAAAAAATATGTTATTTCCAAGTGCCAAATCCGTTGGAAATGGTTATTTTTCTGTTGCAATCAGCATTTCCAACGGATTTCAACGGATTCATGAACATTGGTAATCGACCGTTAAAAAAAATGCATCCGTTGTAATTTCCAACAGTGTTTCAACGACCAAAATCCCTTTAAAAAATATCAATGAATTTTCACAGATAAGACTATTGAAATTTCCAACGGGCATCTATTGGAAATACAACGGATTTCCGTGTGAATGACTATTAACATGTATCTTTTGAAAATTTTTGCGAGAAACTTGGAAATTGCCAACGGATGTTCATTGGTACTTTTGAGTAGAAATTTTAAATATATCAACGAACACCCATTGATGTTATGATTGTATAATTGACAAACATCCGATGATCTAATGACGAATTTAAAAAAAATATTAATAAATATTACACTTAAGATATTAATTCAAAATGTATAAAAAAGTTTAAGTCAATATTTAAAACAAACAATAGAATTAAAATACTATATCCTACAAATCATCTAAAACATTATCGTCTTCTTTTTCTTTTATCCCAAAATTTCGAAAATGAGTGATGATGGAGCTCCACTGAAACCCTCCAACTATTCTCTATGGTCGGTGAATCATTCAATCATCATAGTGTATGGTATTTAATTTGTTTGGGAGAGGGTTTGATAGGATTTTAGTAGTTTTGTTGAATGTGTTAAAAATAAATTGTTCAACATCTTAAATATCTAAATTTTCAAAGGACATCCGTTGGAATTTCAACTGGATGCCATTTGAAATTGATGTCCAATCAAAGAATGTTAGATCACAATCCTTTGTTTTCTCAAGGAGCATTCGTTGAAATTTCCAACGGATCTCCATTGAAAACGTGAAGACGATTAGAAGTAGAATTTTAATTATGACTGTTTTCAAGGGGAATTCGTTGAAAAAGAAAAGATGGTTAGGGGCATAATTTTGTAGTTATGATTTTTTAAGGGGCATTCGTTGGAATTTTCAAAGTATGCTCGTTGAAAATTCCAATGGATGTTCGTTGAAAAATTTGGAAAATTACAATAGGCATCTGGTTATAAAGATTACGGATTTTCAACGATTCACCATGGAATCTGTTGGTAAATATTTAAACGGATGGATCCGTTGGAATCCGTTAATACCCATTGGTAAATATTTTAGAGGAATGATCCATTGGAATCCGTTGATAAAAATTTCAACGGACGGATCTGTTGGAATCCGTTGGTAAATATTTCAACGGATAGATCCATTGATCCATCCGTTGATATTGACATGTTTTTTAGTAGTGAAATAACCAAAATATATGAAGGTTTTTGTGAATATTAGTCTCATTTATCTTTATCATCAAGATTGATGAGTGTTAAAACAAATTACAATATCATGGAAAATTGAATGGATTCATTTTGTCAAATATTGCATGAATATTTACAAAAAATAATCAAGCTCTAAAAAAAATATTATAAAACAGTGAATGTTTTAAAAATCTGGACATGGTACATCAGAAGATTGATGTTTGTAGAAATAGTTGCATGTTGTTTTGAAGAGGAGACAAAGGCCTTTTGAAATGTAAATTTTGTAGTGCAAGTAGATTTCGTCCGAAAATTTATATTCACAGAAATATGTATCATCAAGAAGATGTTTTACATGCCTTTAACAAACAAATTGAGAAGATTATACGAGTTAAAAAACCGTTGCATCAATGAGATGACACGTAAATTACTCGATGGATGAAGGAGTGATGCAATATCCATGAGATTGTAAAGCCTAGAATGATTACAGTAAGATATTTCATGAGTTTGCATTTAAGATTGTAAAGCATAGAAGCAATTGCAAAGAAGTCGTTTGCTATAATAATGAAAGAAAGGATGATAATTTCTACGATATTTTATATCAAATCATACAAAATATTTTGGTCTAGATGGATAAAAGATAATATTTTTCAAAATTCAATTGTTTTGACACAACTATACGACATGGTACACGAAAAATACCAACGGGGAAGATTTGACATCAACAAGTAACAACATTACACAAAGTATGATCCATTCATCACAATAGATCAAAACAATCACGTATATTACATTCAATATTCAACAACATTGAAACATCAAAATGCGGAGTGGTGGACCGTACTGAAGATTAAACTGTGTGGAGTTTTAAACGCATAAAAAGAAATAAGATCTATTACAAACCGACAAACCTGTATCCATACACTTCATTGAATTTCAAATTAGTGAAAAGATTCTCGTAAGTACCGACATAGATGGTGAATACCTCATTATGATGACGTTGAAGTGAAAGATACCAAAGATGAATAATGTGATGAATTCAATGCACCATAAAGAAGACTCAACAATTTAACCATAATTGTGAATTTTTATAATTATAAGATTAAATGATTATAAATGTTTCAATTTTAAATTATTTTTAACTCCCTTCTTCTATTATGAATATGCATCCATTGATAATTTAATGGATGTTCGTTGATATGTGTAAACTCTTTGGGACTTAGCAATTTTTATTGGATTTTCAATCATTTCAAGTATCAATGGGCATGCGTTGAAAATATTAACGGATGTCCATTGATATTTGTAACGGAAAACTGTTAATAAACATACTATTTCATGATGTAACCGTTATAAATATATCAACAAGATCCGTTAGAAAGTCTACACCGTAACTGTTTTTCACATTTCAATGGGTATCTGTTGAAGATTCTAATGAATGCTCGTTGAAATCCCGTAGACTTCTGACTCATCAATTTGCGTTTCCTATAAAATAGGCTTTTCAACGGAAAATCTGTTAGAATTTTTAACATATGTCTGTTGAAACAAAAGATAAAAAGTTGTGATTCTGATGTCCATTGATTAGACATCTAAAACAATAATAAAACTCTAACAAATCCACTGAAATCCTCTCTCCCAAACACTATATAAATTAAGGCCTCATCAATTCGTTGCACATTAGAAATCGAAGGACATCAAGGCCAAATCGATGTGAGCCACATACAAGGTACCCCCTACAGTTCATGAGACATATTCCCAAGAATGATACATCAGATAATGTGAGGCTATGCTTCGAGATTACACGATAAATATGCGTCATATGGAGAGTATTATTGAATTAAAGACCAGCAAACAATATTAGCCACTATTACCACTACCACCTATGGAGGACAAAACACCGAGACAAGAACCGCCACGACCCTTTCTCGAGGCGGTGGAGGAGATGGGAAACGAGACAATAACAATTTAGATGATTTGAAAGATTTAGTATATTTTTATTGTTTTCTTTTAAATTATATATAAACTTTATTTATATATTTTAATTTTTATATTTATTAATGTTTTTTTAATATCAACTTATGCCTGTTGATTATTTCTCCATAAAATCAACGAGAATCCATTGATATATTTGAATTTTGCGTGAAAATATAACAACAGCTATCATTGATATATTTCAAGTTTACTACGAAATGTTTTAACAGATGATTATTGATGGTTCTTCGTTGCTACCAACTGATGACCATTGATATATCGTGTAAACAAACCAACGGATATCCCTTTGATACTTTCAACATATATTATCGTGGATCCCCATTGAAAAGGTTCAACATGTGATACGCGCAATATTAGGGAAATCGGTATCACCGATTCCCTTATGCGCATGTATATATATATATATTAATAAATATTAGGTTAATAGAAAACATCTGCAATTTTTTAAAAGAGAGAAAGAGGGGAGCCGCCAAGAGAGGAAGAAAAAAAAGAGAAAAGGGAAGAAGAAAGAAGGAAAAAGAAAAGAAGAAGAAATTGAAGAAGGATCTTCAATTTTCATCGCGTTCTTCGTGGGTGGATTCTAATCGCGATTGTGGTAAATCTTCAAGTAATTCGTTGTGATTTTTCACTTAATTCGAATATTTATATCATGGAAATTTATGGAATTGAATGGATCTATAATAGGAAAAAAATTGATCGTTGTTGTTGCAAGCCATATTAGCCAGAATCGTCGAATCGTCGGGAAGCTAAGGTGATGATTTTCTCCATCCTAATTTCAGATTTGTGATCGATTTATGGAAGAGATTATATTTTTAAAATGAGGCATGATCACGATAGAATTTATAGGATCATAATGGGAAAAATGAGACGCTACAAGCGGAATTGGATTAAAACCATAAATTTGTAGTATGAGAATTTATGATAAGTATATGAGTTGCATAAGTGACTATAGATGATCTAGAGAACTGACGTGCGACCAAGTGTTGGGGTCGGAGAACGTCGATATTTGGGTTTGGTGTTTAAACCGAGTGAATATCATGTTAGTGTTCTCGATCGGGTGGTTTCACACTCGAACCATTGGAAGAAGGCGTGTGCGAGCGCGTTGGTGAGAGTTATCACGTGAGGAGTATCGGGTCGATGACGTTAGTATTGCGACACTGGGATCTGGGCCGGCGTCATACCGTATTGGGGTTGTGGTAACCTTTCGAGCGACAGAGCGTTGTATGGTACTGATAGCTGGGGTACGTTGTGACCTTGCAAGATTTTCAGTGTAGTGTACTGATAGCTGGGGTACGTTGTGACCTTGCGAGATTTTCAGTGTAGTGTACTGATAGCTGGGGTACGTTGTGACCTTGCGAGATTTTCAGTGTGTACTGATAGCTGGGGTACGTTGTGACCTTGCGAGATTTTCAGTGTGCTGGGATCCTTTGGACTTTGCGAGCGTATGCCCGAGCCAGAGTCATGTGGACTCTGTGTGCTATGATCCTGTGTGGTACTAGTCTTAGATTTTGGATACTTAGTCGGGTTGGGTAGAGTGATTTGTATATCTTTAGTTTAGACTTGGATATATGTTATTTTATGATATTCAGTTCGAGCAGGGAGAATACGTGGCACAGAGTACGTACCCGTATTGATCTCACTGAGTGAGTATTTCGTACTCACCCAATTTTTGGGCTGTCGTGGATGGACATGATATGGCGAGGAGAAAAAGTAATGAGGTTGAGCAGCAACATGAAGCTTCACAACGGACTGATGGGAGAGGCGTGCACGAGATCTCGATGAGTTTTATTTCGCATTTAGTATTTATTTTATTTATCGTGACTATGATATTTATATATTTGTTTTGCTATTTGATCCGGACCACTCTTATTTCGGAATAAATCATTTATATTTATTTTTTAAATGCGTCTAAGCGATGACACGTATAGCCACCTCTTGGAGGTGATGGTGGACACTCCTAGTCCCGAGGTTGTTCCGGGATGGGGTGTTACAAATTGGTATCAGAGCCTGATTTTCATTTTTGTACTTATCGTTTTCACTGGATTTCAAAGTGTTTTACGAAATGTTTTAATAAAGACACGAGACCATAGCACACATGTCCTGAATTGTCTAGTGGGGTTTAGAGTTGTGGAAACTAATAGTAGGTAACTGTGTGTAGGAGACACTACCGAGGAGAATGATTACTAGAGCTCTTGGTCGCAAAATGAGTGGAGGCTCTCGTTCCACTAGCCGTACGTAGTCTCAATCATCTGAACGGAGATCGCGAAATGGAATAGATAGAGATGTCATGAGAGAAATATTGGGAAAGCTATTAGCAGAAAGTCGACAATATGAACAAGAGGAGAGTTCGGCGATGCCACAAGTACCGGTGCAGACACCAACACCACCACCACCAGTACAGCCACCTGCTCCACCGCAAGTATCGTTGCCATCACCGCCAATGCCTCCTCCAGTGTCTAATCAGACACATGCAGAGATGTCGGAGTATTTCTATGTCATGGATCACATGGCTAAATGGGGTACAAAATCATTTCGTGGCGGTGCGATACCTCCCATGAAGGCGGAGGAGTGGATGTTTTGATTAGTGATCATCTCGTTTTCATACGTATTTCTCGCACGATTTAGGAGACGTTTTTGATATATATGTGGTGTTTTACGTATGATTCCGTTTCCGTTTTACTTGTTTTCGTGCTTCATGTTCTTATACAGGTTTTTACACGTATTTGGATCATTTTGGAGCTAAAGGAACATGCACGGAGCTAAGGAGAAACTTCGGGGATCATCACGGGACAAACGGGACGAGATTGAGCATGGAAAGCCTCCACCCGGTCGGGCACAACTCTTGCACGACCGGATAAAACCTACGGCCAATTTTGTGCGCATTTCCTGCACGACTCGTGTTTATGTTTCTTTACAGACGCATGAGCGAGTAGTTTGTTTGTTCTAGGAGAAGGGATTAGCCCTTGGCTATCCCAAAACCACTTTTGATCCATTTTGAATGCATCTTCCCGTTTTAGTTCATCTATTCTCTATCTGAGTGCTTGAATTTACTTGTGTTTGCGACATCCGCGTAGATGCATGTGTTAGAGACTAGGAGAAGGACCGAAAGGAGAATTCTAGTCTTGGAAGATCAGGTTTTGAACAACCTAGGTTAGGCCACGAAAGTAGGGTAGCAACGGTTGAGGGTGAAACGGGCGAATCACAGAGCTTATGGGTTTAGTTCAAGATGTCAGCCACGAAAGTAGGGGGCAACTTGTCTAGATCACGTGTCTATGCCTTGAGAGAGGGTAGATATCATGTTAGGATCGTCTGCCTTAGATAGCTTTAACTGGGATTGCATGATAGATAGATTGATTGTCGGTTTCGGTAGTCTTGTGGTGAAACTGGATTCCTAGGACGTTTGTCTTATCGTTAGAACCCAAGTCTTTTATTTACTTTCAGTATTTCAATTCTTCATCCATATTCTTTCGTCAGCAAGTTTGATTCCTAGTTCGAGTTTAGGTAGTGTTGCATAGTCTCTGTGGGATCGACACCTAAAATACTACACACGTGCCGTGCACTTGCGGGTAGTTTAGGTTATTTTATTTAACTTTGA
>CM071863.1:46292493-46312892 GCA_036759665.1 Gynandropsis gynandra
TGGATCATTTTCTAAAGGATTGTCCGAGGCCACCACCACCACCACCACCAACGGGTCTAACGCTACAGTTTAGAACTAGGAAACCTGAAGAACATGCATCGAAACGTATGGTTGTACAACCACGAGTACATGCCATGGGAGGTTACGAGAATGAACGTGAGGGCAAAGAAGGAGACGCTCAACCTATCGCTGGTATGTCATATTTTATATTATGTATGCATGCCTTACATATAATTATTGTCTATGTCGAAGTGAGTTCCGTGAGAGAATTAAGAAGTAGATTCTTTAAAATATTCGTATTATGCAGGATCGATGGGAGGTCTATCTACTCATGTGTTATTTGACACCGGTGCGACACATAGTTTTGTGAGTCCATCGATGACTAATAAATTAGTTGTTCAACCTGAGGATTTAACAAGTATTGTCCAAGTGCTTACTCTTGGAGGTCAGATTTTAGAATCCCAAGGTGTTGTCAATGAGGTATACGTGGTCATAAAGGAGAAGCTAAACTAGTCTTCAGTGTTAGTTGTAACACAATAGAGATTTTGAGTTTAGTACGTACATAATGTATATAAATGCATAAAGAACGAGGTTAGGATGCTTATATAAGAAGAAAATGTGATTGTTCAATTATCGAGACAATACACAAGCATGAATAGTTATAGATGGTTCATGATTTGGAAAATGCGTATATAGTTCTCATGTTAGAGAATTGGATGACACGCGTGATAATGATAAGTGGTAAAGAGCATGTGTGCCAAAGGATATAAGGATTAGATATTAGATTTTAAGTAAAGCTCGCGAATCTAATTAGGAGTTGACAAACTGTATTGGAATGCTCGTCATTTTTTTTCGATGGTTAAAGATGTAGAAAAGAACATCACTAGATGGATAGCAAAATTTCCAGCATGTCCATTAATTAAATCGGAGCAACAAGTATCAAGTGGAAAATTGCAATCTACCAATTCCCGAAAGGAAGTGAGACCATATTACCATGTATTTCGTGGCGGGTCTTCCAAGAAAGCAAAGTGGCAAGGATGCCATTTAGGTGATCATGGATAGACTAATTAAATCGACTCATTTATTTCTGATAATGAAGACTTGTGCTGTGAATCAACAAATTAGGTTCTACATTGCGTAAATTGCGAAGTTACATGGGGATCTGTTAAGCATTGTGTTGAATTGAGATAGAAGATTCACATCATGTCTTTGGCAAGCATTTCAAAATAAGTTAGAATTTAAAGTGCGTATGAGCATTGTGTATCGTCCACTGGCAGATGGACAATCGGAGAGAACTATAAGAACGCTTCAGGACTTATTACGAGCATACACGTTGGGGTGTCATGATAGTCGGTGAATCATTTACCACTTTTTGAGTTCATATACAATAATAGCTAGCATGCTAGCATTGGGATGCCACCATAGGAAGCATTATACAGACGGCCATGTCGTACACCCTTGTGTTGGACCGAAGTGGGGGAGATCTATCTTCGGAGCAGAGATTGTCAAAGAGACCATGGAAAAGATAAAAGTTGTTAAGATGAAAATGAAGACGGCTTAAGATCGTCAGAAGAGTTACGTTGATCTGAAAAGGAAGGATGTTGAGTTTAACATTGGAGATATGGTGTATTTGAGAATTCAAGCGAGGCGAGGGAGATCAGGTGGGAGTCGAGTGAACAAGCTATCACCAAGGTTTACGGGACCGTTTAAAGTGATTGAGCGAATTGGAGTAGTGGCCTATCGATTGGAGCTTCCCTCATCTTTAGAGGGAATACATGATGTGTTTCATGTATCATTGTTGCGTAAGTGTCTATCTGTACCAGAGAAGATACTTGTAGAACCACCAAAAGCCTTGATAAAAGACTTAACGTATAAAGAACGTCCAATACGCATTGTGGATCACCAAGTGAAACAGTTGAGGCGTAAGAAAATTCCGATGATAAAGGTTGTATGGGAACATCATGGCGTGGAATGAGCTACAAGGGAACTAGAGGAGGATATGAGACATGAGTATCCCGAGTTGTTTGAAGATGAGTTGTATGGTTCTTCTATTCACTGAATCTGAATGCTACCGTAAGAATCAGAGATATAGAATTCGAGGACGAATTCCTTTGTAGTGGGGGAGAATTGTGATACACGCAATATTAGGGAAGTCGGTATCACCGACTCCTTTATGCGCATGTATATATATATATTAATAAATATTAGGTTAATAGAAAACATCTGCAATTTTTTAAAAGAGAGGAAGAGGGGAGCCGCCGAGAGAGGAAGAAAAAAAGAGAAAAGGGAAGAAGAAAGAAGAAGGAAAAAGAAAAGAAGAAGAAATTGAAGAAGGATCTTCAATTTTCATCGCGTTCTTCGTGGGTGGATTCTAATCGCGATTGTGGTAAATCTTTAAGTAATTCGTTGTGATTTTTCACTTAATTCGAATATTTATATCATGGAAATTTATGGAATTGAATGGATCTATAATAGAAAAAAATTGATCGTTGTTGTTGCTAGCCATATTAGCCAGAATCGTCGAACCGTCGGGAAGCTAAGGTGATGATTTTCTCCACACTAATTTCGGATTTTTGATCGATTTATGGAAGAGATTATATTTTTAAAATGAGGCATGATCACGATAGAATTTATAGGATCATAATGGAAAAAATGAGACGCAACAAGCGGAATTGGATTAAAACCATAAATTTGTCGTATGAGAATTTATGATAAGTATATGAGTTGTATAAGTGACTATAGATGATCTTGAGAACTGACGTGCGACCAAGTGTTGGGATCGGAGAACGTCGATATTTGGGTTAGGTGTTTAAACCGAGTGAATATCTTGTTAGTGTGCTCGATCGGGTGGTTACACACTCGAACCTTCGGAAGAAGGCGTGTGCAAGCGCGTTGGTGAGAGTTATCACGTGAGGAGTATCGGGTCGATGACGTTAGTATTGCGACACTTAGATCTGGGCCGACATCATACCGTGTTGGGGTTGTGGTAACCTTTCGAGCGATAGAGCGCTGTATGGTACTGATAGCTGGGGTACGTTGTGACCTTGCGAGATGATTTTCAGTGTGTACTGATAGCTGGGGTACGTTGTGACCTTACGAGATTTTCAGTGTAGTGTTCTGATAGCTGGGGTACGTTGTGACTTTGCGAGATTTTCAGTGTGTACTGATAGCCGGGATACGTTGTGACCTTGCGAGATTTTCAGTGTGCTGGGGTCCTTTGGACTTTGCGAGCGTATGCCCGAGCCAGAGTCATGTGGACTCTGTGTGTTATGATCCAGTGTGGTACTAGTCTTAAATTTTGGATATTTAGTCGGGTTGGGTAGAGTGATTTGTATATCTTTAGTTTAGACTTGGATATATGTTATTTTATGATATTCAGTTCGAGAAGGGAGAATACGTGGCACAGAGTACGTACCCGTATTGATCTCATTGAGTGCGTATTTCGTACTCACCCAATTTTTGTGCTGTCGTGGATGGACATGATATGGCGAGGAGAAAAAGTAATGAGGTTGAGCAGCAACATGAAGCTTCACAACGAATTGATGGGAGAGGCGTGCACGAGGTCTCGATGAGTTTTATTTCGCATTTCGTATTTATTTTATTTATCGTGACTATGATATTTACATATTTGTTTTGCTATTTGATCCGGACCACTCTTATTTCGGAATAAATCATTTATACTTATTTTATAAATACGTCTGAGCGATGACACGTGTAGCCAAGAGGTGATGGTGGACACTCCTAGTCCCGAGGTTGTTCCAGGATGGGATGTTACACAACATATAGATCTGATAGATTCCGTTGAAAACTTATAAACGGATTTCAATCGTTGAATTTTACAATGGATTGTTGTTTGTAACCATTGATTATAAATCGTCGAGAATATGTTGAAGTCCATTGAAAATTATTCATTTTAATGAAAAATTGGTCATTTTCAACGGATATGCCCGTTGAAAAATGCATTTGTCTTTGTAGTGTCTGATCAACCAAACAAAAAAAGAGCAGATACGTAATTAAACAAAAAAAAAGTTGATATATGTGTGTGTTGAATTTGGGTTAGAAGACCATCTATTGTGTAGCATCAAGTAATTAGTTTGATTTGTTCTGATTTGTTTGTGAATCCGAGGTTCCGTGTTCTCAACTAAAGCCGAACGAGAAACACTAAGAAAACACGAGAAGATGGAGAACATGAAATTGTGTGAGACAAAGATGTGGAGCAAGAGGGTGAGATGAGTATGATATATTAAAAAGAGAACTTCTTGTAGCATGCAGAGCAGTCAATCTACAAGCCATAAAAGAAACGATACTATAGCGAGAGAGTAGGCGTCATCGAGGACAAAGTTTTACTAATATAGTGAACAAGGTGTAAAATGAATGACCAAATCATAAATCAGATCTAATCCAACTATTTTTTCCGCAAATTGAACTGGATATTTTCAACTTTTTGTAAAAAATGCAGATCTTTTAACTTTTTTTATATTCGTTGTTTATAAATATATAATAATATTTTGGTTTTGGCTATTTTTTCATTGATATAGAAATTTAAATTGCGGTGAAACTCTGAAAAATACGAAATATATACGGTGAACTAGAATTTAGAATATCGTCTTCATTGTATCCATAAATATAAGTGGTTAATATTCCGATCTATTAGTTTTATCCCGATTATGTTTTTGCCAAGGTTCAAGAAAACGTTAGGCGTTAGGCGGGCGGACACCCAACGCCTAGCGCCCAGAGTAACATAAAACAAACAAAATATAAAAAATAGACGTCGAGTAAGGACGATGTTAGACCAAGACAATGGCAAAGGCGAGAGGCGATGACGAATGTGAGAGATGAAGCCAAGGGTGGAGACGAAACGAAGATGAAGATGAGAAATGAAGGCGATGACAAAAGATGAAGATGATGACAACATACGAGAGACGATAGAAGATAAGAAAACAAGGATGAATGCAAAGACGAGGATTAGATATAAATGCAAAGACAAGAGACTTAGATAAAGACAATAAACGATGGAATACATATAAAAAGACAAATGAAATGATGATGTTAAAGTCGATAAAAGATAAACGCATGGATATATATCATTGTTAGTTTTTTTCTTTAAATACCAAAACGACGTCGTTTTGACGTTACTTTTTTTAAAAAAAAAAAGACTGCCTAGAGATTAGGCGGGCGGTCAAGAAGCGCCAAGCACCTAGACGGGACCTAGACGGACGCCTAGAGGGATTTTTAGAACACTGATTTTTGCAATAATTTATAATTTTCTAAATCTTAAAAACTTGATTTTTATGAAAAGAATTCAACCTGAGAATTTATCATTTATTTTCTAACAAAAAAGATGGAGAACAAAACCCAATTTAAAAAACAAAAAAGGACAAAATGTACATATACCATGAACCCACCAATTAATTGTCTGCAGACAAATTATAACATTTCATCGAGAATTTACATGATTAGAGACGTAAATCTTTTTATTAGTATCATCTTCTTCAAATATATCAGCGGGAGGAATAAAGGAATCAAGTGAAAGACCTGGCACATCGAAAACGACGTCGTCGATCCTCCACATCTCCTCCATCCTCGTCCTACTGTGCTGCAACGACGCCTCGCCAAATCTGAAAACCGTCGCCACGGCTCGGCCACAGTGCGCCACCGCGATTGGATCTGTGGAACCTTATCCGAAGAAGTGTCTGGGTATGTTATTGGGATTAAAACCTCTTTAGAAGTTTGGCAATCCTTAGCTAGAAATTTCAATCAAGTTTCCATCTCCTCTTCTGGCAAAAATAACCGTAAAGCGCGTGGCGTATAACCTCCGCCGGAGCTCCGGCGTCGTTCCGCTCGGACAACGCGGAGCGATCGGCGGAGACTTTCAGGACGAAGCAGTCATCGTCTCCGATGCGACGCTCCCCGAGACATTGAGCCTTCACGAATAGGCCCGCCGTTGTTTTAGGGTCCAGGCCCTGTAAAAGCCCAATTCAAAATATTAAGTTATTAATGAACAATGAGATAAAATAAAACAAAATAAACAATTTCGAAACAATTAGACGCGTATAATGTATTTTTTGTTGTTGAAAATAAAGGTATAACTTAAAATAAGATAAAATAAAAAGTAAAAGAAGACGTTAGTGTTAGATCCGACAGATATTCGTTGAGAGTGTGAAAGACAAAAAAAATAAAGCTAAAAAAAAAGATAAAGCGAAAGAAGACTTTGGTACTCCCAAGAAGTTCCTTCCTATTCTAAATGTGCGATCGTATTCACGGTGAGACACAATTTTAAATTATAATTATAAATAAAAAGGCAAAAAGTTATAGTGGATGATTGCTACATAAATTCGATTTTTTTAAAATATCGTAGTTAATTCTTATGTTAATCTATGTATAATTTTTTTTGTAATTTATCTGGTTAATCTGATTTATACTATACAGATTTTGAAGTTTATGTCATGCAGAGTTATTGTATATGTACTATAAATTTTGGGGTTATAAGGAACGATGATAGAAAAGGGGAAGGATGACGTCAGGGGAGAGGAAAGGGAAGATCACGTGCGAAGAAGTTGAAATGTGAAGGCTCATATATTCAAAATGTGTATAGAAAAGCAAGAGACATGTTCTCCATCAATGTCAGATTTAGTTTTTTATTTGTTCTTCTATTTAACTCTTTAGCTTTTGTTTCCCAAATTCAATTGGACTGTGACCTTTCTTTTCCACCCTCTCTATCTTTCGGACATCCTTTTGACGTCATCACTTATCTTCTGTCTTTTGTTTATGAACATGTAATTACTAATTTTTTTGTTGTAGTTGTAATTGCTAATTATAAACCTAATATTATAAGCTAATTATATTTTTGTTACATTAAAATGGGTTTACCAATATGTTTCTTTCAGTTGCTATATATTCAAGATTCTCTGACTTAGGAAACAAACAAACAGAGAGTACTTATACGGCACGGTCTAACCTAGAGTAATTCTATATCCATTATACATATAAAAAAAGTTTGCGTTATGACATGGTTGTCAAAATTGTAATTGATATAGACGACCCACAAGCCATAAAGATGGAAATTCTTGAGAATTTTCATGGCAAATTGTATAAAAAATTAGATTTATTTTGTTTAAAGATTATAAATATAATATTGGTGGAAAAATACAATCTTTAAGATTTTAATAAAATGATTTACTACTAATCCAATCAATCAACAAGAAGCTGGTCGTACCTGAATAAGTCGACGGAGGGGACGTTGCGGTCCTTTGGCAGCATGAGTGCCAAGCCAAGGAGTGTGACGCCACACGGTCTTGCCGTCACTGCCGGAGATAAGCTTTGTGCCACCGAAGACGAGCTCGAGGGACCACATCCCAGGGTGCATCTGCCATAGAACAAAGCAGCCGTTGCCGCCGCTCCGGCAACCGCCGAGCGTCTTGACGGACTTACCGGCGGCGATCTCAGTCTCGCAGCACGTCATCTTTAATACACCCGTCGCGTACATGTTCTTCGCCGGTTTCGATCGTTTCAAGCATCCTGTCGCGGCCAAGTATTGCTGTATAATGTAATGCGCTGACGATGTCTCCTGTGTGGGTTAATTGCAACAATATTGCATAAATATATGTAATTACTGAAATAAATGATATTCGAAATACATATATATAATATGATAATATCTAAGCAAAATATTTTATGATAGTACAATTATTTACGTGAATATTGCGTACCAATCATTGTACCAAAATTTACAAAGCTAAGGCTTACTCCAAAATTATAAAGTAAACACTCACAAGAGGAACATCCTTGATGTGAACAGGACTTAGAAAAGAATCTTCTGAGTTATGATGATCGGAGCTGAGAGAGATGGGAGCAAGAGGGCAACCCAATACACCAAGTAAAAGCCTTAGGTCTTGTCCATCAACACAACCGCCATTGTTGATGTTGGTGTTTGTATTGATCATCACTGGTTGGATAGAGGAAGAAGATAAATTACCGGAAATTCCCTTGTGAACCCTAAACCATTCCCTAATCACTTCCCATGAACTCTCCTTCTTTGTACCTTCGTCTTGCATCTCTGGATCTGGTCCTTCCATCAATGGCGTTAGGGTTTGTGGTGGTGTTCCCCATCTCTGTTTCCTCCAATATGATCTTGAGTTACTCATCAATAGCTCTTTATGTGTTTTATATATGTGTGTGCGTCACCAAAAGAAGAAAGAAGATGAATGAAGCGAATTCACTTAGAGGAATGTTTCTGGGTTCAACTGGATGATTGTGGTAGAGCAAGATTATTGGCACACAATGAGACTTTGATATATTACACACACACATATATATATATATATATGTACATGCATATTTAATTATATAAATATGTAGAGACAGAGAGGGTTTCAAAAGGGACATGTCATCAGTCCAGCAAGCAACTAGAGATATTTAACATAATATGTTTTTCTGCTTCGGTCGAACCAACCCTATTATGAATTTGATTAATGAATAATACAACTCTGAAATGGATTTTGAGTTTATTATCAATATCTTAGTTTATATATAATAATTTTATAGAACACATTTTCTTATATTCATATTTCATCATGAAACGTATACATCTAAAAAAATATACATGGAAATATTCAAATTATAACACGTCAAACATAATAACTAATTCAACAAAATAATTAATTTAAGATTTTATAATTATATAAAATCATAAATATAATTGTATGATTCTAATTTTTAACATATATAAATAAAACAACGTCACAATCGTCATTTTAATTTTTCATTTTAATTTGATGTCAAATATAGGTTTGGACCTAACTAATCCTAACAGTTAGCTTAATAGTTTAGAATAGTCTAGTACTATATATAAGAATCCAAAATTCATGTTCTAACCGAAATAAGACAACTTATTATCACTTGATTTGATCATGTAGAAAATGATCACATTTTTCCATCTTAATTTGAAAGAAATCGACCTTTTTGTAAAAATATTTTTATACATAAATTATTTTAAATATATTATTGGTTTTTGTTAAGCACGAATTTTAAAAATATTTATACTATAATTTTTTTAATATTGTAAAAATCATGTTTCTAAGTGCAATTAACGAAAAATACGAAGATCTGAAAACAATTAACTAAAATTTATTTAATTGCAATTTGATCCATGATGTTAAGATATATAAATGGTCTTAACTTTTTAGTAATTACAAAAACGCGTCACAATTAGAAATAATAAAAAACGTTTTGAAAAGAGATGAATAAGAGAAAACGGTTTCTTTCGATTTCTGTCACATTAAACGTTGAACAGTGGAACCGATCTCCGTGTGGATCACTTGCAGAGACAACGCACTATCGTCGCTACATTCTACATTATCCAATTGATAAAGATTACTAATTTGAACCATTGGCTGTTTAGTTTTTATAAAAAACATAAACTAAAGCAAAATAATAAAAAATGGACTAAATATCTATTTCAGTTGTAAGAAAAATGTTTCCGTTACCCAATCCTACAGTGGTATTAGAGCGTTTATTCGTCTATAGATTGGAATTTTGGTGTTTTTAGATGAAATTTGCTTAGAAAATCGTGAAAGTCGTGAGTGTAGAGTGCGGCACTCAACCAAGCTTTATTATCGCAAGAAAATTCTCGGGCAAAACTAGGGTTTGGTTGATCAGCGCTCGACCGAACCTTCTATAAGAGATGTACCACTCGATCGATCATGATGTCATGTGTAGGTACTCGATCGAGCAATTGGTTGTCCGGGTCAAACAAACCCACTCGATGGAATTTGGATTTTTTATGAGTGATGCTCGACCGAGCGTTTTGTCATAGTGGGATTGCTCGACCGAGTGTCATGAGTACTGATTTGGTTAATCTCAAGTAATAATTTACCTAGACTAACGCTTTCGCAAGAATACAGATCATATAGTACTAGAGTCGAACACGAAGAATTGATAAAACTCTAAAACTAGTAACTAATGAAAAGGATGGTAAAAATCAATAAATGTGTAGAATGCGAATGAAACTAAACTATCTAATTAACGAGATAAACTCAATAGACTAAACACTATAGGTTTTGAGAGATGCACGAATATGCAATGAAGTGCTAACAAAGATCATGGTTATGAATATCATCACGTATTCGGCGAATTCAAGCTCTTTCCTAGGGAATGACTCTGGAATTCAAGCTCTAATATAGGAACTGGCTGGCATTGACTTGTCCTCTATCTAACCTGCGTACTACCAATCTTCCAATTGCGTAATCTCACACGATAAATGCATTGAGTCCGCTATCCTAATTCCTAAGTCCAATTAATCGATTGGTCATGGTTCTAAATCAATTAAGACCTCATATCATGGCTACGTTCCAAAGTTCAATTCATCTTCCAATGCAACTAAACTTTTATGATCATTCATTCAAGCAGTCAATAAGAACAAAAGCGTTAAGAACAACCAATCAATCCAAAAAATGATTAAATATTATAACCAAGCATTAAGCATGAACCTCTATTACATATCGGCAAAACTCTAACCCGTAGCTACTAAACTACTCGGACATGGATTCCAAAAACACAGCACGGAAGAAAACTATTGCAAACATAGATATAGAACGAGATTCCTCCCTATCCCAATACCGTAGTCTCCAAAAGCTCCTCCGTGTGTCGCCTTCGTTGTCCAGTCTCCAGCCTTCCAACGTATTGCTCTCTCTCTCTCTCTCGTGCGTGCTCTGTTTTTTCTCTCTTAGTTTCTGTACGAATTGAGCTGCTGAAGCTCTCTCCCCTTTTCCCTCTTTCTCCTCATCCCTTTCCTTTATTCTTTCCTCTTTGTCCGTCCTCTCTCTTTCCTCTTCAGTGGTTAATATTTCCTCTTTCTTCTAGCAACTGCAGTTTTTCTTTTCCGAGATTTTCCATCTCTTAATTTTCCATTCTTGTGTAATTTCAACGTTTTCTCTTTATTTTCCAGCCATGTAGCTCCCCTTCCTCTTCTCTAACCATATTTCCTTTTGGTTTAAGCAGCCAACACGTTCCTTTTCTTGTTTTGCGAAGTTTTCTTTTCTAGTTTATGCAGGTGATGAACACAACCCGCACGGGCTGATGAGTGCCCCATGCGGGCTAGTGGGGAGCCTAACTCTGGCTGAAGCTGCTGGTGCAAGGAGTTGATGGTCTTGCCCCGCGCGGGCTAAGGTAGGCACCCCGCACGGGCTGTGTGGGAAAGATGATCCGCTCTGGTTTGACTTGAGCCCGAGGCTTGTTGAGATTGCTGGTCCATGCAGCCTGCACGGGCTAAGTGTCTACCCCGCGCGGGTTGCCTCTCCTTTGGCGTAGAACGGTCATGTTTTGTGGCATTCGCTCGTGTTTGTGTCCCAGTATCTCCATTCGTTACAAATTACGAGGAAACGCTAAAAGAGGACTAAATGATATTTTAATGCTTGGTAAATTTCAAATGAATGATGAAACTAACTATAAAAAGAGATTAAAAATACTGTAACAAAATAGACATTATCAAGTACTGTGCGAATAAAATGTTGCTCAGATCGAGCAGATTCATGGGTTAAAAAATGTTCGACCGAGAAAAGGTTGCTCGAGTCAAGCGGTTTGAGGTAGACAGTAGCTCAACCAAGCTACATAACTGCTAGGGTCAAGCGGACCTACTGGAAGAATTTTAGAATGGCAGAGTGACTAAGAAAAGGGTTGCTCGGGCCGAACAATTTGCGGAATGGTGCGTTCGACCGAGCAAAAGTGTTGCTTGGATTGAGTAAATTTACTGGAAAAAATTGCAAATTGCTGCTCATGCCGAACAAAGTCTCAGGTGATGGTCGCTCGAGCCGAGCGTTTTCTCTGTGATCAAGAAAATGACCAGCAGTATGATTGCTCGACTGAGCAATCTTTCACAGTAGCAAACCATCATTTATAATCAAGTTATAACGGTAAAAATTGGTTTAACCAAATGAAATTTTCATCATAAGTGGATACACTTGCCGATATCTCATTTATGTGGTATGGCATGACTACCACGATACACATAAATTGAGATTCAATATTTTTAGTTTGATGTATTAGATGAGTTATCGACCAGATAGTATAAGTGTCCGAATTACTCGAGCGTACATATCTTAATCTTTGACAATCAAGGATGATATGTGAATTTGAATATGTCCATATGTGCGATTTGACTATCAAAGGACTATGTGATGTAGAGTTATATGAGATTGCAACATTAATCGTTAATGTATTTGAGATGTGACTTGATTACCTGGGGTTCATTCACATTAAAAGGGTTATGGAAACTACTAATAAGAAATAAGATTTGTAATGCTACAGTAGCGTTGATTTGTGGTTGCGTTATTTAGATGAAGTCTATATTTGAATAACTTGTGTATTAGGGGAATGTTCTTACATATTGAGTTTTTGTATGTTTTAAAGATCATCTCGACGAATGAAGAAAAATATCTTTTATATCGCTACGATCTGACTGGAACTCCATAAGTTGGTAAGGATCAACGTTGATGTCTGGTACAGAAACCTGTGACTAGTTCTCATGCACAAGAAATTTATCGATACGATCGATAGACCAGTCATGGTGGCACCCACTGCTGATGATGGTAATGCTATGATTGCCTATGTGAAGTAGACGAATGATATCATCAATGCCAAATGCATCATTCCGGCATCCATGTGAACTCCAACGTCAGCATCAAGACATGGATCCGATGGATATTATCATAATCTTAAGAAGTTGTGTAGAGGATTTCAGTTGTCCAAGGTTGTGTTTAAAGCCAATGTAGTTCCAAATATGCCTAGACCTCACGTTCTTAAGATGATAGATCTTGTGAAACAACTTGAGAAGCTTGGGTCCAGATGTGGTACGTGATTGATGTAGGATGCGATCCTGCATTCACTCTTCGACACCTTTGCCATTTTTCTATTTAATTACAATTAAAATAAGTTGGATTCCGAGCTACATGAGTTCCTGAACTTATTGACTGGTTATAAAAAAAGGAAGAATCAAAAGCTATTCTAAGAAATCATCCTTGGCCAAGGGTTGTTCGACCAAACCCAAGGCAAAAGATGGAAAGGGTAGCCATGTCAGTACAGAGTGCTTCTTCTGTAAGAAGAAAAAGCACTAGAAGAGAAATTGCAAGGACTATCTTGCATCACTCAAAGACAAGAAATCATATACAACTTTCATTAAGAAAACGTTTTTATGATTCCCCCTATTGCCATTGATTCGACAATGTGAGTATTAGATATCGACAATTGTTTAACATCTAAAATATATTATAACGACTGATGATTTGTAGGAGGCTGTGGAGAGGAGACTTTAACCTACAAGTTGAGAATGGCGCAAGCATTCCGATATTAGCAGTAGGAAGTGTTTCTTTTTGTATCCCTTCAGGTAAGACATTTGTGTTAGAAGAAGTTATTATGTTCTAAAATTTGTTTCAATTAAATCATTTCTATTTATATGTTGGATAGATGTGGATTTAAAATGATCTTTTTGAAAAACATTTGCTCTATTTATCATATAAATTATTTTTGAATGGTCTTTACAACATGTTGTTTATGTTTATCTCACATAAAATTTAATTTGATTAACATGCACATATTTTGCCAAAAAAGGGAAATGAATGATCGTTTAAATTAGACTTTTCTCTGTCATTGTAGGCTCGGTCATATAGAGGAGAAATAGATAAAATCGTTGTATTGAGATGGATATCTTGACAATATGATTATGAATCATATAAAATTTATGAATTATGTCTCTAAGATAAAATGACCAAATTTTTTTTATGAGAAATGGACAACGAGCCATATAATTCGTAGGACTCGTACATACTGATGTATGTGGTTCAATAAGGGTCAAGCTAGACGAGGGTATTCATATTTCTTCATATTCACTGAAGATATGTCACTGTACGAGTTTGTGTATCTTATGAAACAAAAATTCGAGTCTTTTGAAATTTCAAAAGATTTAGGAATGAAGTAGAAAGCACACAGAAAAGGTCGTCAAAGCGTTGAGATCTAACCGTGGAGGGGAATAATTGAGTCACAGATTCATTGATCATCTATGAAAAGTGAGATTTTGTTGCAGTAGACATTTCATCGAACACCACAACATAAAAATGTTTCCTATCAGTTCATGTAGCTGCCTATTTAGTGAACAAAGTTCCCACAAAAACAGTTTCTATGACTCTATATGAGATATGGAAAGAACGAAAGCCAAACATGAAACACATATGAGTATAAGATTATCCGTCTTTCTTTAAGAGACTGTAGTAAAAAAACTTGGGGCCAAATCTTACAAGTGGATATCCCAATGAAATAATGACAAGTGTTGTTTTATAGGATATCTCAATGAAATAATGAGATATAAATTTCTATCACCCCTTGGATCATAAAGTGTTTGTGGTTTGAGGTGTGACCTTTTCGGAAAGACAATTCCTTAGTGAAGGAAATCACGATGATAAAGAACCTGTTGAATCGACACATGCTTAGGAGCATAAGATGCCCCCTGAACATTCTTTCTGATTGTTGAGAAATGAATAAGAATATTATGTCTTTATGCGTTCAAGTGGAGGACCGATTGTGGAAACCATCTAGAAGTATGTTAAATAACAATATCCAGATGAGATTACACTTTCAGTATAAGCTCCGCTCAGAAGGTCTACATGTTCTCGACACACGCTCAAAAGGTTGAACCTAATTGCGTAAGAGAATGAGGGAAATCATGTTGATGACACGCCATTGACTTTTGAGGAATCGTCGCAAAGTGCTGACTTTTGAGATGTGATGGAAGGCCATGGATTTCCAAATGGAATCGGTGAGGGTAAATAAAGTTTGGACTTTGGTTGAGCCTTCACTGAACTCTAGATCAATTGGTTGTAAATAGATTTACATGAAAAATATTGGAGTAGACGGGAAGGTAAACACTTATAAAGCACGTCTCGTTGTTGAGGGATATAGTCAATACGAAGGCATTGACTATAAAGAAACATTTTCCCTTTAATACAAGTCTATTCAGATTCTACTTGCAATTGAAGTTTCATAGCTATGAGATATGACAGATGGACATGAAAATAGATTTCCTAAATTGAGAGCTCCATGAAAAGGTCTACATGACTCAACTTGTGGGTTTCATAGTACTATCCATGGATAGCATAGTATGAAAGCTGAAAAGGCTATTTATGGACTTAAACAAACTACTCGAAGTTGGAATCTTTGATTTAATAAGGTAGTTGAAAAGTTCAACTTTGTTAGATGCAAAGAAGAACCTTGTGTGTACAAGAAGGAAAGTCGGAGCAATGTTGTACGACAGGATCTGAATGTTAGATTTTTCTTGGACTGAGTTCAACATTGTAATTGACAAACTATTTGTGAATTATCATTTGTCAAAAGGGTAATGGAAATGATAATTTGCTTGTGCAATTGATGATTGACCATATGGAATATATCAACTCTTGGTGAGAGTTTGAGCTTTATGTTGTCATAGATCGTAACGACTGATGAAGTCTTTGGCCAAAACAGTAGAATGATAAGAAAAAAAAGACTTTTCTCGAGTTCATTCGACAGTCGGTTGCGACAGACATGAAACATAATTGGTAATATGTTAGGGTTTGGCAATCAAACCATACCCTAGGATTATCCGAAACTGGAAGGATAGAAGGAAAATTTTGAATTATCTGTCATAGCGGTTTCATAAAATAAAGGATGTTTATTCACGCTATTCGTTCGTTGAGGAGTGTTGCTAGACATAACCTCGATGACACAATTAGTAGGACTAATCGCCTATCGACTTAGTGTTGAACCATGAGGTCACATAATTATGAATGTTTTGGTATTCACCACTGATTATTGGACAATCAATGTGAAAATTGATTGTATTTTTTCACTAGCATCGGAAACACAATTGATGAATGAAATCAGTCTATTAGGAATGAACATGTCTCCGAGGATTGCATATATGATATGCATAATGACTTATGTATAGAGATACGTAAATGTAATACCTAGTATTTAGCATTTGGAACAAATAGGAGATTGTTGTAAAAGTTATGTGTCTAAGTGCAATTAACAAAAAATACGAGGATGTGAAAGTAATTAATTAAAATTAATTTAACAATTTGGTCTATGAGACTAAGACATAAATTGTCTTCAATACCAATAATTACTACAACAAGTTACAATTAGAATTAATCAGAAGCATTCTAAAAAGAGACGAATAAGGGAAAAACGATTTTTCTTCGATCCCCAAGATCAAACATTGAACGGTGAAACCGATCTCGCTGTGGATCTGAAAGCAACTCATTATCATCACTACATTAGACTCTATCCAATTACTAAAGGTTTATAATTTTCACAACAATTATTGTTTGGTTGTTATAAAAAAATCAACCGAAATCTAAATTATAACAAATAGACTAAATCTTTATTAGATTCGTAAAAAAACGATTTTGTTTTTCCAATCCTATAACCCTATATTCAATTCATATAATAATCCATTCTTTAATATAAAAGTATATTTAAATATTTTGTAGTTATATAATTAGATTATATGTTATAACATGGAATAAATCCATGTCATGTGGACGGATCCGTGCAATTTCTTTTTGTGATCTCGAGGCTCTTCTTTTGATCACATTTGTTTTGTCCTTTAAAATTAAATAGAATAGCATCTGATTTCTTTTTAATTTTTAAAAACTTCCCGTAATTTCCAATTATGGTTGCTTAATTAATTATATTGTAATTATCTTAACTAGGGATGATCTTTCTCGGAAAATGACACCACAGCCAACCATATCAATGGGGATTAACGTAATATCTAATTTTAAAATATTATTTTAATTAAACTTAATAAAACGTTGTGTCTTTTCATAAAGGGTGGAGGGTCCCATTATTAGATAAATCATTCTTTTAAATTTTTAAATTTTTTCTTGTTTTATTCTCTAGGTTATCGGGATGCGAATTTTGACCGCCAAATTTTCTCATAGAGTATGTAATTACAAGTGTGAAGTTCCAAAAAAAGGAAATGTATAAACGAATAACCCAATGCAATATAATAGGGACGAATTAAACATAATTTCCTTTACACTAATATATGCCCGTTCAACTAAGAACAGTATTTTTTGTATAACAATAAGTATATTGTATAAAAAAACGAAGCACAACAATATTTTGGAGAACATTCAACTAACTGTACTCTAATATAGAACAACCCAAGCGAGAATGGTCGAATGACAAAGCGTTTGTGTGTTTGCATAAGTGATTCGAGTTCGAATATCATCCCTTGGAGGCGTGTCTTGTTACCATTAAAACACATATAAGTTGGTGTCGAGGTAAGAATATATACATCAGACCGTAGGTTGAAGGAAGTTATTTAATTCTAAAAAAATATAATATGAATTTTGAGTAATCCATAAAATATAAAAATTGCCAACCGAAGATGATAACAAACAAAAGGCAAACCAATTAAAGACGGTTAAAACTACATAAACAACTAATATATAAACGTGTTTTAATTTATCACTAACTTTTATATGTAATAAAATGTGTAAAGAGAATTAAACAACCATGATGAATGGAATTCATCCATTGATACTTGAATTTTATTAATAAATAAACATATATTTGTTTCTAAAAATATATGTAAATTCTTGTTTGCAGATCGTTTTCGACTTTAACTTTGGGATGACAATACGACTATACATATATATAATTTGCGTGAATATATATATGTATATGTGCGACAAGGTGACAAGTCACGTATGAAGAATGGTGGAGGTAGATGTGGATGAGTAATCTTTTAAGTCAAGCCCCATACACGCACACACTCACACATATATATATATATATATATATTCATCATTCAATACCATCGACCTTTTTTTTCTTTTTCTACTTCATATTTTATTTAACTTTATTTATTTTCAAAATGTATGTTAAGAGGTAATTCTCATGCATCTTTTGCAGGTGGAACATCACCTAAAAAAACTTTCAGCGTCATCGTATGCATAGAAATATGAACATTATTTATAATATAAATCCACAATACATATCTTTTAGAGCTTGAGATAAACATCTCAGTTATCTCGTTTTTCAAAACGATCGCCCTTTTAAATTTGTGATTAGATTTTAGGTGTAATGTACACATTAAAAATAATAACTACAATTATATTTGTTGTAACAATACATTTCGAAAAAAAGGCCAAGGAAAAGTTTTGTTTTTCAAGAATATTACCTCAAGTATATATATATATATACATATATATATATTCTTTTGTGCTTCTCTACAATTTTTTTTTCTTAAAATTTTTCACTTGTGCTTCTCTACAATTTTTTTCTCTAACATTCTCATGTGTTAATCATCACTATAAACATTTTCACAATGTCATTATCTACACAGTGATTCTCACTCGAATTATAAAAGCTAATTTCTGTTTTCCTTTTTTTTCATGAACACCTCTACTCTCCAACCAAAACTAATTTGTAATTTTCTCTCACATGTTTCCTCTTCGACTGTTTTGATTTTTCCCTGAACTTGTTGTGCTCATCTTATATGTTCAACCTTAATCAAATCTCTTGATACTCTCTAATCCAATTTATGTTTCTCCTCGATTTTCTCAAATGTAATATACGATTATTATATTTTAAATATTCTATAAATCTTATACAAATATTGCCAAATCTACACAAAAAATCTGTACCAAGTATGATGGGAATGAAGAGAAACTTCACAGAGAATTGCATGAAGTTTTTAGAAGTTGCATGATTACTTACCAAAAGGTAACAAATCTTCCTGATAGTTCTATGATTTGTGGATATACATTGGATCATTTGGAATATGTTACGAAAATATTGAGGTGTATGCAAAAAAAATATTGAAGTGGATTGGTCCAACCCAATTCACCATATATTGGGTTATTTTTAGGTTATCTTAGTCCATCCCATATTTTATATGAGTTGTAGTTTTTCGAAGGGCAGAATATCAGAAATGCTAAACCACTTCAAAAATACCCTTTCCCAAAATAATTATTAAATCCGAAAAATAAAAACTGAAGAAAATACAAATTTGCCCTTAATGTTCGAACGTGGAAAAATGGAAGTTCGGCAGTTTTTCGACGTGAAAAACTGCCGAAAACGAGAAAGCCGAACAGTTTTTCGCCGTGAAACCTGTTTAAAAGTTTATAGCAAGAAAGAAATAAGTGATGTCGAACTTGAGAGGGATCGATTTGAAGTTGGCGAGAAGGAAAATGGCTAGAATCAGCAGCATCACTGGCGAAGAGAGCACAAGTCAATCTTCAATGGCGTCAATAAGTGTAAGTAGTTCGACTTCTAGGGTTTTGCAACCTTTCGAGTCACAAAATGGTTTATTGATTTGAAATGGGTGAGTGTTAGTGTCAGTGAGTCGGTTAGGTCGCAAGAGTCGCAGGAGTTGCATGAACATCTTCGACTCCGTAAGTCGGTTGAGTAGCAAGGGTCGCAGTACTTTCATGACCATCTTCGACTCAGTTTATTGATTTGAGATGGGTGAGTGTCAGTGAGTCGGTTAGGTCGCAAGGGTCGCAGGAGTTGCATGAACATCTTCGACTTAGTGAGTCGGTTGAGTAGCAAGGGTCGCAGGAGTTGCATGACCATATTCGATTCAGTGAGTCGGTTGTCTCAGTGAGTGGGATGGTTCGCAATGGTCGTTTGAGGGGCGTGGGTCGGTTGAGTGTCGCGGAGTGTCTGAGGGTCGTTTGAGTCGCATGGGTCGCACACGTCGGTTGAGGGTCGCACGGGTCGGTTGCGTCGCATGGGTCGGTTGAGTCGCATGGGTCGCTTAAGTCGGTAGAAGTATAATGTATTCGTAATTGGTCATTTTGCAGGTGGCGCCAAAGCCGAAATTTGTGTATGAATTCAAGCACATGGACAGAATTCCAAAGATCACCACCAAGTGTTATCCTCACGAGACAATAAGGATGCTGAGAGGAATCTTAAATGATCAGGAGTTGCATTACTTCGAGAACGAGTCACAATTTAGGCATTTATTTCACTTACAATGTGACTCCACATTGACGAAGGTTCAAATGTCTGTACTACTAAATCAATTCGTGATTATACGGGACAATACGGAGTTGTGGTTCGTTATAAACGGTATTCCCATCCGGTACTCTGTAGTGGAGCACGCACTAATATCCCATAGGATGGGAGTCCATGATGGGTGTACATTCAGGCTGAAGAATTTCGACCATGGAAAGGTGACCCCCGAACAAGTCAGTGAAAAACTTGTGAAGGCAAAGAATTCCGACGACCGGAAGAGGTTCGCAACTATGATGTTGTTGGCGTAAGTTATGGCTCACAAGCCTTCAGCAGAAAACTCTATCACCCATGATCTCATTGACATGGTTGATGACTTGGAATTTTATGAAGGCTTTCCATGG
>CM071863.1:46329235-46369551 GCA_036759665.1 Gynandropsis gynandra
TCGCAGAGGGACAAGGGTCGCAGGGGTCCAAGGGTCGCAGAGGAACAAGGGTCGAAGAGGGACGAGGGTCGCAGGGGTCCAAGGGTCGCAGAGGAACAAGGGTCGCAGAGGGACAAGGGTCGCAGGGTCAAACTGGGTCGCTGGGTCGAACTGGGTCGTAAGGTCGCAGGGGTATTTTGGGAATATCAACATTTATACGGGTACTTTTGAAGTTAAAAATTTTTTCTTTTTCGGGAAGAGTATTTTTGAAGTGTTTTAGCCCTACGAGGGTATTTTTGAAGTTACCCCTTTTCGAAGCAGTCCAATCCACTGTAACCTGCACGTTATATGAGCCGATTCCCGGTTAAATTTTTTTATATAATTATATAATAAATAATTTATAAAAATATCTAAAAACTAATAAATAAACTAAACAAATGAACAAAAACTCAAATAAAAATATCTAAATCTTTTAAACTTCAAAACATTAAAATAATTCATAAAAACATATATAAACTAAATAAAAACCTAATATTCAAATAAAAACAATATTTAACTAACTATTTTAAAGTTGAAACTTCAAAACATAATTTTTCATCTTCGTGGATGACTTACAATTATATTTTGTGTTTTATAAAAAATATTATAATTATATATTATTAATATTATGTATATAAATCATATATCTAAATACTTTGAAACTTCCAAACATTAAAATAATTCATAAAAACATAGATAAATGAAATAAAAGTCTAAAAAATCAAATAAAAACAATATTTAACTAAGTATTTTGAAATTGAAGCTTCAGAACATAATTTCCATATTTATGGATGGTTTACAACTATATTTTGTGTTTTATAAAATATAATAATTATATGTTATTAATCTTATATATAAATTATATATATAATAAATATGTAACTTTAATCTAGCTTGCAGGTTGGCTTATAGCCCATATGGGTTAACCCATATGGATCGACTAAAATCGTGGTCTAATCCATGAACCCATTTTTTATATAGTTGAAATAAATTTAACTTATCTTACATTTATATGGGTTGGATCAGGATCAACCCGCAGTTAGACAATCCAATTAACACCCCTAGATATTATGAAAGCTAATGATCTAATTCTTCCTGAATTTTTGTTTCTATGTAAAAAAAATCAAATGAAAATTGAAGAGATTCCATGAATCACAAAATAGAGCACTACACATGACATGCATAAGACATATCGCCTGATGAGAAAATAAAACATCTATCATATGAGAAATTTTGGAAGCATTTTTTGAGTTAATCATAAATCTGTTTAGGAAAGTAGAAATGTTTACCTAGTGTGTTGCATTGATGGTTTTACACCGTCTAAAATGTCTTTTAGATAATATTTTATGTAGAATTTTATCGTGTTACTAAATAATTTTCCACCATTGATGCATCTCAGAAAAAATTTCTTTTTCTTTAATATTCTTAAGAATGAGGAACATCATCTAAAAAGATTTTTGATATATTTTATAACTATTGATTGATCAATTCACTTTAAAAAATATAAGATTTTCAAGGAGTGCTGTTAATCTAATTCTATACTCTACGGGAATAATTGACAACAAACCTGTGAATTAATATACATGAGGATGAGTTTATATTTCAATAAATTTGTGCAATTCATCTTGAATTAGAATTGACATGAATATTATTTATGTATAATATATCATAATTTCGGTGAATGTAATTTACTATGATTAATTACACATTCGGATCGTGTAATTATAGGGTCAAATCATAGCTATTGAGTAAATGTTATTCACTGAAATTATGATGGTTATTGATATATCCTTTGATCAATGCATGCGATTTAATTAAATTTCTCAACATCTTACCAAAGTGGGCAATCTTGAGAAAATTAATTATTTCAATTACATTGAGAAGGTTACATAATATAATTCATGCGGACTTTGATAAACCCAAAGGTCATTCATGGGTTGGCAGTTTTATATTGTGTGTGCATTTATAATTAGTGTATCGTTTAATTTCGGTTCTCAATTGTATCGTTTAATTTCGCCCATCATGAAATATAAACGATACTATCAAAGGTCTCTATGCATATAATCCTCTTCATTCAATTCAATACCGAAGTCCAATCAATTAAACTTAAATCCGATCACATTTAATTTGGACTAAACCGAATGACAACACTTATTCCAAAATTATTCACATACATAGGTCCACATATATAAGATTAAACAAAAAAAATCTTACATTTCAGTCGAAAGATCTATTGGAAATGACAAAATTTTCCATGGATAACAACATTTTTCAACGAATTTCAGCTTTTTGACACTCATACATTGAAAACACCAATCTAATAAAAATTTCAGCGGCATTAAAACAAATATAATTTGTTGATAAATTTTCCCTATCATTTTCAACTACAATATTCATGATTTTTTAACGATTGGGCCACAATTTTAGTCGATATATCCCTACAAAAAACATGCAACGGATACCCGAGAACATCCAATGGGCTGCCATTCGTTGATGGAAATTTCCAACAGATTGCAACAGATACCCGAGAACAACCAATGGGCTGCCATCCATTGCAATCCGTTGTAACTATCAACGGATGGTCAACAGATCTCTTCCCTTGCTACCGTCCATTGGAACACCATTAGAATACCACAAAAAGCCAACGGACATCCGTTGCCAATTGTAACGGATGTACGTTGGTATTGACAACGAATGCGAGTTGAAATTGTTAATTTCAAGGATTGCCGATGGACTAATATGTGAACTTGCAACGGGCATCCGTTGAGGTTTTCAATGGATGTCCGTTGGAAATAACATTATTTAGTGATCAATATCAAGGTTTTATCATCAAACCATCAACAACAATAATATTTTCAACAAAATGTCATCTTCCTCAAATAGAGATATATATAGATCGAGATAGTGGATGTATAGAAGAAAAAATCCTATAACCGAATAGATTACACAAGAATTCTTACACGGATTGGAGCAATTCATGAGTTTTGCATCGATGCAACCTTTGTGTCAAGAACGCGGGACAACGTTATGTCCATAAAAAAAGATGCAAAAACATGAAGTATCGAAGTCAAGAAATTGTTTGCAAACATGTTTACAAGGTGTGTTTCGTTGAGAATTGCGAAATTTAGTTATTTCACGGTGAAAATTGTGGCGTTAGAGATATTGTGCAATAAGCACAAGTAGAAAGAAATGAAGTAGTTATTTATGAAGCATCAACAATCAATCCATATGTAGAAATGGTGTCAGATGCTTTTCTTGGAGTTGATTCATGAACAACCGCATGAAGAGATGCCGAACATCAATGCAAGCCGATTTTTTTAACCTATTGGATTCGGCGAAACAACCTATATATGAAGGTTTTTGTGAAGGTCAGTCCCGTTTATCTTTATCTTCAAGATTGATGAGTATAAAAACATACTACAATGTTACCGAAAATTGCATGGATTCATTTTGCAAAACCATGCGTCAATATTTACCGGAAAATAATCAAGCTTCCGAGACATACTGCGAAACAAATGTTTTAAAATATTTGGGAATGCTACATGAGAAAATTGATGTATTGTAGAAAAGATTGCATGTTGTTTTGGGGAAATGATAAAGACCTTTTAGAATGCAAGTTTGCGGTGCAAAAAAATTTTGGCAAAAAAACCATCTTGACGTAAATATGTATCATACAAAAAATGTTCTATATGTCTGTAGCAAACATGTTAAGAAGGTTATTTGAATCGAAAAAAACCGATGCGGCAATGAAATCGCACGCAGAACACTCGACCGAGGAAGGGATAATGCAGCATATATCGGATTGTAAGGCTTGAAAATATTTCAATAAATATTTCCCGAGTTCGCGTATGAAACAATAAATGTTTATCTTTACCTGTATCGATGGTTTTAGTCCATATGGACAATCTGGAAGTCAATATTCTCTATGATCGATGATTTTGTATCCGTATAATTTGCCTCTCGATATGTGTTTGAAAAGAGAGGTAATGTTTCTGACGTTGCTTATTCCAGGACCAGAACATCTGAAGAAAATTTTCGATGTCTTTTTGCAGCCCTGAATTCATGAATTAAGACATTTATGGAACAAAGGAATTCTTGCTTACTTGTATGAAACAAAATTTTACATTGAAAGCGGTCTTGTTGTGGACAATTAGTGAATCTCTTGCCTATGGAATGTTATCTAGATACAGCACGCATGAGAGATTAGCATGTCCATATTGTATGGAGGATACAGATTCATTTCGACTAGTACATGGTAAGAAACCATGTTGGTTTGATTTTCATAGAAGATTTCATCCTCGTGGACATGCTTTCTAAAAAGATAAAAAACATTTTCGAAAGAACGTGGCACAAAAAGAAGAGGCACCGTACATGCAAACCGGAACAGTAATCCTTTACGATACGGTGGATTACGTGGGTATCGTAAACTAAATGGACAAGGTGAATGGTATAATTGGTATAAACGTAGTATCTTTTGGGAACTACCTTATTGGAAATCATTGATATTACGTCATAATTTAGATGTTATGCATATCAAAAAGAATTTTTCGATAACATCATCAATATTGTTTTGAATGTGGCGGGTAAAACTAAGGATAATATAAAATCAAGAAAAGATTTGAATACAATATGCCAGTGACCTGAGTTGGAATTAAGAGATGGAAGGTCACCTGTCCCAAGATTTAGATTGTTTGATTCGGCGAAAACAACATTATTAAGGTGGTTAAAAGAAGACATTAAGTTTCCAGATGGATATGCATCTAAAATTGCTCAGTGTGTGGATATTGTTGGTTCGAGGCTGATCGGATTGAAAAGTCACGATTGTCATATTTTAATGCAGCAACTCAATCCAATTGCATCTGAGCTCTTACCACGGAATGTTCACGATGTGATATGCAGAATTATCATATTTTTTAGAGATATATGTTCAAATAATTTAAAAGGGATGACTTGGAATTAATGAAAAACAATATCTCTGAGGTATTATATTCATTGGAAAAAGTTTTTCCGCCTTCGTTCTTTGATGTAATGGAACATTTGCTAGTACATTTACCAGATGAGGTAATACTCGGTGGGCCAGTTCAATTCAGATGGATGTATCCTTTCGAAAGGTTTTTCTTTCATTTAAAGAAGAAAGAAAAAACAAAGCAGTGGTTGACAGATCTATTGTCAAACAATACTTGTTGGAACAAAACACATATTTCAGCGTAATTTATTTTGAATCGCATATTCAGACGAAAGAACGACGTGCATCAGATGATCACACAAACTATCTGTATCAATATAATCCGCAGGTTGGCACAATTACTGAGATGTTTACACCGATTGGACGTACATGAGGTAAATCCGAGGAATATTGGTTAACACAAGATGAGTATAATCATGTCCACACATATATATTACTAAATTGTTAAGCTATTACCTTTGAAAAGGTACAAAATAATGAAAATCAATCTTTTAAATATATATGTATATATATACAATATTAATGTATTTTCACTACAGGATATTTGATGAAGAATTAATTGGTACATATCCTGTTCTAAACGCAGATGAACTCACATAAATGAAAGTTCAACATTATGGCTCGTAGTTGAGAGATTACGTACGTAATCGTGTACACGTCTTATATTAAAATTAATTGCGTTTATTATAAAATATTCATATGTTTTTTTACGTTATACAAGTGAAATGTTCTGATGAAAGACTTCCAACATGGTTAAAAGATTTGGCTAATGGTTCTGCACGAAATATTATGTGTTGGTCAATTTTGTTTACTCGCGGCTACACGTTCCATACGTACGAACACGGAAAACATAGAAACATATACAATTATGGGGTTTGTGTTAATAATGAAATCGAGGGTGATAACTTCTACGGTATTTTGCACCAAATCCTACAGTGGTTCGACCCAATCGTAGGACGTGAAATATGAAAAAATCGATGGGGGAGGAATTGACATCAATCTGGCATGACAATATGGTAAGTATGATCCATTCATCACAATAGATAAAGCATATCAAGTATGTTATGTGCAATATCCAACAACATTGAAATGTCGTAGAGAGGAGTGGTGGGCCGTAGTAAAGATCAAGCCACGAGGAATTATAAGCTCAAATGAAAAAGAAGATCTGTTGCAAACCAATCATCCACAACCGTTTCGTTTAATAGATTCAGACAATCGTGAGGATATTCACGCAAGAACTAACTTAAAGGGAGAATTTATACGCGATTATGAAGACGTTGAACCGGAAGATGCAAAAGATGAAAACGACGATGAATTCAATGAACAATCGAAGAAAGACTCGCCAATCGAAGAATCTAATGAAGAAGAAATGTAGATACAATAATGTAATATGTAAATGATGTGTAAACTTTTTTAAAAAAAAATTCATATGATCTAATTTCAACGGGCATTCGTTGAGATTTCTAACGGATTCTCTTTAGAACACTAAATTACCTTCGACACTTTGAAAAAATTTCTAAGTTTTTCATAATATCAACGAACATCTGTTGCTAATTTGTAACAGATGCCCGTTAGAGGATTTCTAATGGGCATCCGTTACACATCACTAACGGATGCCCATTACAGATTTTGTAAAAAAGGTATCTGTTACAATTTTCGATGCATGCCCGTTGCGAAGTTTCATTATGGCTACGTAGGCTACGATTTTTTCCAATGGGCATCCGTTGCAAATTGTAATGGATACCCGTTGCCTGAGGAGACGTACGGTCGTTTTGGCGTCCGTTGCCTCGGGAGTATGCATTTCCAACGGGCATCCCTTGGAAATTGTAATGGATGCTTGTTGGAAAAACGGATGTTGTGTCACTTATTTGCATCCGTTGAGTTGTTGGAAATTTCTGTATATATATCGTTAAACAGTTTCATTTTCAACACAAATCTAAGCTTCAAATCCTCTCAAACACTAAACACCTTTCAAACACAGCAATCACATTTCTAAACACTAAACACAAAATGAGGGCTAGGCGATTCATATGTTCTGGTGGTATGTTGGCGGGTTCAGTGGGAGTTTCGCCCCCGCCCCCATCGCCACCATATCAGCCTCCTTCACCAATATTGGCACCCCGATATTTGATGAAGAGGACGATATGGTGGATATTGACTCCTTGATTGATAATTTCAACGAGCATCCCATGCTTCCAATTATCGATCCTGATCGCCATGTCGGGACGCTATGGTAAAAATTCAAATTATCAATTTATATTGTTTTAAATTATAAATATTATCTAAATTTTTAATTTTCATTTGCAGGTTTGATGTCGATGATGTTCTAAAACACACGAACAACAACATCATCCAGGGGTCGCTACAAGATCGACTCTATTATTCTTGGCAAATTATGCCATAAGTTATACGTCGTCGATGGTGGTGTACTTTCTTCGTAAGTTACATGTTATAAAATTTTTATTTAAAATGATTAATTACAATTATTCTAAACTAATTTATTATAATTTATTTTACAATGCTCATATAGATGGAGGAAGAAGGATACATCGCACATCTAGATAGCTTTGATACGCGACATGCAAGCCCGCATGCGCTTGATGATGAAAAAAGCCAAGCGCAACTACTTGATCATCTCGTTTTCATACGTATTTCTTGCACGATTTTAGAGACGTTTACGATATGGATGCGATGTTTACGTATAATTTTGTATCTGTTTTACTCATTTTCGTGTTTTCTTGTTCTTACAGGTTTTTATGCATATTCAATTTATTTTGGAGCTAAAGGACGTACACGAGACAAAGTACAAACATCGAGGATCATCACGGAACAAAGGGGACGAGAATTGGCGAAGAACACCCTTGCCCGCGCGGGGCGTTTAGTCGGCAAGTCTGTCCAGCAACTTGAGCCCGACCAGGGCACACCCATGCCCGCCCGGGGCACACCTCAGCCCGACCGGGACACTCCCTAGCCCGACCGGGGCACCTCTTTTCATCGTGTTCTTGCGCGATCTTCCGCGCCGTACCCGAGCGGGTCATTTTCTCTGCCCGCACGGGTCGCGACCGTCACCTGCAACTTAAAATAAGATAATTTGACTTAAAACAAAGGGAAGTTTGTGGGGGACTCATACAATAAGGAAAACAACCTTAAAGGAGGAAAAAGGGGCCAGAGATCGACATTCATTGATTCATTATTCAGTTCTTGACCGATGGAGAGGAAGAAGGTTCTTGCGTAGGAGACTTACAAGGAGCATTGGAGATCAACTCAAGACTTCGGTTTCGTTTGGTTTTCATGTTCCTTAGACCTTCTATTTCGTTTATGTTTGTTTACGGACGCATGAGCGAGTAGTTTGTTTGTTCTAGGAGAAGGGATTAGCCCATGGCTATCGCGGAACCACTTTTGATTTATCTTTGAATGTATCTTCCCGTTTTCGTTTATCTATTCTTTATCTGAGTGTTAAATGACTTGTATTTGCAATGGCCACGTAGATGCATGTGTTAGGGATTAGGAGAAGGATCGAAAGGAGAATTCTACTCCTAGAAGATCAGGTTTAGAACAACCGAGGTTAGGCCACGAAAGTAGGGTAGCAGCGATTGAGGGTAAAACGGATGAGTCACAGATCTTATGGGTTTAGTTCAAGGTGTCGACCATGAAAGTAGGGGATAACTTGACTAGATCACGTTCAATGTGTTAGCCATGAAAGTAGGAGATAACTTGATTAGATCATGTGTCTATGCCTCTAGAGAGGGTAGATATCATATTAGGATCGTTTGCCTTAGATAACTTGACTGGGATTGCATGATAGATAGGTTGATTATTGGTTTCGGTAGTCTTGTGGTGAAACCGGTTTCCTGGAACGTTTGTTCATTCTTAAGAACTATTTTTTTATTTGATTTTAGTATTTCATTCTTAAAACCATATTTCGTTCGTTAGCAAGTTTGATTCGTAGTTCAAGTTTAAGTTGTGTTGCGTAGTCCCTGTGGGATCGAAACCTGAAGTACTACACACGTGTTGTGCACTTGCGAGTAGTTTAGGTTATATGTTTAACTTTGATAACGCATCACTACTACACCAAGAATCCCAAACCGACATGGGCAACGGACGATGTCTTTAACCAACTCGTCCAACATTGGGAGTGTGAGGATTTTAAGGTCAAGAGCGAGAAGACCAAGAAATGTCGATACGGCGAGAAGGTTCTCGGAGATGGTCCGCATCGCCATACTTTGGGATCAAAATCATTCCCAAAGAGAAAGCAATAATTGGTAAATTTCTTGTATTTATTATTTAAAATTTTTGTTTTTTTACAATATTTATATAATTATATTTATGTTATATATAAGATGCAATGAATAGGAAGAGAACCGACTCTTCTTCAGCTGGTTGTCGGGGAAGAGAGCGATGAACCTGAACTCGTCGACCCTCGAGCGGAACATACCGTGAAATCTATGATGGATTAGATCACACAACAATTACAAGCTTGGGGTTCTACTCGACGAGCTCACTCTTTTACAAAAGGATAAAATTTATTTGGAGGTAAAGAAAAAAATTTATAATTCAATTAGTAAATAAAATATTTTCTAACGATTCTTACTCTAAATTTGTTTATTTTAGACCGTATAGGGGGCATCTATACGGTCTCGGTGCACTGCAAAAGGATATCATCGAGGACGCCACGACGGTACCCCATGGTCCAAGAGAGCTACACGCAACAACGACGTATCGAGGATCTTGAAACATAACTTCGAGAAACTCGAGCACAGATGCGGCACATGAGAGCACCATAGAATGTCTAACCAGCTGGGCGTATCAAATACAAAATCAGATGGGGGAAACAATGCCGCGTCAAGAACCAGTTATCAATTCGGATGCAACACCTTCTTCACGAGGTGCTGGTGACCACGGGGATGGACTCGGCCTCACAAATTTATATGATATGTAATAGAATTAGGTTTTTATTTTTGTAAGAAATTTTAATACTAATTAAGGGTTTTTAAATGTGTTTTTATTTTTAAAATTTGTTTATTTTTTTTTATTTTTTTAAAAATACCAAAGGATGCCCATTGAGACTTGTAACGGGCATCCGTCGGAATCCAAATTTCTCACCAACTTGTAACGGATGCCCGTTGCCATTTCTTGCCAACTGGCCAATGGGCATCCGTTGCAAATTTTCAATTCCCGCGCATTTTTCGTACCAACGGAAGGGCAACGGATATCCGTTGCAAATTGGTAACGAGCATCCATTACAATTTGGTAACGGGCATCCGTTGTAGATTGGTAACGAGTATCCACTACAGTAATTGTAACAGGCATCCGTTACTATCAACGGAGTTATCCGTTACCCGTCCATTGGAAATTTGCAACGGATTTTATCATTTGTAACTCCGTTGGAATTCGTAATGGGATTTCCATTTGTAACGAGCGATTCCCAACGAACGTTGATCCATTACCGTCCGTTGGGAATCAGTCATTGCAACGGATATTTGGCGATTTCCAATGGATATGTTCGTTGGAAAACGCCTATTTTTTTGTAGTTTATATATATTTATTATATATAATTTATATATAAAAATTTATGTAAATTATCTATCGTTAAAAAACTATATCTCATCTAATCCACCGTCATAGTTTTTCTTGTCTCCTCTGTCATGTCTAGATATTTGGGACGAGGTCGCATCGGAATCAAACGTCAGATCTGTCATCGATAGGTGGTGGTGGAGGTGCTGATCAATTATGGTACGATTGATCAATCATTGACAAATTTATTAGTTGAAATATTCTAACGGAAGTCCATGGCCATATCTATTGAAACAATCATTTACATTTGTTTAACCTATCAACGAGATTTCGTTGCAATTATCAACAATCATCTGTTGATATCTTGTAAAACTTGTAATGTATTACAACGTTAAATTTCGTTACTAATGTCATATAATATCAAAGGTATCCATTGAAAAGGTATCCATTGAAAAGGTATCAACGACTTATAAAATTTTAAACAAATGCGTGTTGATACGTGTAATTTAAAAATTTCAACGGATATAGGTTGATATTATGATGTTAATAAAATAAAATAAGAATCTAATATAATTTTTAAAATTAAAATTAACACGCTAATAAATGACATAAAATCATAGATACCCTCATAAGGTTGAAGTACTTCATGTCTACCCTCGTGAAAATTATTATTAAATAGAAAAAACTGAAGAAAAGACAAATTTACCTTTAATTTTTGCACTGGAAAAAACACACGTTCTGGAAATTTTTCGACGTGAAAAACTGTTTTAAAGTTGAGAGCAAGGTATACGAAGGGATTTCGAACTTGTGAGGGATCTATTTGAAGTTCGATAGAAGGAAAATTCAAGTTGAGACCAAGGGAATTTTGAAGTGAGAAAGAAATGGCTAGAATCAGTAGTGAAGAAGAGAGCACAAGTCAATCTTCAATGGCGTCAGTTAGTGTAAGTAGATCGATTTCTAGGGTTTTGCACGCTGTTGAGTCGCAAAATTGTTTGTTGATTTTAAATGGATTGAGTCTCAGTGAGTCTCTGGAGTCTCTGTGATTCGGTTGAGTCTCAGTGAGGCGGTTGAATCATAAGGGTTGATCGAGTCTCATTGAGATGCAAGGGCCGCAGGAGTTGCATGACCATCATCGACTCAAGCGACTCATTGGGTCACTATGGTCGCAATGGGCGTTTGAATGTCATTCAGTCACAGGGGTCGTTTGAGTCGCATGGATCGGCTTGCATACAAAGACAAACATATATATATATATATATGTATATATATACATATAAGTTTTAATTCTTATTTTTCATAATCACTATGATTTATGAAGAATATGAGTATCTGATTCCTTTGTGACACGTGATTTTATTCAAAAATCCTTTTTTTTCATTTTGAAGAGAAACAACAAAAGAAGACAAACAAGGTTGCTTTTGCATTAGCGTTTTCTGACCATAGAATTTAAAATGACTTATCACGTCAACCAACATTGTTCATTGAATGTTGTTTTGTATTTTTTTGATAATGTGTTAACAACTTGATTTAGACAACGTGCTCAAACTCACATCGCAAGAGTTGAAACCGGCAACAATGGCGGATTCTTCTGCACCATTGTTGTCTCAATATGATGAAGAAATAAACAGAGTCAAGCCAGAAAACACTTCCGAATCTCATTTTGCTTTCGACGAGATCATCGAAACAAGCCTGTCCGGTTTTAGGTATTCTCAGCTCATACAGATAATCCTCGTGGGAATCGCTTTGTTCTTCGATTCGCAGCAGGTCTTCATCACCGTCTTCACTGATGATTATCCAGAGTGGCACTGTGTTGACCGTTCGATCTGTGATCCGACAACCTCAGATATCTGCAAGCTTCCGCGGTCAGCCTGGGACTGGGACGGATCGAAGGGAAAATCGGTCATTTCAGACTTCGGGCTTGAGTGTTCGAGCGCTTTACTCAAAGGCCTGCCCACATCGGTTCTGTACGTGGGCTCTGTCGTTGGAGGATTTCTTCTTGCTCTAATCCCTGATGCTCTCTTGGGCCGCAAGGAACTTCTTTTCTTCTCAACCTTGTCAATGTCGCTTGCTGGGATGGCCATTTCGTTCGCGTCCAATGTATGGATTTACATCATGTTGAAGTTCCTGATCGGATTTACACGCTCTCTGATCGGTACGTATGTAATTGTGCTGATCAGCGAGCGTGTTGCAACGAGATGGAGGTCGCGAGTTGGTATGATTCCGTTCACTTTTTTCGTGTTAGGGTTTATGTCGTTGTCTGGTTTAGCTTATATTGCCCGAAACTCATCATGGAGAGTTCTGTATCTCAGCACATCTGTTCCTGCAGCCCTCTATTGTATTTTCCTGTACCTCTTTGCCCTCGAATCTCCCCGATGGCTCAATATGCAGGGAAGAAATGAGGAAGTCATTGATGTGCTGAGAAAGCTATCAACGACAAATGGAACCTACTTGGAAAATATGTTTGATTCGTTACCCCTCAAGCAAGAAATCCGAGAACAAGGGCCAAAGTACTCTATTAAGGACTTGTTCGTCAGGAAATGGGCTTTCCGACAAATTCTAGCTGTTTCAATCATAATGTTCGGACTAGGAATGTCGTATTACGGTGTCCCCTTAGCCGTTAGAGACATAAACATCAACATTTACCTCAGCGAAACCCTAAATGCAATAGTAGAGTTGCCTTCTTTTATTGTCACTCCGTTCTTGCTAGAGAAATTCGGCAGAAGAAGCTCAGTTCTCGTCAATAACATCATTGGAGGGATATCAGGAATAATCTGTTTCGCATTGAGCATTCTTGGAAGGACAAGGGCTGCTTTTGCATTCGAGCTCGCCACTTTCTTCAGCGCAAGGATCGGATTCAATTTAATGGCGGTATATGTGGTGGAAATGTTCCCGACATGCGTGAGGAGCTCAGCGACAACGATCATGAGACAGAGCCTGATATTTGGGGGAGTTTGCAGTCCGATCTTCACTACTCTCGGCATAAAGTTACCTTCCTTTTCCTTTGCGATTTTCGGGTCTGCTATGTTTGTTTTCGGGTTATTCGTGTTGGTTCTGCCGGAGACCAGAGGATTGAGTCTCTGCGACACAATGGAAGAACAAGAAGAGAGAGATCAGGCCTCTAGCACTCGTCATTGCTGATACAAAAGTCTAAGATACGACGTGAGAAATTTCTGTATTTAGAGTATGATGTGAGAAAACTATAAAGTTTTCGTCCAATAATTATAATGCAAAAATAAAGAAAATTCTTGATACAATGAATTAATGTTTGATTACTCACTTTGTGAAAGCTGAAATCAGCAAACTGATGGATTCATCAGAGCCACTGTTGTCTCTAAATTAAGAACCTTCGCGTTGGATTGAAACTTTAACCATGAAGGATCATAGTCTAATAGAACAACACAAGAGAAGACCAGAAACGAAGGACAAAGAAAGTTGCAGAGATCACTTGTTTTTCTATTCATCTGATACCTTTTAATAAACCATCTACCTCTATTTATAATGAATCCTATAGATCCATAAAAAACAAAAAACTACCAACGTGCACAGGGCACCTTATTATTTCCCTTTAACCCATACACTACTTCTGAAGATTTGGTCTCTTTTTTCAGATGCCTCTACCGAAGGAAATGAGCAACTTCAGCAAGGAGAAGAGGAAGGATCAGATGCTGACAGTGGAGCTGAAGATGCAAGGGAATCATAACTAAAAAACAAATCTGCACAATCAAGACAGAAGGGCTGGAGAATGATGTCTGATCCAATGCAAAACTGAAGGTATCAAGAGAGACTCCAGGAGAAAGAGATGTCAACGGTGCATCCTAAAACCAGCTAGGACAAAAACTTCTCCATACATGTCTAATGGCATGCTTTTGACTTAAAATAGAAAGGAAGGAAACATTTTATGTATAAGCATTAATATGTTTATGCTTTTGTCGTTTGAAGTCTTTGGTTTATATTGTAAAATTGCAAGATGAGAGTGAGTGTGTGAAGCATTTTTGCAGCAAACAACTTCTTTTCATTTCATTCTTGAGAGTTCTTTACAAATTTCTTACCCAAATTGCTACAAACCACAAAACAAACACCTTTATTTTTCTGTTTGCACAACTAGAAAATGAAGCAAGATTATGAGAGCTCAATTACGCAACTCAGCTAAAGCTCTCTGAAACAACAGTGGTATCAGAGCCTCCTGGTTCTCAAGGCCAAAGGAGCGCAATCGAGTACAAGAAACCAATACAAGGCACCGGTTAAACAACACGAGGTAAAGCATAAATTGTAAGCACCAAGATAGATTGTAATATGGTTTAGAGGGAGTAGAGATGCAGAACAAGACACCTATACCAGTCTTTGATGGGAAGAACTACAATCTTTGGGTAATCAAAATCAAGATTACCCTTAGATCCAAGTGTTTGTGGAAGGTGGTAACTGGATGCATACTAGAAAACCCTACGATAGGTATTGAACCTACCGAGGAGCTGAGGCAGAAGAAGATAGCTGAATAGGAAGGAATGGAGACAAGATATCAGGAAGCCTTGGAGTTAATTTATAATGTTGTCTCAAAGTAAATCTTCAGTGCATGTTTGTCTATATGTAACACCTCAAAAAAGGCATGGGATATGTTGAAGGAGCGGTTCCAATAGGACCCAAAGGCAGCTATGATCAAGTTATAAAGATTGTGATCCAGTTATTACACACTGAAGGAATGAGATAGAGAAATCATAAAAGAATTTGCAAACGAGGTTGTAGAGCTTGGAAATGAAATGAAATCATATGGAGATGATGTCAAAGAGGATACTCTTATATATAAGATTTTGTATTAACTCCAATAGAGATTTGATCCCTATGTGGGAGTGATAGAACAAACTAAGGATCTAACCACTCTGTAGGGGAATTGGTGATACCCTTGTAGTCCTAAGAGTCAAGGGTAGATGATAGAAATGGTGGGAACCTAGAGAGCGCGTTCCAATCCAAGTTTTAAGGGATGAAACTCAGTAGCAAACCATAATTAAATAAGAAAAATTGGGGAAAATCGGAGGAGAAGTTTAAGGGAAAGAAATGGTATAACCATTGCAAGAAGGACAATTACCATGTGTCACAGTGCTACTTTAAGAACAAACAAGATAGACTAGAAGGAACTAAAACGTTCAAGACCAAAATAGAATGTTATACGTGTGGAAAACCAGAGCATTTTGCTCGAACTGCAGAACAAAGAGGAATACACCAAATTGGGCTCAAATAAACAGAGAAGAAGATGAAGATAACTCACTGTTTACAGCTTCTTATGTAGCTCATCAATCATTTGAAGATGATGTGTGGTTGACGGATAGTGGAGCCACAAATAACATGAATAGAGAAGACATGTTTTTCACCACGTTGGACATAACCTTCAAGGATCAGAGTTGGAAATAGAGTTGTGTTGGTCACTGCAGGCAAAGGAAACAAAGAAGTAGTGACCAAGATGGGGAACAGAACTATAAAGGATGTGTTCTGAGTTCCGGGTCTAGATAAAAACTTGCTAAACATGCCTTAAATGGTGAGAAATAGGTACAATATAGATTTTCATAAGACAATTGTTCCCATAAAAGACATGAATGGTGGAGTGGTTGTAGAGGTTCAAATGGTGAAAAAAGCTTACCCTTTGAAGTGGAAGCTAGCTGAATAAGGAGCAAGGAAAACCACTGAAATTGATATCTCTGAGCTATGGCACCGGAGATTTGGTCATGCAAGACTACATAACCTGGAGAAACTGCAGAATCAAGAAATGGTGAAGGGATTACCAAAGTTCAAAGTGCTAAAATAAGTCTGTTGAGCTTGTATAAAAGGGAGACAAACATGCGAGGAGTTTTCTAAGGTTTCAGTAGCCAAATCCAAAGAGATACTTGAGTTAGTCCATACCGATCTTTGTGGACCTATGCAGACACCATCATTCGATGGGAGCCTATATGTGATGACATTTACTGATGATTGTTCACACATGCTTTGGGTGTATTTTCTGAGACTTAAGTTCGATTATTTCAACATGTTCAATAAGTTCAAAGCCCTTGTGGAGACTTAGACTAGCAAGAAACTCAATAAGTTAAGGTCTGATAGAGGGGGAGAATTCAACTCCCAAAAATTTATCGATCCTACTTTAATAAACAATTGATATATAATGATCCTACTTCGACATGTATTCCTCTACGATCTTAAACATGCATCTGAATATGGTATGAAAATTTGATCCTACTTTAATAAACAATTTATATATAATGAATTTCTCTTATTCTTGTCACTTAAACAAAAAGAACAAGTATCTTCAACGGAAAAAAATCATCAAAAGGGTTAAAAAATCTATGCTTACCTTACATTTCTTGATGTCCTCGTTAAGGCATTCTAAATTTTTTTCACTAGTCCTCTTGATTGGTCTTTATGTTCTTGGTGTCTCTTCAGGAGTCTCGTTTTTATCACTACAAAAGGATTAACCAAAAAAGTTATTCAAGAATCTTCTAAAAGAATGAGACTTAAACCACTGGCTTGAATTATATTATGGAGAACTGTACTCCATCTCTGTTTTTGTTGTAGTGTTTAAATCCATAACTCTAGTAATTGAGTGGTCTTATAAAAGATTTAATGGATGATTGAGACATCAGTATAAAAGATTTAGTATATTCATAACTCTAGTTGTTGAGTATCCTAGAAAGGACTTGATGGATGATTGAGATGTAAGTCTAAAAGACTTAATAACTTTATAGCTTTATTGGTTAATGGTTACAATTGTGATAGACTTGAGAAAGTTATTGTGGAAATGAGTGTGAATATGGGTTGTCTTCTATGAAAGAATATTAAATTGTTTACTTTTTAGAGTACTCATAAAAAAAAGGTAAATGCGCAGAGTCATTAATAACACGTTGAACGTATTGTAGAATAACAAAATCAAAGAAATTAATACGTGTTATGGAGACTCAACTCACTTTTCAAAGTTAAAGAATTATTTTACTTTCATTAAAAAAGTTGTTGTCTTCACTACGCATCAATTCAATCGAATGATATTGATAAATTTGTACATTTACCAAAAAATAATTATTTATAATATAATAATCATTTTTCGAAGATTGTTGGAAATGACTATAACTTAGTCTTATATTTCTTTAAAAACTAATATTTGAGAGTATACATAGAAAATATATGATTCTCTTATTTGAGCATAAAAGAGCTAATGAAGAGGTTTTAGAAAGGGAGCATGTTTTACTAAACTTACTATGCATGTGCATCATTAGTTGGCTCGGATGGAGCAAAGCCAGGTACGCTCTTTGACATCATCACTCGCCCGCCTCAGGCTAGGTTTGAGCCGGGTTTTTTGCTATGCCTAATGGAAATGTTGTTTTTCTTATCCTTAAAGTTGGCTTTGAACTTGTCAACAAGACGTTTTCAACTAACCACTTCAAAATAAAAGTCAGAAAATACATGCTATTTTTCTGGGCACGACCATGTCTTCAAGATGAATTTTTCAATGGAAATGAAATCTTTGTATTCGTGGCTTATTTTGTGATATGGGACACCCTCGAAAAACTTTTACAAAAAAAAAGGTTTCCTCCTTCTACGTATATCGTAGCTATTCCATCATTTTTTTCTAACGAATGCACGTGTGCGTGGCTGCAATTGTGTTAACCATGGAGAGCAAACGATAATTCACGGTTGCACCTACATATACACAACATAATTTTTATATATTTATATTGAGATAAGCTATTATAAATGCTTCAATCTAGTATTTTAGAGGTTGTGGTGCATGATATATATCACATGAAAAGACCAAGATCAATAATTAGAATAAAAAATTAGTTTAAACAAACCATTTTGCCACGGAGTGTGAGAACATGAACTTTTGAGTTTGATTGAAAACATAGTTAATTGATTCTAAAACCGAACAATACTGAATTCATTACCTATGTCACATTAGAAAACATTTTGATTTTCAGCCAAAAGTTGACTCTCAACGAGGAACTAAAATTGACCAAATATTTTGTGGAAGTCCTACTTTAACTTAAGAGGATATATACATAAGTGCCTTGTAAAATATTGATTGAATCTTTGAAATGAAGACCAAAAAGAAGTCCCATAATTTGTAGTGTATGATATGGACATAAAACTTTATCTGATTAAGATATTTCAAGTTGTATAATCATCATCTAGATATGAAGTATTCGGGCTTCAATCTCAAATGATCTTGACCAAATTCACTCCGCCAAATATACCTCGTTTTAAAAATATATTAAATAAATATTTATTTTTTAGCTGAAAAATAAATTATTAATTCGAATACCCTATTATACACAAATATTAAAAAATATCATTTTGTCTTTTTTATTAACTTAAAAATTTTGAAATTCCAGATTTAAAAAAGACTTCTAATCTCCCGTCTCTCTTTATATGAAACAAAAGTATTTGAGTTCAGAAACGTCACAAAAATATTCACCAAATATGTCGAAAAAAGTCTCACAATTCTAATTCTCTTCATTCTCAATATCCTCAGTTTTCTCATCGAATGACTATCACGTGGTACCATCAGAAAAGATATGCACGATAAAGTTCATCGTTAGGTTTTCGCCGTCTTCGTACAAAAAATTTTCATATTTTTCTTTTTATTGAATTTTTTCCATGTTTACCACTCTCCTTTTGCTCCTTCTACATTGTGGGTCAATATGGTGGATGGACACATATGGTACCATGTTGGGGATAATATCATACCACCCCATATTGTGCGACAACTTTGTCCCACACGTTATATCAAAAGTTGTACAATATGCAGTACAACGTGTGGTACAATGTTGAACCATACATTGTTAGGTTTTCAACATATTCATGCATAAAATTTTCATCTTTCACCCGTCTTCGTACAAAATATTTTTATTTTTCACCTTTTTCTAAACCTTTTTTTCATGTTTAGCACTCTCCTTCTTTTTTGGTCCCACAACCTTCTCCTTCTACATTGTGGGTTAACGTGGTGGGTGGTTGACACACATTTTACCATGTGGTGAGATAACGTGTGGTACAACGTATGATACAACTTTATACAATGTGTGGTACAATGTGCGATACAACGTGCTGGTACAACATTGAACAAACGTTGTATCACATGTTGTACACCATTGTTATACATGTTACAATATTAATTATTAGTTTCCTATTGTTTGACATGCCTCAACAAGAGAACTTGTAGATCCAAGAGGATTCTATTTTCAACCTAGCAAGTTATCGCTCATATAAAATTGCAACAAAGTGTTCTCTATTCCAGACGACAAGAGAATTGCAAGTAGTCTTGGACACAAAAGAGTTGGAATGATTCGTGGAACATCCTCAATTCAAGCACATAATCCATATGGAGAGGATGAAGCAAATCAAAATTATGGGGTGTGGATGCTGCTTGTCCATGCTATAATGAAAAATAAGAGAAACAAATTTTGATTAATTTTCAATGTTGTGCCTATCCAGTATTCGTTGATAGAGCAAGGCATCATATTTGGACTCATTTGTGACGAATATCTACAAAATTGGTTAAGACTCTATGGCAATGGGTTCAACGACAGGTATTGACAAAACCAAAAGTCAATCATCCCGAACAAAGTGAAGACCAAGTTGTTATCAATGTTTAGATGCAAAGACTAGTTGAAGAATATCGTGTTGTAATTTTTCGACATTTTCATTAGAAGTAAGAATAAATTTTTCGACATTTTCATTGGTGCAAATCATCGATGACCTGGAAGCTTGCACCAATTTTCCTTGAAGAAGGTTCACGTTTTTTAGGTTCTTCGTGAGACTCATCAATGATAAAAAATTTTAACGGTGATATGACGAAAACCTGGATGTATCATTACAAAAAAACACGGCATTTGCAACAGACGGAGCAATGGATCCGTCCATTGATGAAAAATGCCAACAGATTTGAACGGATACCCGAGAACTTCCAACGGGCCACCATCCGTTGCAATCTATCATAAATTTCAACGGACGATCAATAGATTGGTACCGTTACTCCTGTCTGTTGCAATGCATCGCAACTTTCAACGGACGGTCAACCGATCGCTACCACTGCTCCCGTCCGTTGGAACCTCGTTAGAAAACCACAAAAAAGTCCAACGGACATCCGTTACAAACTGTAACCGATGTCTGCTAGAAAGTGTAACAGATGCCCATTGAAATTGTTAATTTCGAGGATTTTCAGTGGAATAATTTCACGTGAACTTGCAACGGGCATCCGTTGAGGTTTCCTACGGATGTCCGCTGCAAATAACATCATTTAATGATAACTATCAAGGTTTTAGCATCAAACCATCAACAACAAATATATTTTCAACAAAATTTTGTCTTCTTCAAGTAGAGATATATATACATCGAGAGAGTGGATGTATAGAAGAAAAGATCCTATAGCCGAAGAGATTACGCAAGAATTCTTACACGAATTGGAGCAATTCATGAGTTTTGAATCGATGCAACCTTTGTGTCAAGAACACGAGACAATGTTATTTCCATGCAAAAGATGCAAGAACATGAAGTATCAAAGTCAAGAAATTGTTTGCAAACATCTTTACAAGGTGGATTTCGTTGAGAATTACGAAATTTGGTTATTTCACGACAAAAATTTTGGAGTTAGAGATATTGTGCAAGAAGAACAATTAGAAAGAAATGAAGAAAAGTTATTTATGAAGCATCAACAACCAATTCATATGTGGAAATGGTGTCAGATGTTTTTCTTGGAGTTGTTCATGAACAAACGCATGAAGAGATGTCGAACATCGATGCACGCCAATTCTTCAACCTATTGGATGTGGTGAAACATCCTATATATGAAGGTTTTCATGAAGGTCAGTCCTGTTTATAATTATCTTTAAGCTTGATGAGTATAAAAACAGACTATAATGTTGTTGAAAATTGCATGGATTCATTTTGCAAAACCATACGTGAATATTTACCGAAAAATAATGAAACTCCCGAGACATACTACGAAACAAAGAATGTTTTAAAAGATTTGGGAGTATCACATGAGAAAAATGATGTTTTTAGAAACAGTTGCATGTTGTTTTGGGAAAATGATAAAGACTTGTTGGAATGCAAGTTTTACGGTGCAAGCAGATTTCGGCCAAAAAAACCATCTTCACGTAAATATGTACCATAAAAAAAGATGTTATATATGCCTGTAGCAAACATGTTGAGAAGGTTGTTTGAATAGAAAAAAATCGTTGCGGCAATGAGATGGCACGCAGAACACTCGACGAGCGAAGGTATAATGCAACATCCATCAGATGATAAGGTTTGGAAAGATTTTAATGAAATATTTCCTAAGTTTGCGTATGAAACGAGAAATGTTTATCTTTGTTGTGCACTGATGGTTTTAGTCCATATGGACATTCTGGAAGTCAAGATTCTCTGTGGCCAGTAATTTTATCTCCGTATAATTTACCTCCCGATATGTGTTTGAAAAGAGAGGTAATGTTTCTGACGTTACTGATTCCAGGACCAGAACATCGGAATAAAAGTTTTGATGTCTATTTGAAACCTTAATTCATGAATTAAGACATTTGTGGAACGAAGGAATTCTTGCTTATGATGTTTGTACGAAACAAAATGTTACATTGAAAGCGGTCTTGTTGTGGACAATTAGCAACTTTCCTGCCTATGGAATGTTATCTGGATGGAGCATGCACGAGACATTAGCATGTCCATATTGTATGGAGAATATAGATTCATTTCGACTAGTACATGGTAAGAAACCACGTTAGTTTGATTTTCATAGAAGATTTCTTCCTCGTGGACATGCTTTACGGAAAGATAAAAAACATTTTCGAAAGAATGTGGTACAAAAAGAAAAGGCACCGTGCATGCAAACCGGAACACAAATCCTTTACGAAAGATTGAAAAAAATTGACGATTTACAAGAATACCTAGAATGTGGTGGAGATCGTGGGCATCGTAAACCAAAAGGCCAAGGTGAATGGCATAACTGGTATAAACATAGTATCTTTTGGGAACTACCATATTGGAAATCATTGATATTACGTCATAATTTAGATGTTATGCATATCAAAAAGAAATTTTTCGATAACATCATCAATATTATTTTGAATGTGGCGAGTAAAACTAAGGATAATATACAATAAAAAAGATTTGAAGACAATGTGCCGACGAGCTGAGTTGGAATTAAGAGATGGAAGGTCACGTGTCTCAGTATTCAGATTGTCTAGTCCAACAAAAACAATATATTAAAGTGCTTAAAAGAAGACGTTAAGTTTCCAGATGGATGTGCATCGAACATTGCTCGATGTGTGGATATTGTTAGTTTGAGGCTTGATCATCTCGTTTTCATACGTATTTCTTGCACGATTTTAGAGATGTTTATGATATATATGCGATGCTTTACGTATGATTCCGTATCCGTTTTACTTGTTTTCGTGTTTTCATGTTCTTACAGGTTTTTATGCGTATTCAGTTCATTTTGGAGCCAAAGGACGTGAACGAAACAAAGTACCAATATCGAGGATCATCACGGGACAAACGGGACGAGAATCGGCATGGAATAGCCACTACCCGCACGGGTAACTCCTTAGCCCGAGCGGGCATTTGTTACAGCGATTTTTTCCAGCGAATTGAGCACGAGTCGGGCGAGAAATACCACGCCCGGGGCTTGAGCCCGAGCGGGCAGCACATGAGCCCGAGCGGGCAGCCCTTGAGCCCGAGCGGGCAGCCTCTTTTCCATCGCGTTCTTGCGCGATCTTCCGCGCCGTACCCGAGCGGGTCACTTACCCTGCCCGCACGGGTCGCGACCGACACCTGCAACTCCAAATAAGTGATATTTCGCTAGAGGAACTAATGAAAACGTCACCCAGCTTATTCAATAATGGAAACTCATAAAAAGACAACAATCGGTGGCTGCTGCAACATAAGGAAAAACTGAACGTCCAAAAGGAAAGAAAGGGAAAAAAGGAAAGAAAAGAGGAAGGAAAGAAGAAGAGAGTAGTGAGATGTCGAGCTCATTCACTCAGTATTCAGTTCTTGATCGAGGAGAGAGAGTAGAGAGATGGAGAAGGTTCTTGCGAAGGAGACTTACAAGGAGCATTGGAGATCAACCCGACACCTCGGTTTCATTTGGTTTTCATGTTCCTTAGACCTTCTATTTCGTTTATGTTTTTTTATGGACACATGAGCGAGTAGTTTGTTTGTTCTCGAAGAAGGGATTAGCCCATGGTTATCCCGAAACCACTTTTGATTTATCTTTAAATGCATCTTCCCGTTTTCGTTTATCTATTCTTTATCTGAGTGCTTAAATGACTTGTGATTACAAAGGCCAAGTAAATGCATGTGTTAGGGGTTAGGAGAAGGACCAAAAGGAGAATTCTAGTCCTAGAAGATCAGGTTTTGAACAACCGAGGTTAGGCCACGAAAGTAGGCTAGCAGCGGTTGAGGGTAAAACAGATGAATCATAGGTCTTATGGGTTTAGTTCGAGGTGTCAGCCACGAAAGTAGGGGGAAACTTGTCTAGATCACATGTCTATGCCTTGAGAGAGGGTAGATATCATATTAGGATCGTCTGCCTTAGATAGCTTAAATTGGGATTGCATGATAGATAGATTGATTGTCGGTTTCGGTAGTCTTGTGGTGAAATTGGATTCCTAGAACGTTTGTCTTATCGTTAAGAACCGATTCATTTATTTACGGTAGTCTTATGGTGAAACCGGTTTCCTGGAACGTTTGTCTCATTCTTAAGAACTAGTTTGTTTATTTGTTTTTAGTATTTCATTCTTAAAACCATTCGTTAGCAAGTTTGATTTGCAGTTAGAGTTTAGGTTGTGTTGCGTAGTCCCTGTGGGATCGACACATGAAGAACTACACATGTGCCGTGCACTTGCGGGTAGTTTAGGTTATTTGTTTAACTTTGATAATGCATCAAGTTTTTGGCGCCATTATCGGGGATTATTGTCAACACGTCTTATATTCGAGCCTAGAATCTTTCTTGTTTGTTTTTTTGTTTTCTTTTCTTTCGTTCTTTCTACGTAATTCGTCTTTCTTTATCCTCTATAGAGCCGTCAGTTCAACGAGAGATGGATAATCAGAACGGCCATGGACAGCCTCAATTACCTATCGGTAATCTGGGGCATATGCAGCAACATCAACTCGTGCCTCAATCGCGAGAACCATAGGCTCCTCCACCATGTCGCCTCAGAGATTACGTGGTACCGAACATGAACAACATGCAAACAACCATACGGATGCCTGCTGTTGCGAGAGAACAATTTGAGATTAAGCCGTAAATGATCAACATGCTTTATCAGAAGCAATTCATGGGTAGAAATCACGAGGATCCCCATGAGCACCTCAGAGAATTCCTTGAGCTTTATGGTACATTCAAGATACACGGAGTCTCAGAGGATGCGATCTTATTGCGTCTCTTCCCCTTCTCAATTTGGGGAAGAGTGAACACTTGGCTGCAATCGCTCCCCGCTGGTTCGATCACGACTTGGGATCAGCTCTGCACATTGTTCTTATCGCGCTTCTTTCCTCCGAACAAGACGATTCAGATGAGGGGGGAGATCACAACGTTCAGATGCAGAGATGGAGAAACTTTTTTTGAGGCGTGGGGCAGATTTAAGGATCTTCTACAGTCGTGTCCACACCATGGTCTTGAGCAGTGGTACGTTATTCAAACCTTTTACAACGGAATTTCAGACGAACACTGAACGACATTGGATATCGTTGCCAGAGGATCATTTATTGATCTGAGCGTCGAGGAGGCATACGAGCTGATCGATAACCTTGCCATGAACCACGCTATGTGGTCAACACCGACAGGTATGCCTAACAGCACTCGTTGCCTATACGACCCGAATCAGAGCAAAGCGACGGGCAATGCGGCGAACGTCATGTACTGCATGAATTGTGGCGATATAGAACACATGGCTTATCAATGAATGCTGCAAGAGAATGTGGAACACATGAATTATGCCCAGCAGCAAGGAAACACTCAATTCGGGAATACCTACAACCCGAATTGGAGGAATCACCCGAATCTTTCGTTTCGAACAACTCAACCGGTAAAGTATTCGGGATTTCAGTAAAGACAACAAACGTATCAGCAAAACGATCAGCAATTCCAGCAAGCTCAGCAAGTTCCGCAAGCTCCTCAACCTCCTCAAGCCCCTTCATCGAACCTTGAGGCGGTACTACTCGAATATATCAAGGAGCAAAGGCAGCAACACTCAACTCAAACCAAATTCAATGCGGATGTGGGGACAACGATCAACGAGCTTAAAACTCAGATGGAATCCTTGAGCAACCATGTTAAGAGCTTAGAGAACTCCATAGCACAACAAGCTGACTCATCCTCTTGGAATCCCGGAGAGCTTCCACGTAAACCTGAATTGAACCCAACAGAGTACGTGAATGCTATTTCTGTGTGCAACTGTGATGTGATCGAGGATTCGCCCTCCAAAGAGTGAGAGCAAGCTGCTGGTACGTCCATGAAAAGAGGAAAAGTTAAGATTGAAATTATGAAAGGAGTCGAACCAGATTTAGATAAATCATATGTTGCTCCACCAGCGTACCAACCTCCTATACCGTTTCCTCAACGGTTAGTGAGCAACAAGAATGAAGAATGAGTGGGCAGATTCGTATAGGGTGTCAAGAAGCTTGACATCAACATCCCATTCGTGGAAGCCCTACAAAAGATGCCTAACCATGCCAAACTCATCAAAGAGGTCCTTTCCAAAGAGAAGCATATCGAAGAGAATGAGACGGTAGCATTCACCGAGGAATGCAGCGCTGTCATTCAAAACAAGCTGCCACAGAAGTTGAAGGACCCCGGAAGCTTCTCCATTCCATGCAAAATAGGTAATCTCAATATTGAATATTCTTTGTGTGATTTAGGAGCAAGCGTGAGTATCATGCCACACTCGGTTTTCAAGCGGATGGACTTCGGGAATCTCAAACCTACAAAGATGTCTCTACGCCTTGCGGATCGTTCGTTAAGATATCCGGTGGGAATTGTTGAGAACGTTCCCACCATGGTAAGTAAGCTTTGCATTCCCACTTATTTTGTTGTACTTGAGATAAAGGAAGACGCTAGAATACGTATTATTCTTGGTAGATCGTTTCTAGCTACTGCAGGTGCCCTGATAGACGTACAACAAGGAAAGCTTTTCTTTTGTGCCGGAGACGAGACGATAGAGTTTAACTTGTCCAGCACCATGAACGACTCCTCATTCAAGGAGTCTTGATTTACAATCGATTCGCTGGACGAGTTAGCGAAAAATACGCTTGATCAAGTAAGTGCTTCTGATCCTCTTGTACGATATTTAACACGAGTTTGGGATAATGCAGGATTTACGGATGAAGGAGCTGAGGTGTACACGAAATTCATGAGTACTATTGAAGCACTATGAGATTTCCCACGTGAGGAGATGCCACATGAAATGCACGCTGTTTTCGTAGTGGAGAAGACGTCCAAACTTGAGCCCGAGCCACCTCCGCCTTCTTTTGTGTATGAGTACGTTGAATGCGACAAAACATATCCTGCTGTTTTGAATGCTAACTTGAGTGCAGATGAGATGAGAAAGTCACCTACTCACGTAAAGAAACGTAGGAGAGTCAGCTCTTCAACGTGTATGCACGGAAATTATACGGAAGATAGCCACGAACCTTCACCCGAAACTCAAAGGAGGCTGCACACGCACTTGCACGAGGTGATGGAAAAAGATGACATGAAATTTTTCGATGCAGATACCTCTTATCCAACCTTAGGCAGCAAACGAGTGAATCCAATGCATGATGTGCCAAAGAAAGAAGTGGTGACTAAGGGATGGCACAACGATAACAAGACCCTACCTCATGACTTCCAATCAGGTGATTTCGTTCTACTTTTCAGTTCTCGTCCTAACTCTTTCTCGGGCAACCTACTGTCTCGTTGGTCTGGTCTTTTTCAGGTACGAGAAGTCTTCATACATGGAGACATGGAACTGCGGAGCGAGATGGGTGACACATTCAAAGCTAATGGGCAGCGGCTAAAGCTCTACCAATCCGCTCAACCGATCGAAAGTGGGAACTCCATTTCCCTTTCTGATCCACCCGTCGCGCACGCATGAGGAATGGAGACGTCAAAGCTTAAAGACGTTAAATAAGCGCTTTCTGGGAGGCAACCCAACTGTTTGCTTTTATTTTTTAGTTTTTTAGTTTAAGACTTGGTTAATTTTACATTTCGTTAAAAAAAAGAAAAACACAAAAAATAATAATAATAATAATAATACCACCACAAACGTGACTTCACTTCCCTTATCCTCCATCGGAGCTTCACGTCAAGGACGCCGTTCAATTCAAGTCTGGGGGAGCAGCTCACGTTTGTTAGGTGATTTCGTTTCATTTTCTTTCATTTTCTCTTTTATTTTGTAGTTTTTAGTTTCTTTTTCCTTTCTTGAGTCAGAGTCGTCCCAGGCACTTGTCCGGTGCCACGTTTTGAGATAAACCCTGAACCTAGGATGCTTAAGAAGCTGGCCTTTTCCGTGAGATTTTCCGTGTTTGAGCTAGGTTTTTTCTAAGCGTTAGAGCTTATTAGTCGGCTGAAAAACAATAGGTCGTAGTTCTTTGGGAATCCTAGTGTTGCTTGTGGGGGTTTAGACGAGGTTGCTAGGCTAGTTTATCGTTTATTCTCTCTATCCAGATGGCCAACTTCGTGTAATTGTCGATAGAAATAATGCCTAAAACACATGATCTAAAATCGATATGAGTGCATCGACCTTGATACTCTTTCGATGGCTCGGGTCTAAGTGGTGCGTTGGCGATCCTCTTTCTACGTCCTAAGGGCATGGCACAAATAAAACGCCGCCTACTCCGCTGCACTCTTGAAGGAGATGCATGACTATACCGTCATCGGTAGTCTGGGTCTAAGTAGAGGTTGGATCCCTTCAAATCCGACGTCCTAGAAGTCTAGTGTGTATGCGAAAAAGAAAGAAAAAAAAGAAAAGAAAAAACGGACATGAAAAGAAAATAAAAAGAAAGAAAAAAAGAGAAAGGAAAAAGAAAAAAAAGGAATAAAGAAAGAAAGAAGCTCAGAAAAGAAATAAGTATCCTCGGTTGTTCTAGGTTTAGCATTGTTTGAAGTCTTGTTTGGTGGAGAGAGTTACGGTGGCTTGTTTAGTTTTCCTTTGATTTACTTTATCATGGGTTGGTGAACCTAGGATGAAGACTGAAAAGTTAATTAGGCCGAATTTGCTCTAGACGTGCTAGTTGATCGGTTAGGTTCGTTTTAGAGTTATTTCTAGGAGAAAGGGGAATTCTCAGATTTTGTATACCCCAAGGGTCCACGTTTACGTTTGCTTAGGGACAAGCAATCATTCAAGTCTGGGGGATTTTGATCATCTCGTTTTCATACGTATTTCTTGCACGATTTTAAAGATGTTTATGATATAGATGCGATGCTTTACGTATGATTCCGTATCCGTTTTACTTGTTTTCGGGTTTTCATGTTCTTACAGGTTTTTATGCGGGTCATTTCGGAGCTAAAGGGCATGCACGAGACAAAGTACCAACATCGAGGATCATCACGGGACAAACGGGACGAGAATCGGCAAGGAATAGCCACTACCCGCACGGGTAACTCCCTATCCCGAGCGGGCATTTGTTACGGTGATTTTGTCCAGCGAATTGAGCACGAGTCGGGCAAGAAATACCACGCCCGGGGCTTGAGCCTGAGCGCGCAACACTTGAGCCCAAGCGGGCAGCCCTTGAGCCCGAGCGGGCAGCCTCTTTCTCATCGCTATCCCGCGTGATCTTCCGTGCCGTACCCGAGCGGGTCACTTACCTTGCCCGCGCGGGTCGCGTCCGTCACCTACAACTCCAAATAAGTTAATTTGACTTAAAAAAAATGGGAGTTTTTTGGGGACTTATACAATAAGGAAAACGATTTTAGAGAAGATGAATAAGTGATATTTCGCTGGAGGAACTAATGGAAACGTCACCCAGTTTATTCAAGAATGGAAATTCATGAAAAGACAACAAACGGTAGCTGCTGCAACATAAGGAAGAACTAAACGCCCCGAAGGAAATAAAGGGAGAAAAGGAAAGAAAAGAGGAAGGAAAGAAGAAGAGAGGAGTGAGAGGTCGAGCTCATTCACTCAGTTTTCAGTTCTTGATCGAGGAGAGAGAGTAGAGAGAAGGAAGAGGTTCTTGCTCTATATCTTTTGGGAACTACCATATTGGAAATCATTGATATTACGTCACAATTTAGATGTTATGCATATCAATAAGAACTTTTTGGATAACATCATCAATATTGTTTGAATGTGGCGGGTAAAACTAAGGATAATATACAATAAAAAAGATTTGAAGACAATGTGCCGACGAGTTAAGTTGGAATTAAAAGATGGAAGGTCACGTGTCTCAGTATTCAGATTGTCTGGTCCAACAAAAACAATATTTTAAAGTGCTTAAAAGAAGATGTTAAGTTTCCAGATGGATGTGCATCGAACATTGCTCGATGTGTGGATATTGTTGATTTGAGGCTGATCGGGTTGAAAAGTCACGACTGTCACGTTTTCATGTAGCGACTCATTCTAATTGCAATTGTTGAGCTCTTACCACGGAACGTTCACTATGTGCTATGCGGAATTAACATATTTTTTAGAGATATATGTTCAAGAAATTTAAAAAGGGATGACTTCGAATTAATGAAAAACAATATCTTTGAAGTATTATGTTCATTGGAAAAAGTTTTTCCGCCTTCATTCTTTGATGTAATGAAACATTTGTCAATACATTTACCATATGAGGCAATATTCGGTGGGCCAGTTCAATTCAGATGGACCTTTCGAAATGTTTTTATTTCATTTAAAGAAAAAAAGCAAAAACCAAAGCAGCGGTTGAAGGGTCTATTGTCAAACAATACTTATTGGAAGAAATCACATATTTCAACACATTTTATTTTGAATCGCATATTCAGACGAAAGAACGACGTGCAACGGATTATCACACAAACTATCTGTATTAATATAATCCGTAGTTTGGCACCATTCTTGAGATGTTTACACCGATTGGACGTACAAGAGGTAAATCCGAGAAATATTGGTTAACACCAGAAGAGTATAATCACGTCCACACATATATAGACTAAATTGTCAAGAGTTATTACCGTTCGAAAGGTACAAAACAATATTCAATCTTTTAAATATATATATATGTATATATATATATACAATATTAACGTATTTTCATTGTACAAGATATTTGATTAAGAAGTAATTGGTACATATCCACATCTAAACACAAATGAACTCACAGAAATGAAAGTTCAACATTATGGCTCGTGGTTGAGAGATTACGTAAGTACTTGTATACACGTCTATTATAATTAATTGTGTTTATTATAAAGTATTCATTTGTTTTTTTTATGTTATACATGTGAAATGTTATGATGAAACACTTCCAACGTGGTTAAAAGATTTGGCTAATGGTCTCGTACAAAATGTTATGTGTTTGCCAATTTTCTTTACTTGCGGCTACACGTTCCACACGTACGAACACAGAAAACATAGAAGCACATACAATTATGGCGTTTGTGTTAATAGTGAAATAGAGGGTGACAACTTCTATGGCATTTTGCACCAAATCCTACAAGTGAAACATCTCGGTCTCGTTGGGTTGAAAGTTATGCTTTTTAAATGTCAGTGGTTTGATCCAACCGTAGGACGTGGAATACGAAAAAACCGATGGGGAGGAATTGACATCAATCCGACATGAAAAAATGCTAAGTATGATCCATTCATCACAATAGATCAAGCAGATCAAGTATGTTATGTGTAATATCCAACAACATTGAAACGTCGAAGAGAAGAGTGGTGGGTCGTAGAAAAAGATCAAGCCACGAGGAATTATAAGCTCAGATGAAAAAGAAGATCTGTTGCAACCCAATCATCCACAGCCGATTCGTTTAATTGATATAGACAATCTTGAGGAGATTCTCGCAAGAACTGATATAGACAGAGAATTCATACGCGGTTATGAAGACGTTGAACCAGAAGATGCAAAAGATTAAAACGATGATAATTCAATGAACACTCGCAGGAAGACTCGCCAATCGATGAATCCACTCAAGAAGAAATGTAAATACAATAATGTGTAATGTAAATGATATGAAATGTAAACGATGTGTAAATACAATCGAAGAACCTCCAATCAAACAATCAAAATGTAAATACAAATCGAAGAATATATAAATGATGTGGATGATGTTTTAAAACATACGAACAACAGCATCATCCAAGGGTCCTTACAGGATCAACTCTATTATTCCTTGCAAGTTACGCCATAAGTTATACGCCGCCGATGGTGGTGTACTTTCATCGTAAGTTTCTGTATTAAAAAAATTTTATTTAAAATGATTAATTATATATGTTCTAAAATAATTTATTATAATTTATTTTTCAGCGCTCATACAGATGGCGGAAAAAGGATACGTCGTGCAACTACACGCCTTGGATGCGCAACATGCAAGCCCGCATGTTGTCACCGCACGCCAAGCGCAACTACTACACCAAGAACCACAAAACGAAATGGGCAGCGGACGAGGTCTTCAATCAACTCGTCCAACATTGGGAGTCTGAGGAAGTCAAGGCTAGGAGCGAGAAGGCCAAAAAATGTCGGTACAGCGAGAAGGATCCCAGATATGGTCTGCATCGCCATACTTCGAGATCAAGATCATTCCCGAAAAGAAAGCAAGAACTGGTAAATTTTGTTATACTTATTATTTAATTTTTTGCAATATTTATATAATTACATTTATGTTATATAACAGATGCAACGAATAGGAAGAGAACGGACTCTTCTTGAGCTGGTAGTGGAAACCCATGCAAAGAAGAAACTGGTCGTCGGAGAAGAGAGAGAAGAACCTGAACTCGTCGACCCTCGAGCGAAAAGGACCGTGAAAGCTGTGACGGATAAGATCACACAACAATCACAAGCTTGCAGTTCAACTCCCGACGAGTTCACTCCTTTACAAAAGGATAAAATTTATTTGGAGGTAAACATTTATTATTTATATTTCGATTAGTAAATAAAATATTTTCTAACAAATCTAACTCCAAATTTGTTTATTTTGTAGTCAGCTAGACCGTATAAGGGGTATCTATACAGTCTCGGTGCACTGTAAAAGGATATCATCGAGGACGCCACGACAGTACCTACTATAAGAAGTAGGGATATTTATGTAATTTCTCATTTTATTAGGGTTTTCTACTCTTTCTACTTCTTGTGTCTATTTATACACCTTGTACTCATTTGATTAAGAAATAAGACAAAATCATACCATTCATATGGTATCAGAGCCCTAAAAGACCTACGTCTAAATTGTTTTTTCCACCGGCCAACCCTAAAACTTTTGTCTCGGCGCCGCCAAGACCAATCCCCCTTTCTGCCGCCATCGGCCACTCCAGCCTCACTTTCACTCCAGCCTCACTTTCCGGCGCCGCTCAAACCGTCGTTGCACCCTTTCGGCCGCAGTCAGCCTCAGCCCCAGCCGTTCGACGCACGCTCGCCCCACGTTCAGCGAACGTCTCACGCACGCCATCCTTTCAGCCGTTCGACGTCCCACGTTTAGCCGCTCGACGTCCCACGTTCAGCACGCCACCCTTTCAGCCGTTCGTTGACGTCCCACGTTCAGCGAACGATCAGCCGTTCGCCACTTCGTCAATCTCTTTCAGCCGTCGCGCCGACTAGCCCTCAACATGTCCAATTCATCCGCTGCCGACGTCACTCCGGCGTTCAACCCTAATGAACCTAATGGTACTCTTCTCACGGTCAATATGTCAAACGTGACCAAAATCACCTCCTCCAACTACTTGATTTGGAGTATTCAAATCTGTGCTCTACTCGAAGGCCATCGGTTGGATTGTTTTATCCAACCGGATTCCGTCGTCCCAAATGCAACCCTCCTCGTCGAAGGCATTGCTATTCCGAATACGGCGTTTGCCCCATACAAACAGTACGATCGTCTCTTGTTCTCGGCAATCCTTGGCACGATCTCTCCTCCCCTACAGCCGATGGTCGCTCGCGTCTCATCCGTGCGAGAGGCGTGGCTCCTTCTTGCTCAAACGTATGGCAAGGCATCAAGGGGGCATATCCTTCAACTCAAGGAACAACTCAAGCGGAGTTCAAAAGGATCTCAAACCATAGACGATTACATGCGGACCATCATCAACAAAGCGGATGAATTAACGCTTCTCGGAAAGCCACTTGATGCCGAAGATTTACTCCAATACATCCTCGATGGACTTCCGGAAGACTACAAGCCAATTGTTGATGCGGTGAATGCTCGAGACAACATCATTCCGATTGAGGAACTTCATGAAAAACTCCTCAGTCATGAAGCCAAACTCCTCCAATCCTTGCCGCTGCAATTCACGCCGCCGGTAACTGCACTTGCCACCAACACTCGCCCGAAGCACTACAATAGGCAGCACGGTTCCTCAAATTGGCGACGGCAAGACAATCGACCATCTTCAGGGTATCAAGGGCGCTGCCAATTCTGTGGAGTCCATGGACACAGCGCCCGTCGATGCCCACAGCTGCCGCCTTCTCATGGGAGTCCGCATTCTCCATCCGCTGCCTCGCCGCATTGGAGTTCTTCGCCGCGCCCTTGGCAGCCGCGGGCTCACAACACCACCGTCACGCCATATGCACCGGATCAATGGCTACTTGACAGCGGAGCCTCTCATCATATCACGTCCGATCTACACAATTTGGCACTTCATTCTTCGTACAAGGGTGGTGAAGAAGTGGTAATCGGTGATGGCTCCTCGTTTCCCATCACCCATATTGGTTCTTTCTCTATCCCTAGCTCATCGCATGATTCATATATTCATCTTGATCATGTGTTATGTGTGCCTACGATGAACAAGAATCTTATCTCCATTCAACATTTATGTCGGACTAATGGCGTTTCCGTGGAATTTTTTGATGATCATTTTCAGGTGAAGGATCTAAAAACGGGGGAGCGTCTACTTCACGGAAAATCTAGAGATGGTGTCTATGAGTGGCCGATTCCCGTAGCTCCCAACTCTCCTATTGTGGCTCTTCATAGTGTCAAGACCACTTTGTCCGAGTGGCACTCTCGATTAGGTCATCCTTCGGTTTCCATTTTAAAGCATGTCGTTTCTACGAATTCTTTACCATTGTCTAAGTCATGTTCGTCTTTGTTATGCAAATCTTGCTCAACCAATAAAAGCCACAAATTACCATTTCATGAATCCACTATTACAATATCTCATCCTCTTGAAATCATCTACTCCGATGTTTGGACATCTCCAATTATCTCGGTTGATGGTTTCAAATATTATGTCATCTTCGTTGATCATTACACCCGTTATACATGGCTGTACCCTCTCAAACAAAAATCCCAAGTTTGGGACATTTTCATCTCGTTTAAAACCCTAGTTGAAAACCAATTCCAAACCCTCATCTGTACTCTCTATACCGACAATGGTGGAGAGTACATTGCCCTAACATCTTTCCTCACCACACACGGCATTTCCCATCGTACCACCCCACCTCATACTCCTGAACACAATGGCATATCTGAACGTCGTCACCGTCATATTGTTGAAACCGGTCTATCCCTCCTATCACACGCCTCACTTCCCACGTCTTTTTGGACATATGCTCTCCCCACCGCGATCTATCTCATTAACCGCTTACCCACCCCAATTCTCTCATACGACAGCCCATACACTATACTTCTAGGTACCCTCCCGAACTACCTTAAACTTTGGACGTTTGGCTGCCTATGCTATCCATGGCTTCGGCCATACTCCACCCACAAACTCTCACCCCGTTCTAAACCGTGTGTGTTTCTAGGGTACTCCACCACCCAAAGTGCCTACTTATGTCTTGATCCCACTCAATCTAGGATTTATACCTCTCGTCATGTTGAGTTTCACGAAACAATCTTACCCTACTCAAACTACTCCCACTTTTTCGGCTCAACTTCCTCGGTTCCCACTCCACCCTCCACCCCATGGTCACCACTGGTCTCTATAGTCCCTTCGGGTCCTAGGCTTCTCTTGACACCGTCTTCTCCTACTCCTCCTCCAATGGATCCTTCACTGAACATGCTCACATCGCGTGCGTCCTCGGACATGGTCTCTGTTTCAGCTAGCTCACCCTCGGACGTTCCGCCTATCGTGGGACATGATCCCACTGTTCGTGGCAACATTCACCCTATGCAAACAAGATCTAAGGCCAAATTGTCCAAGGTGAATCAAAATTGCTCTTATTCTGTTGTACTCTCTGATCATGACATTGAACCGACGACGGTCCCTCAAGCTCTTAAGGATCCTCAGTGGAGAAAGGCAATGAGCGATGAATTTTATGCACTTGTCCGCAATGGAACCTGGTATCTCGTGATGGTTCTGTGGAACGCTACAAGGCTAGACTTGTGGCCAAGGGTTTTACTCAACGACCCGGGGTGGACTTCACTGAGACCTTCAGTCCCGTTGTCAAACCAGCCACCATCCGATTGATTTTGAGTCTCTCAATCTCAAATGGGTGGATTCTTCGCCAACTCGATGTCAACAATGCCTTTCTCCAAGGCATTCTCACGGATGAGGTGTATATGACCCAACCTCAGGGCTTTGTTGATCCCGATCGTCCACACCACATTTGCAAACTTCACAAAGCCCTCTATGGTCTAAAACAAGCTCCTCGGGCGTGGTATTCAACTACGAGAGTTCCTCCTTGGCCAAGGATTTGTTAACTCTCTTGCTGATGCATCATTGTTCATTCTCCGTAACACTGAGGTAACCATATATGTTCTTGTTTATGTGGATGATCTTGTGGTCACAGGAAGCAACCCCACGGCTGTCCAATGCTTCACCACCGCCCTCGGAAATCGCTTCTCCATTAAAGACTTGAGTGATCTCTCTTATTTTCTTGGAATTGAAGCAACACGAACTGCCTCAGGTTTGCGCCTCACTCAACGCAAATACGTCAATGATATCCTCGCCAAAGCACAATTTTCAGATGCCAAATCCGTTACAACCTCGATGGCTCCAAGCTCGCGTCTCTCCTTGACCGCGGGTGACAAATTAGACGATCCCACGACCTATCGGACTCTTGTGGGTAGTCTCCAATACCTCACACTTACACGACCGGACATCAGTTTTGTTGTCAACCGCTTATCTCATACATGCATGCACCGACAACGGAACATCTACAAGCTCTCAAACGGGTACTTCGGTATTTGGTTGGTACACGGGATAGTGGCATCTTCTTCTCCACGGGTAATACCTCATCTCTCCATGCCTTGAGTGATGCAGATTGGGCAGGGGATCGTGATGAATATATCTCTACCGGGGCATACATTGTCTACCTTGGTAGCCATCCAATTTCATGGTCTTCGAGGAAGCAGAGGTTTACAGCCCGCTCATCCACAGAAGCGGAATATCGCTCTATAGCGGATATCGCCGCCGAACTTCGCTGGATCACGTCTCTCTTGACAGAACTTGGTATGCCTATGTCTGAACCACCGGTAATATACTGTGACAACATGGGTGCCACATATCTGAGTGCAAATCCCGTATTCCATTCTCGCATGAAACATCTTGCCTTGGATTATCACTTTGTTCGGCAACAAGTCCAAGGCGGCCTCCTCCGAGTATCTCATGTTAGCTCGGCTGATCAGCTTGCGGATTTGCTCACAAAACCCCTATCTCGTCAACCGTTCGTGTCGCTTTGTCACAAGATTGGAATCACCGATGGTGCTCCATCTTGAGGGGCCATATAAGAAGTAGGGACATTTATGTAATTTTTTATTTTATTTGGGTTTTCTACTCTTTCTACTTCTTGTATCTATTTATACACCTTGTACTCATTTGATTAAGAAATAAGACAAAATCATACCATTCATACCTACCATGGTCCAAGAAAGCTACACGCAACAACAACGTATCGAGGATCTTGAAGAACAACTTCGAGAAACTCGAGCATAGATACCATATATGGAGAGCGTCATAGAATTGCTATCCGACCGGGTGGGGGAAACAACGCCAAGTCAAGAACCGGTTATCGGTTCGGATGCAAGTCTTCACGAGGTGCTGGTGACCACGGGGATGACATTGGCCCCAAAAATTTAGATGAAATGTAATAGAATTAGGTTTTAAATTTTTGTAAGAATTTTTAATATATTAATTAAGCTTATTTGAAATGTGTTTTTAATTTTTGAATTTTTTTTATTTTAGTTTATTTTATTTTATTTTTAAAGAACATACCAACGAATGCCTGTTACAATTTGCAACGGGCATCCGTAGGAATCCAAATTTCCCGCCAAATGGTAACGGATGGTCGTTGCCATTTCCCGTCAATTTGTAACGAACGTCTGTTTCCATTTCCCACCATTTTGTAACGGATGTCCATTGCAAAATTTCAAATCCCGCTCATTTTTCGTTCCAACGGACGGACAACGGATATCTGTTATAATGTGGTAACGGTAATGCCGCGCACGTTTCGATTGATCTCTATGGATGAGCAATTCTCTGAATGCCCAAGGATGTGAAAGATGAAATACAAACCGGAAAATATTTGCTGATACGACTATCATAATTTAAGCAAAGAACTTGGGGTTACAAAGGTTAGTCTACTAGTTACCAACTTCTAACAACGTTGTACACATTGATGCTACTAAGTACAGAGATCTCTTATTCTTTTTCACTTTCAGGACATCAAAAATATAGTCATCCCAACGGACCCGAGATCATGTACATGACAGATCTCAATTCAGACGAAGCTAAGCTAGATGTTGATGATTAGAAGTCCACGTTAAGTAAAGGTGTTCTTATTTTCTTTCAACACCGCTATGAAATTGACCTCATAGGGAGAAACCATGAAGCGCTTCATTCTGAATCACCAACACTAAAAATGGACATACATCCAGTACATTCTCTCCTACAATCGAGGATTCTCCCACCTTCGAATATACCCCCACAGACTCCCCAACAATCCAAATATGCCCTCCTAGAAGCTGTGTACGTGACGGTGATACAAGAACTCGATGGATGTCTCAATATTTTTTAAGATCATCTCAACAATATTGAAGGACGTCTCAATATTTTTTAAGATCGTCTCAACAATATTGAAGGATGTCTTAATAGTTTTGAAGAATGTTTCAATAGTTTTGAATAACTTCTTAAGAATATTAAAAATTCCATCATTGAGGATTTAAAAAACGAGGTACCAACTGATTTAAATCTTTACGATAAATATGAAGAAGAAGAAAAGGGGTCAGAACATGTTGCTCTTGATCAAACACTCCCAAAAGGCAGAGAGTATTGCAACAATCCAAGTAAAAGAGTACGCAATACACCACAAAGAAAACGCCTAAAGAAAGGTGGTCATGATTAAGAGGACGGTGCAGAAAATCAAAAAGTTAGGGAAAAAGCTTCAACAAGGGTAGCTAGAGAGAAAGCTCCAGCAACGGTAGCTCGAGACACAGCTCCAACAAGGGCAGTTGGAGAGAAAAGCTCTAGCAAGGACAGCTGGATAGAAAGCTCAAGAAAGGGCATCTATAGAGAAAGCTCTAAAAGCAGTTAAAGAGAAATGTCCAACAAGAGTAGGTACATACAAAGCTCCTGGTAAAGAAGGGACATTGCTATTAATAGGGAGGCCCTATGATGTGAAGGTCTATGTTTGTGTCGTAAACTTCGTCAAAATTTCAAAGGTTTATTTTTATTCATTTACAAGGGCCTTGTGATACTGAGGAAAAAGAGTCCAAATTATCCCTTATGGACTAGAAAGCCTTCATCGCCGATGAAGTATTCTCTTAATACTTTGGCAAGTTTTTAGAGTTGCTCGATCAACATCCTGATGTCTATGGCAAATCTTGGGCCGATGTAGATGTGGTGTATTTCAACATAAACACCCAAAACCCTATAGACAATGGATTAACTTATTTGATAGGTGTGAAGGCGTTGTTAGATGTCGAAGAGCTCCTTATATTCGATATTTCAAGGAAAATCTACAACAAAGGGAAAATGGACGAAAATATGAAACTTTATATCTATGGTTTCCCTTATCTCCTAAAAAAAGAACCTTGTATAGCATAGTTTGCACACTTGAATAATAAAACGTGGATATATTGACACGTCGAAGATGTGGGGAAAAATTCAATATTAATGGGTAAGTTTTATATATTATATATTGTTTACCAGTTAAGTGATATGTTTGTTTCGTTATAGGAAAACGATTGTGGGCCATTGTGCATAAAATTCGTCAAACAAAAATTTTTCAGACGAGCACTTCACAAACTCCGCATTGACAAAGTCTCTGACCTCTAAATTAGACTTGCATGTGATATATTTCTGAATGACACAGTTATGTATTTATAAATTTGTAATTTTTGTATTTGTAATTTTTGTAATTTCTTTATTTTTAAATTTTTTTATTTTTATTCATTTGTAATAATAAAACATTTTTCATTTATGTAATTCATTTGTAATTGTTTTGTCTATTACATGTGTTAAGTACACATTGTGTAAAACGTCTGTGGAAGGATTTAGCATGAATATTGTACACACACGTTATGTATAACGTGTATTCTAAGTACACAACGTGTGTAAAACGTTCATAGTAGTATGATGTGCGTTATATCAAGTAATAAATTACCTAGACTAACGCTTCCGCAAGGATACGGATCGTGTAGCAACTAGGGTCGAACACAAGGAATTGATGCGACTTATAAGCTATTAAACTAATGAATAAGACGTGATGAATCTAATGATAGAAGGAATGCAAATGCAAATGCAAACTAAACCTAAGATGGGAA
>CM071863.1:46379712-46394596 GCA_036759665.1 Gynandropsis gynandra
TAACTGCAGGATAGATTCGTTCATATGTTCAGGGAGCTGTTTGTGTTGATCAGGTGTAAAGGCAAAGCCGGCTGGTGATATGTTGTCTGCGGATTGGGCAGCTTTGATATTCTGGACCCACAGTCTCCGGAGGTCTGCAAAGTCGCAGAGAGAATTTCGTGAGCTTTTGATGAATTGTGAAGTGACAAAGCAGACATAATTCCATGGGCGAAACTGACCATGTGACCGCAGCCGAAATGATAGGAAAGTGTGAGACCGACATAGAAGGAACATGTGAATATTTCACCTGGATAGATTCGTTTGAGGAAAGGTGTAGTAGTTCTTCATTAGCAGAGGGGCTGGGGTGTGTATGGCACAGCCGGTGGCTGAGGAACTACCTTTTGTGCACTTCCTGTCTGTTGCCTTTTCAATCAAGCAGGTTGGAAAATGGAAGCACAACTGTTTTGTCCAGTTCTTTTCTCTCAGAGACATGCTCAAGATCGAAGATAATGTAATGATACCCAAGTAAGCCTAGTTCCATGGCTGCTTTGTACTGGAAAGGAATCTCCATTAGAGCAGCAAGAGCAAAGGCTATTTCTTTCTCAGCTTCAGTTGACTTTTTCATCATAATGTCTATGAAGTTTACATACTACCGGAGGGCAAAACACGAACAGATAAAATCACAGAGACTACAATGGATGGTTATAAAATCACAGAGACACGAACTTCTTCATGTCTTCCCACGGTCCATCTCCGATTCCAACAAGTACAATGGATAGAGCATATGAGCTGTTGATCAGGTGTGCGAAAATGGTTTAGATTGGGAACCGTAATGCAAATTAAAAACAGGAAATGAATCTATACTATCTGTTTCTGTTCTTTTGTACAGTCCACCTTGCGTTCACGATCGCATCAATTGTTGATTTCTCTTGCGGACAGAGTTCTTCCTCACTCATCTTCCCGCATATCGTTACCTTCAAACAGTGTCTCAATGCTAAGCTAATCTTTGTATCTTCTTTACAGATAGCAACATGGAGAGTCAACTTTCCTGTCATTAGGATATATTACCTGCCCATCTGCAATGATCACCAGAACGTGGAATCGGCCTCCGTTCTTTTCAATGAAGTCAACTGCAGCATCATGACTGGTCCATGAGACGTTGGCCCTTTAGCATAGAAAGTAGACGTTCATATGGTGAAGTTTGTTATTTGTGAAGCACTATTTAACTACAACTTTGGTAAATCAGAAGGGGCCAAGGACATGGATACTAATTCTATCATATTGGCTTGTGAAAATGAGATCTACCATTTTGGCTAAATCTATATCAAATGCAGGTTATTTGCTGCCGAGCAACTCCACATTTATAAAGATGATTAAAGTCTTGACCTGATAAACGTAAGTTTGGAAAACTTCTTCTGTAACATGCCAAGACCTCTTCGAAGCCAAAGCACAGAGAGTGATCACTATGAAAACTGAAAACGCACTCATCATGGGTGGTGGCTGGAACATAAAGCATGTTTCAGAATCGTATCACGGATTTAAAAGATCTAAAAAATGGAGAAGAGAGAACTTGATGATCGTCAAAGCCGAAACATAGGATTAAATTATCATCGTCAAAGGGTGCCAATGTCTTCCCGATTATATAGATTGCCCTTTCATATGGGTTTGGAACATCTCCAAGTGCGTGAAGGGACTGTCCGTTGAATGAAGTTTTTCATTTCAACAAGAACAAGAACAAGATCAAATGAAGACGCATGTGATGATCTAGATCTGTGTTTTCAAGAAGATGTTTGTTCAGGATAGCATATCGGCACCGTTTATGAAATCTCTCGGTGCTTTGAAAATTCTGACTACTGAGTACCTGTCCGGTCATTGCTTTTCGTGAAATCAATTCTGAGAATGAGATTAGACGACCCTAAACCTGCTTCCCTCAAAGCTTTAGATACCTGTAAATCGATTCAAAACTTTTAAGTAACTTCATTGTACATCATTGTGAACAAAGGTTTCATTCACATCATTGCTTTACAGATTATACAATTTTATGCAACTCATCGAACCCTAGAGTGGACACCATACAGATTGAGAGGTTGATGATTGATCATATAAACTGAAAAAACGAAAGAGTAGATGGACAAGACGTTTGGTGGAGTTTTAAAATTTCAAAGAATTTTTTATTTAATTCAAACGGTCTTCGTTTTTTCAAATTCCAAGTCCCAAACGTCACATAACCCGTATGTGACCGCCTAAGACTATTCTCATAATAGCCTTAGGTTTCTGAATGACTCTACGAATCACTCACACAGACACAATGTCTAAGATTTGTATAAAAACATTCTCACAATGTAGATGAAACACTTTTTTTGCTGTCTCGGTTTTATCTCACACTTCTCTCTAGACTTTTAGGCTCACTCTTTTGTGATGGAGAAGTCTTAATTTCGTTCATAGGACAACACTCTTTTTATAGAGGTCTTCTTGATGTGCTTGTTGCTAACAAATCTCCATAATTCTTGCTCTTTAATATTCTCTAACAAATCTCCATGTTTTTAGCTCCCTTGATATTATCTAATTTGTTAGTCTTTGATTTGTTTAATTTTGACCTATTCAAACATAAAACTTCAGCAAATCATTTAAGATCAAAATACTATAACAATCTCCCCTTTTTTATCTTGTACTTAAACAAACGCATCAACCAATCATGATTAGTATCAATGTATACAAGCACACAAGCAACTACGTTCATACCCACATCTAATTCCTTCTCTCGTGTAATAAGGGGATTAGGCGTTCCGAAAAACCTATTAATGTGCAATGGGGATTAGGCGTTTCATAGAGATCAGTAAAGAACTTGAATGAGTAGGCATCTTTAGCAAGGAGATCAGGGTTACCTGGACTACCTTGTGGTTCGTCGGACCTTTGACGAATCAGAGATTCATTGAACATTTCTACAGTAGTCTTCTTTGATTTTTTGTTGTTTAAACCATGAGTATTCTTTCTCTTTGACTTGTTGGATTTCTTTCTATGGATCTTTCCTCGCAACACGACTTCCTCAACTTGTTCAACATCTTCTTGAACCGTTTCACTTGAGGATTCGACTCCTCAACAGTTTCTACTGTTGAAGCAGGTATTACCGTAGGTTCAAAAAGGACCATCTCAGTTACTACATTCTGTGGTCTTTCTTCTGGAATCATTTCCAAAATTTGTTTATGTTCTTCAGTAGATGTAGATTCAGAAGTCATACGAGAATTTGTTACCTTTTTCCCTTTCTTTTGTACGCTGATCTTGGTTTTCTTTGGTTCTTCCTCTTCCGTTGGTGCAATCGCATTCTTTGCAACGGTTGATCTGGTAACACGCCTTACTATTTCTACAGGAGATTGAACAATATTTTTCTTCGGCGCCATTGTTTTCAATTAGGGTTTCGCATAGAGAATTTGAAATTTGAAGAGAAAAATTGTTTAATCAGTGCATGCAAAATATAACTTTAATTCATCTTTTAAACCACATTAATTTTTTATTTTCTTTAAACAATTTACTAAATATATATATCATTTCACTTTAATTTAGCTGATATTTACCATACTTAACAACTTTCGCACACACAACTTTTATTTTCTATCCTTTTCTTTTCTGTTAAATTTTTTAAAAGAAATAGATGATATACTCAATTAAAGAAAAATAGACAACACAAATATACTCCGCACATTCATCAGGTATATACCTTCAGTATATCAAAATAAAAATTTTGTACATGATTTAGAACAAACACTCTGGACTTCTAGATCGTCAAAATTGACAGATTTACCACCATTTAGACTCAGACTACCTTGTAGGTATACTCTTATGATCAAATCATAGTGGAGTATGAAGGTTTTATTCTTTTTATCATCATTTCTTTTGTGTTTATTCTTGCATATGCATGCTTGAATATCCTTGTTTTTAATTTTTCATTTTTTTCTTTTTGCCTTCTTTATATAAGACTAACCTTTTGCCCTTAAGACGTCGAAATTGGATATCCGCCTCACCACTTAGACCCGAGCCAATTCCATTGCACTCTTATCAACTATTGTACATTTTCAATTACTTTATTGATAGCAGAATGTAGGAGCGTTATTCCAATCTTTGCACTAAAAGCTTTTTCCAATATACCAGGTGCACCTCAATATCAGCGTAAGTATACTCCTACTAACATATTTCTCAAACAATTAAGAACATTATTTATCCTTTTCTTTTTAAATTAAAGCTTGCAAACACCAAGGGGTTTTCTCAAATTCAAAAAGCGGTTCATATCCAGAGATTTGGTAAAAATATCAGCCAATTGTCATTCCGTAGGCACATATTCAATTAGTAATTGTTTTTTCTCAACAAGTTCTCTAAGAAAATGATGTCTAATTTTAATGTGCTTTGTTCTAGAATGTTGTGCTGGATTTTTGAAATATTTATGGCACTTGTATTATCACAATGAGCAATGAAAGACTTCGAATCATAACATAGTCTGACAACATTTGGTTCATCCAAATGAGTTGTGTGCTACAACTCCCTAAAGTAATATATTATACTTCTGTCGTAGATAAAGATATAGAGTCTTATTTCTTACTATGTCACAAAAAAGATTATTTCCAAGAAAGAAACAACCTCCAGAATTCCTTTTTCAATCATCGGCTTAGCACCCCAATCTGCATCACAAAAACCTACCAACTCACAATTAGTATCTTTAGTGTAGTAAATACCAAAATCAATAGTTCCCTTCACATATTTGATTATTCTTTTTACGGCTTGAAGGTGGGATCATTTTGGATTGGGTTGATATCATGCAAAAATTCCTACACTTGCTGCTAGATCAGGTCTACTTGCAGTTAAGTAAACTAAAATTCATGTCATTCTTCGGTACACCTTCTCAATTTTCAAATGAGTGAAAAAGGAAACATAGAAAATGCTCAAGCCGAGCGATAATGGATACAAACTCTCGATCGATTGATGGTAAAGGTAAATGGTTCTTCTCGTTCGAATGAAGTCCCCCGAGAAACAATGCACCCATTGTGTGTGTGGCCGTCAGATAAGAGATATTGGTTGGTACGAGAGAGCCCAAAAATTAAAACATAAACTCACGTTTTTCTTTTTCTCTTTAAATTTTTCTGAATTACTCATGTTAGTTTATATTTTAGTTTCTGTAAGGAAAGAAAAATCTGGTGAATGAGCACTTGGAAGATTTAAGGTAATGCCTATCCGCTTGGCCATGTTAACTTTGGTCGAGCAAGTTTAAGCTTTACTAAAAATTATCACGTCAAAGCAAGTACAGACTTTCATCCAGAGACACTATGAGGAAACATTAAGACGTTACGCACTCATGAAGCATTGGCATTTCCAATCGTGATGTTTCTCAATTTCTTTACTTTTTGTTTATATTTTTTCTAATAAGCTATTTGATATCAATCTCGATGTATGATACTTAATATTCTTTTCTTTTATTGTGATTTCAAGTTCTCACACGAGTGAGTAAAAAACCAAAAGACCACATTCTAAAACAACGGAATATGGGATGGAACATAAAAAGACATGCTTGTCACATACACGTGCAATAACATATCACTATTCTCAATGATATTGAGATTATATGTTCCTATATTCCTTTCTCCTTATCATATACGATCATCTCTCACGTGTTAGTTCAACACCGAGGATGTTGTCGAGTCATAATATGGGGAAGGTATAGATTGACATCATAGCTATTATTTAGGATTATTTATCTTGCATCACAGGTTAGTTTAGATGAAGTTTTGGGGAATATTGTTTTAGAATACAATAAAAAAGAATGCCCATACACTTAGCTTGCATCTAAGATTAGCCACAAAGTAATTGACTCATGTATAGGATATTGGAGATTTTTTCTTGCTCAATTAGCTAAGTATATCAAACTTTGTGCGACTAAGTATTTTTGAATGAATTGTCTAGCATGTTTCACTTAGAGGTTTTTAGCTTAAGTTGATTTTAATGTTCTATGGGATAGATTGACACTTGTTCACCTTAAGATCGTCCGAGAGTCTTAGTTCCAAATTGATATTTACTTAAGGAGTCATTCCTCATTTTTGGGATTATTAGGTCCTTCTCATATTGCTCGATTTGCTATATAAATTTTTCAATCGAACAAGAGCCAGGCATCTCATCTAGGGGTGGGGGCAATTATCAAGTGTGAGTGTTAGTCTGGGTATCCATTCCATTTATTTTTTCAAATGACCAATATTTTTTACATGTAGAAAGAAAAAGAAAGAGACAAAATAAAGGTTGAAAAAGTCCAGAGATTCTCACATAAAAAAATTTTGAAAGTAAAAAGGGAATGAAAAGGTTAAGTCTCAAAAATAAGAAAAATGCACGAAAAACGTTCCATCACTTCTTCTGAGTCTTATCTAAAATTTTGGACCGACATACTCATTAGGCGATACAAATACTCGAGAAATGTGATTGGTAAGATCTCTAGTTTGTTCTTTAAATATGTTTAGTGTTTGCGTAAATCCCATAACTTAGGATATTTCCATAAGTTAGAGGACTCTATAGGAAACTAGCTCAATTTTATTCATGATTAACGTAATTTGGCCAAGTATGAATATTCTTTAAATCCTTTTGGATCTCATTTTGCTTTGTACTCATTTTCCTGAGTTTTTGATTGACGATTATTGCTTAAGGACGAGCAAAAGCCAAGTCTGGGCGAGTTTGACCACACTTATTTTTCTCTATGATTTGTTATATGTTTCTATATTTTTTACATTTTTTTAGAAACAAGACAATGTTCTACACAAAAACTGGCATTAAAGACAGATCTAGACAAAACACTTGGTGTGACCGTCTGAAGTGCTCGATCGAGCATACTAATGAAAGTTGATTTCTCAAAAGTTCTAGAGGGTTCGTTTAATTGAGCGGACAACTACTCGCTCGTGGCCCGAACAATCTCTTACCCTATCTAACGTTCATCAATAAAAAGGTAACTTTTATCCCCGAGAATTCGCTCGACCTAAGTGATCTTACTCGGTCGAGAAATCCACCCAAAATAATCAAAGATGGTTCCTATTGGCACAATAGAAATGTGAAACAACCTATTGTGCTACCCCAGCACATGCCTGCTCGATCAAGCATTGCATCGAATCCACTTAAAAAATTCGAAATTCGAATTGTTTAAGAAGGAAATTAGGTTCTCTTTTTAAAATATGACGCTTTGTGACAAAAAGAATAGGAGAAGTATGGATAAGAATGAGATAAAAAGAACTAGAACATATCAAAAGTTTAGAAATACTTTAGGATCATGCAAAAAGAGCAAAGAAGCTTTTCGAATCACATCAAAGAGCTAAAAAAACCAGTAAGAATGATTTAAAGACGAGGTTATGAAGGTCGGAAGATCGATTCTGTATTCTTAAATCCTATCTCTATTTTTTTATTATTAAAATCTAGTTTTGAGAAGTAGACCTATAGATTTGATCCTTGTTGTAAATTATAGTATAATATATGCGAGTCTTATGAACTTGATAAACATAATAATTAATTTTAACTCCATGGTTCAATGCATGTCTTAATCTTTCAGTTTGTGATGGATCCCATAAATTTATTATCAGTTGGTTTAGTTTAGATTGGGACGTCGGCTTACGCTAGATCTAGTGCATTAGATAGACATGACTAATCATATCGACAAGTAAGTTAATCGATCTAGGAGTCAAGATATCAAGCGATAATGCTTTCAATATGTAGGTCGTTACACAGTGGTCTAAATATTAGATAAAGTATGTACTACGAGAGCAAGTAGGTTTATTAATTGTGTTCAGTGCATAGGTCATTAGGTAGAGATGTTAGTAATATGTATGCTTGAATATGATTTTCTCTATGAGAGTAGGTAGATCCACGAGAGATGATTGAATTCTCCGAATGGAATAAGAATGGTATTTCCGATAAGCTAGTTAGCATTCGTGAAAAAAATATTAAAGTCTATAAGCACCGACCCAACTTGTATATAAATCATAGTTTAGTTTAGTTTACTTGTTCATATTATACACACAAACACCTCTTATACATGTTCATGACCTTAAAATTCATAGATAATTAGTTTAAATCTCACTTAGTCCTTGTGTTTGACCTTGGTCCCTAAGAACCTGGTTGTGGTTCTACCACGAATCATAAAAGGGTACATTGATGGAGCTGAGAAATGCACGCACTCAAATGTATGTGGAATGATAACCCATAGGATGACGAGGACATCATGAGGAGCTAACTCAATACTACAAGGTTCACCTACTAGGAGAAAAGTCCGAGATGAGCAAGGAGCTGGAGGAGCTAAAGGCACTCGGCTCGAGCAGGGTTTTGCACAAGCCGAGTGAATTCACTGTATAGGATACCACCCATGCGCTCAACTTTATTATAAGACCGTCGACCTGGAAAATCCTCTAGACTAACAAAGTATGCAGAAGGACACATCTCTTGGCCTGAGCACTAAAGGACTCGACCGAGCATTGGATAACTCGACCCAGCATAGTTATGATTCAGCCGAATGTACTTTAATTCTATAGAATTAAGGTTCAGACATAAACGAAACTCGACCGATAAGTTATATCGCTCGATTGAGCAATTATTCCAGGTTTAGTTATCTTATGTTATTTAGTTTCTATTATTATTTATCCATATATATAAAAGACCATTTGTATGATTTATTACCTAAGTTTTTATCATTTAAGTTATCTTTTCCCTAGGTAATCGTAAGGATTTAGCTATCAAACTCTTAGAGATAGTTCGGGTTGTTCACTCACTTATCAACACTAGATCATAAGTGTTATAACATCAGCCACAGCGTTTGAGATTCTTTACTCGGATTGTTTTCAGGGTTTAGGACGTCCTTTCTTCGAAAATAATAGTTTTAGGTTCTACTATCGGATTACCGGTGGGTTTCATTTCGATTTCATCCTTATAACAATATAATGTCGATTTAGGATCATATCTACTGATATCATAGCTCCGTTCTTTCTTATGTTATTTCTATCTTTTTTTAGTTATATTTTTCTTATATTCATTAAGTTTAATTTGGGTTGGTTTTGCTTTTCATCATTTACAAAAAAAAAACCACAAAAAACATAAATAAAGAAAGCAAATGAGAAAAAAAAGAAAACAAAAAGAAAGAAGAAAAGGAAAGCAAAAAGCCAAAAATTAAAAGAAAAGAGAAAAGGTAGAAAATAGAAAGAATCTTTATGATAGAATTAGAAACAATCTTTACTTAATTAGCAACGTTTATACACTTGTAACATTAATTTATTTAATAAAATTCTTGGTGCGACAATAAGAGACTCTATAAGCTAAAACTAGTGGTTCCATATTCAAGAAACATACATTCATCGCTTTTAGCATCAAATTTACAAAGGTAATTACGATCATTTATGATGTATCAAGTATTCCCAAATATGTGAAAATAAACAAGATTTGGTGGTTTTCATTTTCCATATTTTGTAGGGGATTTGCAAGTAGTAGTTCTAATGTAAATCATGTTTATGATGTAACATGCAGTATTGTTTGCATCTACCTAGAATCGAGGTGAAACTCTTTTGCCATGCAACATTGCTCGAGCCATTTCTTGCAACCTTATGTTCTTTCTTTCCACAGTAATAACAGTTTCTTTGTCTTCTTTATGGATTATTGTTTTTCAAGTCAAACATTTGTCCCAAGTGCACTCAGTGAAGCATGAGGTATGCCTTCGTTAGTAAATATTCTCCTGAGACAAAATTTCTCTATGTGCTTGATTCTCCACCTTTATAACCAAGACTCGAATTATTTGGTTCCTTCTTTCCTATTGGGAGGAGATAGTCCAGTTTTTCAGTTCCGCTAGTCAACATCTTCAATTTTTTTCTTGATTCTTCATGTTGTGTTTTAACTAACGTCACTTCTTCCTTCTCTTTGAGCTTCTCACAAGTATGTTGTAATTGTGAATGTATTACCATAATTTCTTTGGGAATCTTGATGTTGAGTTCTTTCATCTTGATGTATTTTCTGTTAGGTTGATTTGGGATGCGGAAGCGTGTTTTTATCAATCTGAATATTTAGATCTAGTCATGTTCAGATTGGTTTTCCGTGGTTTCAACAACGAACAAATTTAGAAACGATTTCGTAATACCTTTTCGTTGAACGTGTGATTGTCGGATGTGATAGACTTGATAGCACAAGCCCTCTACGCGTATCCACACCGAAATCGGATCTGCCTTCCAACCGTTGGTGCAGAATTCTCTGATGAAGAACGAAAAACGTTTTCTCATTTTTCGGTTTTTCTTTTGACGACTACTAGGGTTTCGTTTGATTTTGCTAATCAAAATCTGATAACGAAAACTCGTTTTTCATTTATTTATAATTATTAACTTTTAATAATTACAACTTAAACCCTAGACTATCAAAATATTACAAAAAAAGGCATAACACTTTCAATCTCCCACTTTTCTTTATGTAATATTTCAAACTGTCAAAATATATGTATCTCCATACACATACTTGCATGTACATCTGATGTACTAACCCCAAAAGAAAAACAAATACAATTATATTCTTCGGCGCTAGCGGAAAAATATAATTGTATTCCACACTGATTGTTTAAAAATCACAAGCAGATACTGAGACACTCGTATGCGTGTGACCTCGTAGGCTCATCACAAAACCAGTAGCCAATTAGTTCCCACTAATTAACTAATCGAGGTTGGCGTCTAGCAACACTCCCCAATGATCGAAAAGCGTGAAGCAACATCCTTAATCATTTGAGTAACAATCTTACCCAAAACGAACCATGGTGAAGTTGACGTTAGTATTTCCTTCCATCTTTACAGCTCCGGATGCATCCTAGGCATGGTCATAACTGTCAGCCTTACGGATCATCAACTATATTTCATGTCAATCACAACTAACTGATGAATGAACCTAAGAAACATCTTTCTTCATTCATTCAATGTACTCTGACCAGAGATTCGTACAATCATTGTGATTATTGACAACATAGAGCTCAAACTCTTACCAAGAGTTGATGGATCTAATTATTTATTCCCAATATCTATTCAACTAGTACTCTCATATACTAGGTGTCCAGAATCAAAGAATAATAGATAAGATGCTAGTTACTATGTTGATCTCAGGTCTAAAGAAAAACTAACTATCTAACTATCTGGAGAAATCTTAGTGACATTTTATTGGTTATTTAACCATTAAGCATTTCTTCCTTTAAGTCAGTTCAGTGATCACATCATCATGTGTATCACACATATATGTGATTCAGTAAAAGAGATCTACTGATTTCTATCATCATAGAAACTTATCACATACATGTTGTTCTTTCCGGATCACTATAGTCCGAGTAGTGATCCTACGAACAAAAACAATTCAAATTAAATCATACAAAAAACTTGACTCTCTTTATTATAATCTCTATCATAATGTCAAGTTTCAGATTTAATCTTGGACTCTATCATACACTTATGAAAAATCATCAAATGAAAATAATACCATATATTATTAAAAATGAAATCGATGTCTAAATTACAACTCGCTAATTGTCTATAAGCTAATGCCAGCTAGTCATCTCTCTCAATCCGTTCCTCAGCTTATGCTTGTCAAACTCCTTTCACCCAAGCGCCTTTGTGAACGGATCTGCTGCATTTTCCTTTCCATCCACCTTTTGGATTTGCACGTCCCACACGTTATGATCTCTCGTATCACGTGAAACTTTCGCAGAATATCTTTCGATTTCTGATAAGACCTTGGTTCCTTCGCCTGAGCAATCCACACTGGGACTGAGACACGGCCCAGACTCCTACGGGAGGTAGCAGTGGGGAATTTTCCGCAATGGGCGAAAGCCTGACGGAGCAATGCCGCGTGGAGGTAGAAGGCCTACGGGTCGTGAACTTCTTTTCCCGGAGAAGAAGCAATGACGGTATCTGGGGAATAAGCATCGGCTAACTCTGTGCCAGCAGCCGCGGTAATACAGAGGATGCAAGCGTTATCCGGAATAATTGGGCATAAAGCGTCTGTAGGTGGCTTTTTAAGTCCGCCGTCAAAACTTCTGTCACTCCATCCCCGCAGGGGCGGAGAACCCGTTGCTGTCTCGGCTGTGCTAACGGAGGCTCTGGGGAAGTCTCGTATCAGATCAGCTCTCCGCTTCCTTACGAAAACCCTTTTCGCTCCGCTTAGCACAATAAAGGAACGACTTCCTTTATCGAAGGTACCACACCAAGTTCATCTATCAACTTTCTCATCCAAACTGCTTCTTTAGATGCTTCGCAAGCCGCTATATATTCTGCTTCAGTCACCGAATTGGCTATAGTAGCCTGTTTGGAACTCTTCGATCTATCCCTATAGATCTTTATTCGCATAATATAGGCTACTTCTCCTAGATCCTTCATGGAGAACTGATCAGATAACCATGACTTCATCTCTTGCAACGTCGGTGTCATTTCCCATGAGCAATATGTCATCCACATAAAGCACAAGGAAAACAACCGTGCTCCCACTAAACTTCTTGTACACACAAGGCTCTTCATCGCATCTAACAAAGTTGAACTTTTTCAACTGCCTTGTTGAAGCGAATGTTCTAGCTTCGAGAAGCTTGCTTGAGTCCATAAATAGACCTCTGAAGCTTGCATACCATATGACCTTGAGTCGGCGACGTAAAACCCTCAGGTTGAGTCATAAAAATCTCTTCCTGGAGCTCTCTGTTAAGGAAAGTTGTTTTCACGTCGATCTGCCAAATCTCATAGTCATAGTACGCCGCTATCGCAAGCAGAATCCGAATAGATTTGAGCATTTCCACACGGGAGAACGTTTCTTCATAGTCAATCCCTTCTCATTGACTATACCCCTTGGCAACTAGACGAGCTTTATAGGTCTCTACCTGCCCGTATGCTCCAATCTTCTTCTTGTAAACCCATTTACAACCAATCGGTCTAGAAGCCTGTTAAGAATCAACCAAAGTCAATACTTTGTTGATCTTCATAGATTCCATCTCGGCTTCCATGGCTTTCCACCATTTCTCAGAAGCAAGGCCTTGTATAGCCTCTTGGAAAGTCAACGGTGTAGAAAGGTTTTCCGTATATTTCCTTGAATGAATAATTACATCAGTTATATAGCAATATACAAGACGTCGAGAACGTGTTGACCTTCTCAAGAAAGGTTGTGTAGCAGGTTCAACCTGCACTGGGATATCTTGTTGGACTTGTTCCTGAGCAATTTCCTGAACTTGTTCATGAACTGGCACTGTTACTTCAACATTTGAAGTTGAAGCGCCGGAGCCTAATACTATGTCACCCAGCTAAGAACGCTCATTTGACATCTCATGTCCATGAGCTTGTGTTGGTTTGTCGAGCTCTTGAATCTCGTCAAGAACTACTTCTCCACCATGAATTCCTTCCTCAAGGAATTCCCTTTCAAGAAAGGTTGTCGTTCTGGCCACAAACACTTTGTGCTCAGACGGGTGGTAGAAATAATATCCCATAGTTTCCTTGGGATATCCTATAAACCTACACTTGTTAGACCTAGCATCAAGCTTGTCTGGTTGAAGTCTCTTAACGAAGGCCGGACAACCCCAAACCTTTATGTGTCTCAGGTTTGGTTTTTGTCCCTTCCATATCTCATATGGAGTTTTAGAGACCGCTTTAGTGGGAACCTTGTTTAAAATGTAAGCAGTTGCTTCTAAAGCATAACCCCACAAGTTTATTGGAAGATCTGTGAACCCCATCATGGATCGGACCATATCTAATAAAGTCCGATTTCTCCTTTCGGACACACCATTATGCTGTGGTGTTCCTTTGTTGAGGATATCCGTGACATATTTGCGTTGAGTGAGAAGTAATCCAGAGGCTGTGCGTGTTACTTCAATGCCAAGGAAGTAAGATAGTTTTCCCAAGTCTTTGATGGAAAAGCGGTTTCCAAGCGTTATTATGAAGCGTTGAACTGCTTCCGAGTGGCTTTCTGTGACCACAATGTCATCCACATAGACAAGAACATATATAGTTACCTCCGAATTGTGAAGAATGAACAAGGATGCGTCGGCAAGGGAGTTAACAAAGCCTTGGTCGAGGAGAAAATCCCGAAGTTCCGAGTACCAAGCCCGAGGAGCTTGTTTGAGACCATAAATTGCCTTGTTGAGTTTGCATATATGATGAGGACGATCATGATCAACAAAACCTGGAGGTTGTGTCATGTATACCTCTTCCGTGAGTTGCCCTTGAAGAAATGCATTGTTGACATCTAGTTGACGAAGACTCCACCCATTTGCAATTGCAATACTTAAAATCACTCGAATGGTAGTGGGTTTAACTACGGGACTGAATGTTTCAAAGAAGTCCACTCCCGGTCGTTGTGTAAAACCTTTCGCCACAAGTCTGGCCTTGTAGCGATCCACCGAACCATCAGGTAATCGTTTGATACGATAAATCCACTTGCATCCAACAACATTTGATGCGTGTTGAGCCGGTACAAGATCCCATGTTCCATTACGAACAAGTGCATCAAATTCTTCACTCATAGCTTTCCTCCAACTCGGATCTTTTAGGGCTTGAGAGACTGTTGTAGGTTCGGTGTCCGAAAGAGGTGCCCGATCGGGTGAAGATGAAGTGCCCGATCGGGTAATCAGTGTTGAATGGTCCCCGTAAGGTTGCACGACTCGGGTGGAAGAGTCACACGCTCGGGTATAATGTGCCCGATCGGGGAAAGGTGGAGAGCCCGATCGGGTAGTTGTTGTTGAAGCGTCCCCATGGTTTTGCACGACTCGGGTGGAAGAGTCACACGCTCGGGTACAATGTGCCCGATCGGGTGTAGGTGGAGAGCCCGATCGGGTAGTTGTTGTTGAAGCATCCCCGTAATTTTGCACGACTCGGGTGGAAGAGTCACATGCTCGGGTATAATGTGCCCGATCGGG
>CM071863.1:46406380-46417554 GCA_036759665.1 Gynandropsis gynandra
TGATGAAGTTACAATTGAAGAATTGGCACATGGTGAAGTCGAAGAAATTGAAGATGAAACGATAGAAGGAAACGAAGAAGATGAAGAATTTAAATTGAATTCAGAATCACAAGAATCGACGGAAGAATTATGTGACTCTGTATCAAATTCGGACGTTTAAAGAATTGTTGTTTTTATCTTTATATTGTATTAAAGAATATATATATATATATATAATGTTTTATGAATTGTTCTATCGATGAAAACCCGTCCCTCGGCAGAAACCCGACCCTCGGTCGAAACCCGACCCTCGGTCGAAACCCGACACCGAGTATCGAAACCCGACCCTCGGTCGAAACCTGCCCCTCAGTTGAAACCCGACCCTCGATCGAAACCCGACCCTCGATCGAAACCTGACCCTCAGTTCAAACCCGACCCTCGGTCGAAACCAAACTCTCGGTCGAAACTTGGCCCTCAGTCAAATTTCCGGACGGCTTAGGGACTAACAAGGTCGCCGGTCTGGAATTTCCGGACGGGTCGCAAGCCGCGTCCGGAATCGGTCGCCAATTCCGGACGCGGCTCGTGACCCGTTCGGAAATGGTCGCCAATTTTCGGACGGTTCGCGACCCGCGTCCGGAATTAGTCTCCAATTCTGGACGCGTCGCGACCCCCGTCCGGAAATGTTTATTTAATCTCGGCGAACTTCATTTATCGCAACCTCTTAGCCGATTTTCTTTCCGTTATCGCCTAGAAGTCCGTGTTCGTCCGACGCCCGTCCGCCGCCCCTCCGCCATTCGTCCGCCGAGGGTCCGCCGAGGTAACTTTCTATCCGGTTGTATGGTTTACGTTTTTTAACGGTTTTATGATGTTAACCCTCTCGCAATACCACAGCGCGTCCGCCGCCTGTCCGCCGAAGGTCTATCGCCCGTCCGCCGAGGGTCCGCCGCCCGCCGCCCAGTCTGTCAGCCATCCGCCACCCGTCGCTTCGCCAAGGTATATTTATGTAGATAAGTTGTTCGATTAAATGCCTAAATGATATATATGTGTATTAAGTTATTAAATATAAGTTTGATATACAAAAACGTCATTATAGTGTTTATCAATATACTATAAATTATATCCGGCATAATATATTCAAGGTATAAAATTAGATTTCGAAAAGAATATCATAAATATGTCAATAAATATTCAATAAACTCTCATAAACGTACGAAAAGAGTATGGTAATCATAAATGATAATATCGGTGGCTTATGTATGTGTTTCATGTCTACAAAATAATAACAAGTATTATATCCTTAAAACATTATTGTAACCATCTATTAATTTGTACATCTCATAAACGTACAAAAGGAGTATGGTAATCATAAATTGTAAACTCTCGTATAATTTAAATATATGTTTTTAAAACTAAAAACACATATATTAAATTATATGTGGTTTTAATTTTTTATTAAAATTAATTAATTTTATATAACAATTAAAATTTTTAATATAAAAATTATTTTAAATTACAATTTTAGTATGTCGCGTCGTGCTGGAAGAGGCGGTAACAATAGAAACCGCTCAACATCTGAAGAAAGTGCTTATGGTTCGGATCTAATATATTTGGATTTTATGAATCCGAAATTATTTCCGACTAGATCGGCACAATATATGGCGTATCCATTCTATCAGCAGATGCCACCGCCGGTCGAACCGATGATGCATCACGAGCCTCCGATGCATCAGAAACGAACAGTTGAAGAGCTTTTAGCAATGGACGAGTAAAGACGCAAACTTCCTCGTATAGATCCAGATGCAAAATCCAATGAACTTTGGTATAAACTAACTTAAAATTAATTTTGTAAGTAATTAAGTATCAAGTTTTAATTTACTTTTATTTTTAGATTTGGTCGTAAGCAGCTTAATCGTCATATCACAAAGATAATGAAAGCTTATTATGATCGTCTATGTTATAACTGGACGCGAACCGATCCCGAAATAAAGGAACGATGGTGGAAAGCTTCCATGGTATATTTTTTTTAAATATTCATTCCATTATAAATTTTAAACATAAATATAATATTTAACTAAATAATTAATTCATTATTTTTCAGCAAAAATTTTATTGGAATCCCATAATAACCGGACTAGTAAAGTCCGAATTTCAAAAGAATGTGGCACATCGACTGAAAAATCTTGTATACGACACGAAAAAGGAATATGATAAAAATCATATCAAACCCATTTGGGTCCCTCATAATATCTGGGAAGAGCTGCTTCTCTTTTGGGAGACTCCTGAATTTAAGAAGAGAAGTGAGTGCGCTAGTCGATCCCGTCGTTCTGATAGAGCGGGATATGGGTTAAGTGCGCATACTGGTGGTTCCCGCTCTTTCGCGGAGGTTTACAAAGATATGGTAAGATTTAAAATTTTTAAAGTTTTATTACGAGTGACATTTGTTTAATACGTAAAACATTAAATTTGTTTTAGATGAAAGAGAAAGGATGTTAACCGTCGTACGTGGAATTGTTAGAACGTACACACAAGAAAAAATCCGACGGTTCGTGGGTAGATGCGAGGGCAAAACAAATTCACGACGATGTTGTAAACATGGCGTCGGAACGAGTGTCCCAAATCCCACCAAGAGAAGATGGGACGCAACCGACTCTTTCTCAAGAAGAATACAACGAGATGTATCTCGAGGTAAATTTAGTACATTTTTACAATAATTTTTTATCAATAATTTAAATTTAAATTAAATGTCAATATTTTTTGTAGCACGTAACACCGTACAAAGGTCGTCTATTTGGTCTTGGAGGAATGTCATCAAAACATGTGAGTTCTTCCAAAGGCAAGGAAAAGGTCGCGAACGAGGAATTACAAAACACAATCTCGGAGATGAAAGCACAATTAGAACAACAAAACTCACAGTTCAACGCTCTGCAAAGAGAAGTTCAACGATCAAGAAGGGAACGTGAGCAGTGGCTCAGAATGATGAAGGCACACATGGCCACTATCAATTAGGATACGGCTGAAAACAATGATGATGACGACAATGATAATTCCCAATTACCACCTACTAATTTGTAAAATGATAATTGTAATATTATATGAATTATTTTAATATTGTATGAATACTATTTATTTAATTTCAATTTTAGTTTTTTAAATTTTTGTTTTTTATTTTATTTTTTTTTACGATCGTCGGACTTTGCGACGATTTCAGGACTAACAATATCGTCCGAAATTGCAGACGGTTTGCAGACTACATATAGCGTTTGTATTTGCGGACGAATTACGGACGGAAATTGGTTGGCGATACTCATTTGCGGACGACGCATAGCAGTCCCTAATTGGTCCCGAATCTCATTTCCGGACGGATTAGGGACTGATTCGTCAGTCCATAATATGTGAATTTCTTGTAGTGGCAGCGGTTTTTCGTGGTGTTTTCGTAACACCATACTCAAAAACTACTTTATTTCGACTTCAAAACTTATAACTTGGTTTTTCTCTAGGCATACCTAGACTACACGGCACAAAAAGTTCCCCTAAGTAGAACACCTTCTTGAATCCAAAATCCAAGTAAAACACTACACAACCCTTGTATGAACCGCATATATCAAATTCGAACAACATCATGGCATAAAAGCATGAGAAGAACAAATGATCTCTATAGATTCAATGGCAAAGTTGCAAAGTAACAATGCCTGGTCAACATTGGCTCCACAAAGAAATAATACAATTATGCGTCGGGAGGCAATCGAGGGTGAAGAGCCATGAGATGAAAGCGTGCCTAAGGGTGTTGTGGCTAAACCAAACTAGCTTGAACCAAGAAATTAAAGGAAAGTGGAAATGAATTTCATAGGGGATTGCACGAAAAGAAAAGAATGATATAAATGAATTTGAATTTATATACAATTTCTAACATATATTGTTTAATACCAATTATTTATTTGAGTTATAACTCAATATATCTCCTCAGATTTGGAACAACCTTTCAAAATTAATGCATAAACTAAACCGTTCTTTCCGAAAGATTGAATCTGGATCTGTTTTAGTGCGTCGCATCCCCTTGCAAAATTCAGCCAAACCCTAGTATTCAATCCCTAATATTTTGTTTAAACCAGGTTGAAGAGCAATATATTTATATGATTACTTGATATTTTTATGTGTTTGGGATTGAAGTTTAATTTACATTATTAGCAGTAGAAAAGTGTATTGTAGATCTACCTGCCCAATTATTAGCCATTTTAAAAATAATTAAAGAAAATGAAAATTCATTGCTATAGACTGTATTGATATCTCCAGTCTTTCATTAGGGATATTTTGGGTTACGCATTCTGCATCACGATTCTCTATGTGAATTATACTTAAATAATTTAAATTTTCTGTTACTAATTTTGGCCACTGGTGTGTTGTCTCATAAATAATTTAAGGGATACCTTACGATATTGGTTCTTTCTGACCTATATTTTTTCTTTTTATATCGGGGATTGTGATATAGAAATTTATATTATTTTCTTCTGTGGTGCTTACTTAATGACAATTTTTTTATTAGGTAAACTTACCACCTCAAAAATTGTGAAATAAAATCTAGTCTTTCATAAAAAATTTTGAATTCTAGAGATTAACGTCTAAATACGTAAAAATCATAACATTTTATCTGCACAAACAAAATCTTACGAATAATAACATTTTGGATACATATAAAAAAAACTCATAACCCTTTTGCTCCTATAATTTACAAGCTCGTATTTGTTTTACCTATATTATAATTATATTCAATGGTATTAGATCATAATTAACAACATAAACCATACTAACTCAAACAAAATTATTGTGTTGATATTTCTATTGTTAATTTTGATTATATTCATGGTGACAAGAAAAAGATCAAAATATTTGTTGAGGAAATATTGTGTACGTGTTTTTATAAAAGTGTAATACTACCTTAGAAATAGTTGCAATCTCTTAACAGATGGCGGCTCGTGACATCGATTACAATTTCTAACAGATGCCCGTTGAAAATTTTTGTAGACTAGGGTAGGCATCATACACTTTGCAACGGGCATCCGTTGCAAATTGTAAGGGACGACCCTTAAACAAAATGCTAACGGACATCTGTTAATATTTCCAATGGATGCTCGTTAGTATATTTGTAACGGATGTCCGTTACAATTTTGCAACGGATACTCGTTAGAAATATGGAAAACTTAGAAATTTTTTCAAAGTGTCGTAGGCGATTTCGTGTTCCAACTTGCATCCGTTAATATTTCCTAAGGATGCGTGTTGGTATATATTTTTAACGGATGTCCGTTACAATTTTGCAACAGATGTCCGTTACAATTTTGCAACAGATGTCCGTTACAATTTTGCAACGAATATCCGTTAGAAATATGAAAAACTTTGATTGTATTAACATTTCGATTGTTCGATTACACATCATCTACATTATTACACATCATTTATATTACACATCATCTACATTATTACACATCATACACATTATTGTATTTACATTTCTTCTTCAGTAGTTTCATCGATTGGGAGTCTTCCTTCGATTGTTCATTGAATTCATCGATGTTTTCATCTTCAACATCTTCCGCTTTAACGTCTTCATAATCGCGTATGAATTCTCCGTATATGTCAGCTCTTGCGAGAATCTCCTCGCGATCTGTATCAATTAAATGAATCGGCTACGGATGATCTGGTTGCAACAGATCTTTTTTTATCATCTGAGCTAATGATCCCTCGCGGCTTGATCTTTACTACGGCCCACCACTCCTCTGTTCGACGTTTCAATGTTGTTGGATATTGCACGTAACATACTTGATCTGCTTGATCTATTCTGATGAATGTTTCAGGGATTGTGCCAAACTGCGGATTATATTGATATAGATAGTTTGTGTGATCATCCACGTCGTTCTTTCATCTGAATATGAGACTCAAAATAAAATGTGCTGAAATATGTGATTTCTTGCAGCAAGTATTGTTTGACAATAGATCCTTCAACCGCTACTTTATTTTTTGTTTTTTTAAATGAAAGAAAAACCTTTCGAAAGAATACATCCATCTGAATTAAACTGGCCCACCAAGTATTGTCTCATCTGGTAAATGTATTGGCAAATGCTCTATGATATCAAAGAATGAAAGCGGAAAAACTTTTTTCCAATGCACATAATACTTCAGAGATATTGTTTTTCATTAATTCCAAGTAATATTTTTTTAATTCCTTGAACATATATCTCTAAAACATATGTTGATTTTGCATAGCACATCGTGAACATTTCGTGGTAAGAGCTCAGCAAATGCAATTGGAATGAGTCGCTGCATGAAAACGTGACAATCATGACTTTTCAACCCGATCAACCTCGAACCAACAATATCCACACACCGAGCAATGTTCGATCCATATCCATCTGGAAACTTAACGTCTTCTTTTAAACACTTTAATAATGTCGTTTTCGCCAAACCAGACAATCTGAATACTAAGACAAGTGACCTTCCATTTCTTAATTCCAACTCAGGTCGTCGGCATATTGTCTTCAAATCTTTTCTTGATTGTATATTATCCTTAGTTTTACCCGCCACATTCAAAAAATATGGATGATGTTATCTAAAAAGTTCTATTCGATATGCATAACATCTATAATATGACGTAATATCAATGATTTCCTGTATGGTAGTTCCGAAAAGATACTATGTTTATACCAGTTATGCCATCCGCTCATTGTGTTCAATCTTTCGTAAAGGATTTGTCCCGGTTTGCATGCACGATGCCTCTTCTTTTTGTACCACATTCTATCGAAAATATCTTTTATCTTTTCGAAAATCATACCCACGAGGAAGAAATCTTCTATGATAATCAAACCAACATGGTTTGTTACCATGTACTAGTATAAATGAATCAGTATCCTCCATACAATATGGACATGTCAATCTTTCGTGCGTGCTCCATCCAGATAACATTCCATAGGTAGGAAAGTCGCTAATTGTCCACAAAAAGACCACTTTCAATGTGAAATTTTGCTTCATACTGACATCATAAGCAAGAATTACTTTGTTCCATAAATGTCTTAATTCATGAATTAAGGGCTGCAAAAAGACATCGAAACTTTTCTTCGGATGTTCTGCTCCTGGAATCAGCAAAGTCAGAAATATTACCTATTTTCAAACACATCTCTGGAGGCAAATTATACGGAGACAAAATCACCGGCTACGGAGAATATTGACTTCCAGATTGTCCATATGGACTAAAACCATCAGTGCACAGACAAAGATAAACATTTCTTGTTTCATACGCGAACTCTGGAAATATTTCATTGAAATCTTTCCAAGCCTTACCATCCGATGGATGTTGCATTATACCTTCAACCGTCGAGTGTTCAGTGTGCCATCTCATTGACGCAGTGGTTTTTTTCTATTCAAATAACCTTTTGGGTGAAATCTGCTTGCACCGCAAAACTTGCATTCCAACAAGTCTTTATCATTTCCCCAAAACAACATGCAACTGTTTCTACAAACATCAATTTTCTCATGTGGCATTCCAAAGTCTTTTAACACATTCTTTGTTTCGTAGTATGTCTCGGGAGCTTGATTATTTTCCGGTAAATATTCACACATGGTTTTGCAAAATGAATCCATGCAATTTTCAGCAACATTCTAGTCTTTTTTTATACTCATCAATCTTGAAGATAAAGATAAGCGAGACTGACCTTCACGACAACCTTCATATATAGGTTGTTTCGCCGAATCCAATAGGTTGAAGAATCAACGTGCATCGATGTTAGGCATCTCTTCATGCGTTTTTCATTAACAACTCCAGGAAAAGCATCTGACACCATCTCCACGTATGGATTGGTCGTTGATGCTTCATAAATAACTTCTTCATTTCTTTCTACTTGTACATCTTTCACAATATCTCTAACCCCGTAATTTTCGCCGTGAAAAAACCCAAATTTCGTAATTCTCAACGAAACCCACCTTGTAAAGATGTTTGCAAACAATTTCTTGACTTCGATACTTTATGTTTTTGCATCTTTTGTATGGACATAACATTTTCCCGCGTTATTGACACAAAGTTTGCATCGATGCAAAACTCATGAATTGCTCCAATTCGTGTAAGAATTCTTGTGTAATCTTTTCTGTTATAGGATCTTTTCTTCTATACATTCACTCTCTCGATCTATATATATCTCTATTTGAAGAAGACGACATTTTGTTGAAAATATATTTGTTATTGATGGTTTGATGCAATCTTTGGTTTTGATCTAAATAGTGCAATTTTCAATGGACATCCGTTGGAAACCCCAACGGATGGCCGTTGCAAGTTCACGTGAATTTATTTCCACCAGTAAACCTTGAAATAAACAATTTCAACTAGTATTGTAACGGGCATCCATTAAAATTAGCAACGGATGCCTATTGAAATATTTTTTCCCGTTGTTCCAACGGGCTTCCAACGGACGGTGCCTACGGAAGATATTCGTTAACATTCCGTTAAAAATTGCGACGCATTGCAACGGACAATATCCGTTAAACATCCGTTGACATTTCTAACGGATTGCAACAGATGTATGCCCGTTAAAAATTCTCGTAAATCCGTTACAATTTGTTGCCATTTCTTATCAACGGACGGATCTGTTGCCCCATCTGTTGGAAATGGCATGTTTTTTTTGTGGTGTAAGACCACACCACAGATGAAACACCTTCTTCGTCACCGCCAATCAACTCAACCAGATCTATTGCTCTCGACAGATGTACTGCATCACCGACTCAGCCGCACTGCTCCGCCGTCCTCACCAGACCACACTGCCCCAACTGTGTCGTCCTAACCACCGCACTACTCCGAAAAGATGGTGTCTATGTGTGGCTAACTCCCTCAAATACGCTTCTCACATGTGTTTCATTCTCATATCTACCCTCTTTACCTAGCACTCCCGACTAGGTCATCCTTCTCTTCCCATCCTCAAACATACTTTATCTGAATTTAAGCTTTCGGTGTCTCGCACTTCCATGTTTTCTCCTTCCACTTCATGTCTTAGCAACAAAAGCCATAAATTTCCTTTTCATTCCTCTTCGATTGTTTCGTCTTTATGAATTCATCTTTTCGGATTTGAGGACATCCCCCGTTGTTTCAGTTGATGGTTTAAAATATTATGTTATTTTTTTATCATTTCACACGATACACTTGGATATAACCACTCATACAAAAATCCCTAGTTCGAGACACATTCATTGCTTTCAAAGCCCTTGCGGAAGTTAAATTTAATGCTAAAATCACAAATCTCTACAAGGATAATGGAGGCGAGTATGTTGCCCTCACCTCCTTTCAATCGTCTAATGGTATCTCCCCTTACACTACTCCAGCCCATACACCTGAACACAATGGTATTTCTCAGCGTCACCACCGTCACATCGTAGAGACTGGCCTTTCACTTCTCATGCATGCCTCCATTCTCGTCACATATTGGTCTTATGCTTTCTCGGCTACGATTTATCTTATTAACCGTATGCCAACAATTATTCTTTACATGTTCTCGCCTTTCGAGTCCTTTTTTAAGACACCACCAAATTTTGACAAACTCAAAGATTTTGGATGCTTCTGCTACCCATGGCTTCGTCCTTACACACCTCACAAACATGACTCCCACTCCCCTCCATGTGTTTTTCTTAGATACTCATAATCTCAAAGTGTTTACCTATGTCTCGATCCTTCTAAACATCGAATCAGTCCTCGGGTTTCATCGATTCAAATCGTCTGAATTTCGTATGCAAGCTTCAGAAATCAATTTATAGACTTAAACAAACTTCTCGGGCATGGTACTCGGAGCTCCGAGCATTTCTCCTTGGGTCCGGTTTCAAAAATTCATTGGTGGATGCATCATTGTTTATACTACACTCTTCTTACACACAAATATTTGTACTCCTCTACGTCGACGATCAGATTATTACAGAGTTTTCTTAATGTCAGATTAAATCATTTGTTAAGACCTTGGTGTCAAGATTCTCTCTTAAGGACATGGGTGCACTATCATTCTTTCTTGGCGTTGAGACAGTACGTAACTCACATGGCCTCCACCTATCTCAACTCTAGTACATAACAGACCTTCTTTAACAGGTGAATATGTATGATGCCAAAACCAATTTCCACGCCAATGGCAACTACATCACTACTCACACTTACCACCGAAACTCCTCTTCCGTATTCGGGCCCCTTTCGTCAAGTCATTGGAAGTCTTTAGTATCTCTCCCTTACTCGGCCTGACATCAGCTTTGCAATGAACAAGCTTTCGCAATTCATGTATCAACCGACAAATGAACACTAATCATGTTCAAAACGTGTATTCAGATACTTAGCGAGCACTCGGAACAAATGTATCTTTATGGATGCCTATAATACTCTCACACTTCATGACTTTAGTGATGCAGACTGGGCAGGATTGTAAATCTTCTCACAGAACTTGGATTGTAAATCCCAACACCTCCAGCAATTTATTGTGACAACATCGGTACCACGTACCTAAGGGCTAATTCAGTCTTTCACTCGCGTATGAAATACCTTGGATTGGACAACATATTCGTCCGTAGACAGATTGAGACCGAGACTCTACGGATCGCACATGTCAGCTCCAAAGATCAACTCGCGGATTTACTCACCAAACCTCTTCTACATCCAGAGTTTTAGCTAATCTGTTCCAAGATCTGAATTATCTAAGTGATTCGTCTTGCAGGAGCATATAAAAGATAAATATATAATTAGAACATTATTAGTCTAAACCTAGTCTAAACCTAATTCCTTGTATATATATATATATATATATATATTTGTTGTGATTGAGATTAATTCATTCGAGTAATACCTTTCTCAGCGTACGCACCTCATGTATATATATATATATATATATATATATAGAGAGAGAGAGAAAGACAGAGATCCAAAAATCATGTCTACTTTTGGTCAAATTGCGTTTTAATTTAATTATAAGGCCAAACCGGCAGAATATCAGAAATACCCTCATAGGGCTAAACCACTTCAAAAATACCCTTCCCCAAAATAACACGTTTTGAGAGATACTCCGACACGGGAAACGGTCCCAGAGTCACGCGCGACATCTTCGACATCTTCAGTGGCACGTACACCTACATACCCAGCCTGGAACACTGAAGAGACACTAAAACTTAACCGATTTAGTAGGAGATGCGGGAAAAGC
>CM071863.1:46423549-46486316 GCA_036759665.1 Gynandropsis gynandra
ATGTGTTCGCATTAGATGTCCAAGGGTCATATTTGGTCGCATGAGTCGTCCATGGGTAATGTTTGGTCGCATGAGTCGTCCATGGGTAATGTTTGGTCGCATGAGTCGTCCATGGGTAATGTTTGGTCGCATGAGTCGTCCATGGGTCATATGTGTGGTCGCATGAGTCGTACCCGTTTAAACCTGATTATAATTTAATCCGATTGAGCGTCGTATAATGGGTCATATTGGGTCATAATCTTACGAACAATAGATGCAAAATAAGATATTTTTAACGTTTAAATATTGATTACATAAGGTCTCAAAGGTTACAAAGGTCACAAGAGTTACATAAGGTTACATAAGGTCTCAAAGGTCACAACGGTTAAAACAAGGAAAGAAAAAAGTTGAAGCAAAACAAAAAGGCAAAAAGAAGTTCGAGAAAAAAAGGAAAGAAAAAAAGGTCAAATTTGCCGAAGATTAATGACTCATCGGAGCCCTTCCCCGCAAGAAATGCTCCATTGACATTTCGGGCTTTGAGTCATGTATGGTGAGTTCCACGGCCTTCAAGTTTACCTACTACTGTACCCGCGTGAATATGATCTCCACCAGATAGACGTAAAGGCGGAGGAGGTGGAAATCTTTTTGACTTCTTGTTGGCAGGCGGAAAGTTCGAACTAACTACCCACACATCCACCGCCCACCTTTCTTAACACTGAACATAAGCTTCTGTACCCTCCCTGCCTTCGGTAGATGGTAATGAGAGGGAGCAGTCGGTTGAACAGCCGGCGCCGAACACAGGGGTGGGGCAGCAGTCGCCAGTGTATCGGGACGACACCCATGAAAGTCCAAACCAACCCCAGGGATATTGGCATCTCCACCGTGTCCTCTTCGACTACATTCAAACAGCGGGAAGACCAGAATCAGGACCGGTGCGGAAAGCCACCCGTGTCTGCCCTTTTGAGAGAATGAAAGACTCGAAACAAGAGATGATTTAGGGTTAGATGTTAGAAATCGCCCTTTTGAGAGAATGAAAGACTCGAAACAAGAGATGATTTAGGGTTAGATGTTAGAAATCGCCCTTAATATAGGTCTTCAATGTGGCATTGGTAAAATAAAAAGCATAGCTAGAACCTGGAAAAAGCAGTAGTTTGACATTGAAAAGACTAGTCGAAAGGGTCGAAATGGTCGGAAGGGTCGCAATGGTCGGAAGGGTCGCACGGGTCCAACATATTTTGATTTGAGCTGTATTTTCGAAATTTATTCATATTATTTGTAAATAATTTGTAAATAATAAATTAGTATCGCAGGGGTCCAAGGGTCGCAGAAGGACAAGGGTCGCAGGGGTCCAAGGGTCGCAGAGGAACAAGGATCGCAGAGGGACAAGGGTCGCAGAGGAACAAGGGTCGCAGAGGGACAAGGGTCGCAAGGGTCCAAGGGTCGCAGAGGAACAAGGGTCGAAGAGGGACAAGGGTCGCAGGAGTCCAAGGGTCGCAGAAGGACAAGGGTCGCAGGGGTCCAAGGAATGTGTCATTTTTTATGAATAATATATAATCTACATATAGCATCAGGAAAGTAACTTTGCTTTCACTTATCTTCTTGTACACGTAATGCTCTTCCTCGAATTAAAATGAGTTGAATGTTTCAACCATTTTGTAATCAAAGATTCCAACTTTGAAAAGCTCATTTAAGTCAATAAACGAATCTTTGCATCTAGTTTACCATGCTATCCATAGACGGGACCATAAAACCAACAGATTGAGTCATATAGACCTCTTCCTGAAGATCTATGTTTAGAAAAATTATTTTCATGTCAATTTGTCATGTCTCATAGTAATTATAGAGTACGATCGCAAGTAGAATCTGAACGAACTTGATCAGTGCTATAGAGGAGAACATATTTGTTAGCATATCACTATATCCATTAGCAATAAGACGAACTTTATAGTTCTCCACCTTCCCATATGTTCCAATCTTCTTCTTGTAAACTCATTTACAACTAATTGGTCTAGAGTTTGCTAAAAGTTCAACTAGAGTCCAAACTTTTGTTTATCCCCATCAACTCTATCTCGGATTCCATGGCCTTCCAACACATCTCAAAGTCTGCATTCTACATCGCTTCTTCAAAAGTCATCGGGTCATCATCAACATGATTCCTTCATTCTCTTCCACCATTAGGTTTAACCTATCTAGTGCATATCAAGAACGTGTAGAACTTCTAAGAAGAGCTTGTAACAAAGGTACAATCTCATCCACATGTTATTGTTGAAAATATTCATGGACAGATTCTGTAATTGGTCCTCCAACTTCAACGCTTTAAAGAAATAATATTCATGTTTATCGTCAATACATCCAAAAAATAATTCTCATGGGGCATCTCATGCTTCTGAACCTATGTTGACTCTATGGATTATTGAATCTCATTAAGAATTATTTCATCACCATGATTTCCTTCTCTAAAGAACTTCTTTCTAAAAAGGTTGTGCATCTAGACACAAACACCTTGTGATCCGAAGGATGATAGAAATAATATCTCATAGTGTCATTGGGATGTCATATAAATAAACACTTTTTGGATTTAGCCTTAAGCTTATTCGACTTCACTTTCTTGACGATTTTTGGACATCCCATGCCCTTATGTATTTAATATTGATTTATATCCTCTCCATATCTTATATGGAGTCTTAGATATGGCTTTTTTGGAAACTTTGTTCAATAAATAAGTAGTCACGTCTAAAGTATAACCCCACAAGATGATCAGAAGACTAGTGAATCCCATCATACAATGTACCATTTCCAATAAAGTATGATTTCTTCTTTTCAAAATAATGTTATGCTGTGGAATTCCAGGACAAGTCCACTGTGAAAAAATCTCATTTTTCCATAGATTATAAGTAAATTCACGGCATGTGTTGTCATCCACAGTCAGATCTCAACACTTTGACGACCTTTTACGTTTGCTTTTCCCTTCCCTAGAAAATCTTTTTTAACATTTCAAAATACTCAAATATGTGTATCATGACACTAATAAAAATATGTCAATATCAACAGGCGAATCAATGGATCCATACGTTGAAATTTTTATCAACGGACCATTCCATTGAAATAATTACAAACGGATTTTATGGTGAACCGCTGAAAATTCTTATTCTTTATCAAAGAATGCCCATTGCTATTTTTCCAAATTTCCAACGGACATCCGTTGGAATTTTCAACATGCATCCCTTGAAAATTTCAAGAGATATCCCGTAGAAAAAAATCATAATTACAAAATACGCCTAACCGTCTTGTCTTTTTGCAACAGGGATCCGTTGAAATTTACAACGGTCATCTATTGAAAATTTCAACGGATGCCCTTGGAAAAAGTCATAATTACAAAAAATTTACGCTTAATTGTCTTCACATTTTAACAGGCATGCATTGAAAATTTCAACGGATGCCTCTTGAGAAAACAAAGGTTACGATCTGACATTCTTGGATAGGATATCGATTTTAACGGCATCCGTTGAAAATTCCAACAGATGGCCATTGAAAATTCAGTTGTTTAAGATGTTGAACACTTCATTTTCAGTATATTAACAAAATCTCTCAAATCCTATCAACATCTCTCCCAAACCAATTAAACACCATTCACTATGATTCTTGAACGATTCACCGGTAATAGAGGACACTTGGCGAGTTCCGGTGAAACTCCACCATCATTCATTTTCGCGATGTCGGGATATAAGAAGAAGACGATAATTTTTAAATGATTTGTAGGATATATTATTTTATTTGTATTGTTTGTTTGAAATATTAAATTAAAATTTTTTATACATTTTGAATTAATATCTTAAGTTTAATATTTATAAATATTTTTTATTTTTTAAAATTTTCCATAAAATATTTGAGGTCCGTAGATTATACAATCGTAACATCAATGGACATCTATTGATATATTTAAAATTTAAGCTCAAAACTACCAAAGGGCATCTGTTGACAATTTTCAATTTTCCCACGAAAAGTTTTCAATAAATACTCGTTATTAGTTATTTCAACTGGTATCCGTTGATAGTTCCAACAGACATACGTTGGAATTTTCGACAAATGCCTGTTAGAAGCCTTATCCGTTAAAATTTGTTGATATTTTTTCTACGGATTTTGGTTTTTGAAATGTCATTCGAAATTACAAACAGATGCGTTTTTTCAACGGCCGATTACCAACGATCATGAATCTGTTGAAATCCGTTAGAAATGGTTGATTTCAATGGAAAAATGTCATTTACAATGGATGAAGTAGAAATACACAAACTCGTATCGCAACATATCGTTAGTGAACGTGATGAAGTAGGAATATCCTCTTTTGGCGTGAACACTCATTGGACCACATACATTGGTATGTATGAGTCCTAAGAGTTATAGGTATTTCCCTTATTCCTATAAAAGGAGACTTGGTCATTTTCGTTAACGGTAAGATTCAAAGTCGCGTATGATTCATAATCATGCTATCCAAGATATCAATCTCAATGATAAGTGTTAATTAGTTTCTCTTTAATGTGATCGAGCCTACAATGCCAAATGAAAGTTTGTATCAAACAATCATCATTCTCCCTATTTTAGCGAGACACATGCATGTTAGTCATATTAAATTTTGCATCAAGTATTACATAAACGACATTTTGTAAATAATTGTTTGCAAACAATTCATCACTATGAAATATTGAGCAAATGTCATTCAAAATAAGACACTTCTAAATCCAAGTCTATCTAACATAGAAATAAAACTATGATCGAAACGAATTTCAAAAAATAATTGTTCTACAAGATCTATCATCTTGAGAATTTAGGGTCCAATAGGCGTGTTAGAAGCAATCTTGGACTTCAACAGAGGCTTAGACAATTGAAACCTAGTTGTTATGCTCTAAGCCCCATACAACTTCTTTAAATGTATGATGATGTCCATTGGATCCATGTCTTAATGCTGACGTTGGAGTTCATAACTCGTGGATGCCAAAATGATGCATTCAGTAGTGATCTTATCATCTGCATGCTTCACATAGACAACCATCGCATCAGTGTCATCAGCGCGGGTTCCACAATGTCTACTCTATCGATTGTATAAATAAGTTTTTCATGCATGAAACTAGACGTAATTTTCAGTATTCATCATTAAAGTTGGTTCCCACCAACGTGTGAAATTCCAGAAACGACCGCAGTAAAATGGAAGACACTCTTCCACACTTGTCGAGTAGATCTGGAAAACATTTAAAAAATAATACAATATGTAAGAACATTTCTCATAATGCATATATTATAATACATAGGCCCCTTCCTTTATCTTTCTCTTTTGGATAAATGAGGTGGTTTAGAAGGCGCTTTTCAATCTAAGTTCCCTCGGAGCGAAGGGTTAGGCAGGTAGTATGGGCCCTCTGACTTCCAACTATGTGTTGTGCAGCTCCCGATCAGATATGAACTTCATGTAAAGAACATTAACCACTAATCAAAACTACAATAACATTAAAAATATGATTTCTTACTTATAGTTTCTTAACCCTTTTAATATAACTGGGCACCCTAGCAATGAGGGTGCATCTTAAATACATAAAATCGGTTAACTAGTAATCTAATAGTGACTCTACATCATATAGTTCTGTAATAATCAGGTCATACCTATAGACGCAGTAGAGTTCATCAATCATCATTGGTTGTCAAAGGTTAAGATATGTACCACCTAGGTAGTCCATGTGCTTATACGATCTAATTGATGACTCCTACTATGTATCATAAGTAACAGACTACACATGTCAAATCTCAGCATATATGTCTCCTAGTAGTCTAGTCGTTAGACATAAAAGAGACCCCGACAAATGTATCCACTTATGATAAGAAAGTCACTTAGTCCCAAATAATTTGACTCTCTAGAATTCAATTATCAAGTAATGGTTCATTGTTGTGACAGATTGCTCGCGCGAGCTCTCATACTGCTCAACCACTTTCTAAGTCACCTAAGAAATTTCTCGGTTCGAGCAAGCATTTGCTCAACCCATTCACATTATTTCAATTTGATCAGGGTATTTGCTAGACCTTGGCAACACATTTGCTTGGCCGAGCGTACACATTTGAACCCGCAAATTTGCTCGACCCGGGCAACTATTCGCTTGATCGATACACATAACACAAGTTCGGGCGATCAATCTATGACAAAATTCTCGGTTGAGTTGCTCAACCGAAATCCAAATTTCGTTAAGATTATTCTCTCGAGCCGAGCAATCGTTTCCTTGATAGAGTACTGATAACGTCTATTTTGTTCTAGTATTTTCATCTATTTTCATAGTTAATTTCATCATTCATTTGGATTTTACCAAGCATTAAGCGTCATGATCATCTCATTTTCATTCATTTTGGAGCTAAAGGACGTACATGAGACAAAGTACCAATATCAAGAATCATCACGGGACAAACGGGACGAGAATCGGCAAGGAATAGCCATTACCCGCGCGGGTAACTCCCTAGCCCGAGCGGGTATTTGTTACGGTAATTTTGTCCAGCAAATTGAGCATGAGTCGGGCAAGAATTACCGCCCGGGGCCAAATTGAGCATGAGTCGGGCAAGAATTACCACGCCCGGGGCCTCAGCCCGAGCGGGCATCACCTCAGCCCGAGCGGGCATCTCTCAGTCAGAGCGGGCATCACCTCAGCCCGAGCGGGCTGCGTCTTTCTCCATCGTGTTCTTAGGCGATCATCCGCGCCGCACCCAAGCGGGTCACTTACCCAGCCCCCGCGGGTCGCGTCCGTCACCTGCAACTCCAAATAAGTTAATTTTACTTAAAACAAATAGGAGTTTGTTGGGGACTTATACAATAAGGAAAACAACTTTAGAGAAGAAGAATAAGTGATATTTCGCTGGAGAAAGTAATGGAAACGTGGCCTAACTTAATCAAGAATGGAAAACTCAAGAAAAGGAAAGAGAGGGGTGGCTGCTGCAAGGAAGGAAAGGGGGGAGAGCTTCAGGGACGGATTCGTACAAAAAGAAGGAGAAAAAAAGAGAGCACGTGTAGAGAGAGAGAAAGAGAGCAGAACACACACACAAGGGCGGAGGATGGAGTGAGGAAGCCGGAGCGTGGAGGAGCTATTGAAGACGTCGGTAATAGAATAGGGAGGGATCTCATTCTTTATCCATGTCGAATATAGTTATCTTTTGTGTTTCTTTTGCTAAGTTCATGTCCAAGTAAGTCTAGAACCATGGGGTAGAGAGCTTTTCCGATATGTAATGAAGTTTTGTTCTTGATGCTTGGTTATAAAAATCTAATTGCATTGGGAGAATGATTATAAAAATCTAATTGCATTGGGAGAGAATTGGATTTTGGAACGTAACCATGATATGAAGTCTCAATTGATTTAGAACCTTGGTCGGTCGGTTGATTGAACTTAGGAATTAGGATAGCAATCTTAATGCATCTAGTAGTTGAGATTACACAACTGGGAGATTGGTAGTACGCATGCTAGATAGTGGGTTTAGGCATCGGGAGAGTCATTCCCTAGAAAAGAGTTTGAATTCCCTGAATATGTAACGATATCTATAACCATGATCTTGTTAGAACTTCGTTGCATCATCCTGTATCTCTCGAAACCTGTGGTGTTTAGTCATTAAGTTTATTTTGTTAATTAGTTTAGTTTAGTTTCATTTGCATTCCCATCACTTATCGATTTCACATGTCTTATTCATTAGTTTACTAGCTTTAGATTTGCATCGATTCCTCGTGTTCGACCCTGGTACTATAAGATCTGTTTTCTTGCGGAAGCGTTAGTCTAGGTAAATTATTACTTGAAATTAATCACATCAAGTTTTTGGTACCGTTGTCGGGGAATTGATTACGGCTTTAGAGTTAAGATACTTTTAGATTAGGACACATTCCTTTCTGTAGTCTTTTTTGTTTTTCGTGTTTTTGCTTTAATTTTTTTTCTTTTCTTGAGTCAAATCTTTTTATCTCTCGGAGCCTAACCAATTCTTGTGTTTCTATTTTGTGAGGTACACTATCGTGCAAGACCGAAGAAGAACAAATGGCAGAACATCGCATTCTAAACACGCCACAAATTCCAGCCGCGTTAACCTATGGAACATACATGGCTCCTAGGCATACGCAACTCTTCTCTTGCAACGTTAGAAGGGATGCCCCCGTCGAGTTACAACCAGCATTCATTTAGATGCTCGGTAACGCTGCATTCAAAAGGGATACCCACCGAGGATCCAAATCAGCAAATTGATTTTAAGATGCTTTGCCAAACAATCATAACGGAGAAGGAATCTCGGATGAGGACGTCATGCTCGCTGCCTTCCCATTCTCAGTGAAGGATAAAGCAGAAGACTGGTTGTATTCCCAACCGACAAACTCTATACGATCATGGGGGCGGCTAGAGGAAAAGTTCATGATGCGATTCTTCCCTCAGAGTAAAGCTCAGCTAGCCATGAATCAAATCAACACATTCGTCCAAGAAGCAGCTGAGAGTTTATACGAAGCGTGGGAACGTTTCAAAGGCTATCAACGCCTTTGCCCACACCACGACATGGATCAGAGCTATCTTATACACAACTTTCTGCAAGGACTCATGGATAACACGAGGATTCTGATCATAGCCGCCGCTGGAGGTTCCTTGAGTAATCTCATGTTTCCACGGATCGAAAACCTAATAGATCGTATGGCTGATGAAGGCAGCAACACCGCTAGAGAATACAATCGTAACGCTCCAGCAAGGGTAGCTAACTTGAACAACACGCATGCCTTATATGTCGAGATAGCTGAAGTAAAAGATCAAATTAGTGGAATCTACAATATGATGTCCGAAATGCATCGGTCGAAATGCTTTGAGCAGTCGGAAGAGCAAGGAATTCAAGGGTACGAGGGGGTGAACTATGTGAGCAACGATCAGCCTCTAGGTAACACTTATAACCCTAAATGAAGAAATCACCCAAACATTTTGTATAAGAATTCCAATGGTGCACTTAATGCACAACATTTATCGGGGAATTTCCAACCGCAGATGATGCAACAAAATCAAAACTTTTTACCAAGGAAACAACCCCAAACTCAGAACTATCAGCCACGTGCATCTCAGTCATACCCAAACCAATCCGAAGCAGCCCCCGACATCAATGCCATGTTTACTCGTCTCCTTCAATTCTAAGAAAATCAAGGTAACTTGATGTTGGAAATGCAACAAAGTCAGAGTAATTTGGTGAGGGAACAAAGCACCAAGATTACTCGTCTCCTTCAATTCTAAGAAAATCAAGGTAACTTGATGTTGGAAATGCAACAAAGTCAGAGTAATTTGGTGAGGGAACAAGAGAGCACCAAGAAGCAGATAGAGGGCTTTCAAACTCATCTTAGTCAATTGGAGACGCAAGTTGCACAACTTGCACAAGGGGCAGCACGACCACAAGGAGGTCTACCGGGGAGACCGGAAGCAAATCCTCGTGAGCACGTCAACGCCATATATCTACGAAGTGGTAAGGTGGTGGATCAGCCCGCTCCTTTAATTTTTGAAAGGGGTGAAGCAACTAGTACATCAGTGGAAAATGGCAGCAACGATGAAAAGCAAAAAGAAAAACAGAGGAGGAAGAAGAGCCAAAATACGTGAAACCCAAACCAAGACCGCCTCCTTTGCCATTCCCACAACGTCAACGTAAGAGATTGATGGATCAGGCCAATCCCTCGACATTTGACAAAGGTGAACCATCAAGTACAGTAATGGAAAAGGGAAATAGCATCGAAAAGCACAAAAATAAACCCGAGGAGGAAGAGCCGAAATACGTAAAACCCGATCCAAGACCGCCTCCTTTGTCGTTTCCCCAACGTCAAAGCAAAAACAACGAGGATGCTCAATTTGCTAAGTTTGCTGAGATGTTAAAGAAGATGCATATTACCATTCCATTCCACGAGGCATTGAAGAAGAGGCCTTCATACGCTAAGTTCTTGAAGGAGGTGCTTGCGAACAAACGAGACGTAGAGATGGAAACCGTCATGGTGACTAACTCGATGCTGCAGCCAAACCTACCCAATAAGATGCCCGATCAAGGTATATTCGTCATCCCTTGTAAAATAGGTGCTTATGAAATTAGCCATGCACTAATTGATGTCGGAGCAAGCGTGAGCGTGCTACCATTGCCGTTATACGAAAAACTGGATCTTAGGGACATGTTGGATCTTAAACCTACACGAATGGCGCTCATCATGGCTGATCGAAGTGTTAGGATACCCAAGGGCATACTGGAAGACGTGCCATTACATGTTGGGAAGTTCTTCATCCTGGTCGATTTCGTCGTCTTGGATATGGAGGAGGACAAGAAAATCCCAATTATTCTCGGTAGGCCGTTCTCAATACGGTAAAGACTATCATACATTATGCTGAAGGTAGACTTACACTTAAATTCCGAGATGAAGAAGTGGAATTCAATCTGAATGACACACTTAAGCAGACTTGTATGGTGGATTCGGTATTCCACATCGAAGTTCTAGAGAGACTAGCCGGAGAAGTCTTTGACGAGTTCGGGAATATGGATTCTGTTGAGTTAGCTCTTTTAGCAGCTGAAAATAAGTGTATAAATACCCGAATGATGCAACATACTATACTAAGCTGATGCACGAAGAAAAGACAAAGGATATTCCAAACACCGAGCTAGACGCACTCTGAGCAGATTTCTATGCGATCCGAGCACAGCAGTTCGTAAGCAAAGCAAAAGATGAAATTTCGGACAATCCTTATCAAGAGAAGTGCTCAACCCACAAACACATAAGTACAGCTCGATTGGACATCAATTTGAATCAAGAAAACATCCTAAATCAGTGCGCAAACCTCCGCGCATCCAAGCCAGATTCCAGCGCGCGTCAAACAGCAGGTAGCGCGAGTTCAACCACTCCCGAGACGCCTAACCGCCACGCCAAACGTCCAGCACCTAATTGGGACATTGATAAGGCACCCAAGGTGAAGATGAAGCCTTCACCACAAGGGCTCACGTACCAACAAATTCCGGAAACATTGAAGGGAACAAAAGACGAACGCCTAACCGGTTCCATGGAGTACACAACCGGACTTATGGACAGCTCGAACAGAATTTTTGGACAGCACAATCTAGCCCCCAACATAGGAAACAACATGAACAAGCTTATGGAGGACATGACCGATCGTGCAAGGAATCCAACTGATCTGCGTGCTACACCCTATCGAGCACATTATGCACGCGAGACGCTACGCACACGACGACGTCGAGGACGTCCACCTAATGAGTAGCACGTTTTTGTCAAGCTCGTGACATTAAACAAGCGCTTCTCGGGAGGCAACCCGAGCCCCATATCCTTTTGTTATTCTGTTTCAATTTTTTTAGAATTCGACTCATATTCTTTTCACAAGCATGCTCCTTACCAACAACTCCGATGTATCGTACTTTCTCCTTTGGATTGTGTGACTTTTGTTACAGGTTTGCCACTTTGAAATCATCCACAACATAAGGAAAGATACGTATACCCAGCTACATCAACTCGGTACAGCAAGCACGAATCAGGTGCACACGTTCCTATTTATAGTATTTTTTTCCCGAGTTTTTGCGTGTTACTCCTTCTCTAAGGTATTGAACACCGAGACGGTGTTCCGTTCAAGTCTGGGAGGGGGGGGTATTCTTCGAATTTCATGATTGTGATTAGGATTTAGATGTTGAGCTCTTCATTTTCTTTTTTTAGGATTAGACGGACGAATATCTAGTACAAAAAATTTCAAACTTTAGTCACCTTGTGTAACTTTGTCGAATCGGGAACAAAAGTCTAGGTTTGCTGAAACATACCTTTACATATCGATTAGTTAGTGTTCGTGTATGAATCCATAGCCTATAGTTGTATTCCTTCCCTTAGGCTTCAATCCCAAACACTTATATCTCCGAGCGTACCTTTCATTCCTTGTTTTGTTTCGATTTATATTTCCACGCACTTACACTCCGCTGTCAATAGACTAAGTTCTTTAATTTTTTCAGCCCTAAATTGACATGAGTACATCAATATTAATGGTTCGGGTCTAAGTGGTGGGTTGAGGCGGTCTTTCTACATCCTAAGGGTTAGAGTCGATGCGTATTCACACTAGTTAATCAAAAGAAAAAAGAATCACCAAAAACGCAACCTCTTCACTCCGCTAAGGTTACGAGACCTTATGAGTGTGCCAATTGAAAACCTGGGTCTAAGTAGAAGGCTGTCCTCTTCAACTTCGACTTCCTAGAAACCGAGTGCTAATTTTCAAATAAAAAAATGTGTGGAAACAGAAAAAGAAAAGAGAAGAAGAAAAAGAGAACCGAAAAAGAAGAAAAATAATTTCTTTAAGAATGGTATCGAACTGTTTGTGCATTAGAATAGGTATGGAGATTGCTTGGATGTTATCTAGGGGTTAGTGAAATGAACTCAGGATATGTGTAGGATTGTACGGTTAGTGACTTTCAGTAGATAGGGGTCTAAATTCGGTGCGCTTAGATCTATGTTCGTGTGACGCGTTGTTGCATAGGGTGGCTGACTTTTCGAGTTGATTGTACTAGTTTCCTGTTGTTGTCTAACTCCTCTCCTGCTTCTTTCTAGTCTTGCTCGAGGACGAGCAAAGGTTCAAGTCTGGGAGAGTTTGATAACGTCTATTTTGTTCTACTATTTTCATCTATTTTCATAGTTAGTTTCATCATTCATTTGGATTTTACCAAGCATTAAGCATCATGATCATCTCGTTTTCATTCATTTTGGAGCTAAAGGACGTACATGAGACAAAGTACCAACATCAAACATCATCACGGGACAAACGAGACGAGAATCAGCAAGGAATAGCCACTACCCGTGCGGGTAACTCCCTAGTCTGAGCGGGCATTTGTTACGGTGATTTTGTCCAGCAAATTGAGCACGAGACGAGCAAGAATTACCACGCCCTGGGCCTCAGCCCGAGCGGCATCACCTCAGCCCGAGTGGACATCCTCTCAGCCCGAGCGGGCATCACCTCAGCCCGAGCGGGCTGCCTCTTTCTCCATCGCGTTCTTGCGCGATCATCCGCGCCCCACCCAAGCGGGTCACTTACCCAGCCCGCGCGGGTCGCGTCCGTCACCTGCAACTCCAAATAAGTTAATTTTACTTAAAACAAATAGGAGTTTGTTGGGGACTTATACAATCAGGAAAATGACTTTAGAGAAGAGGAATAAGTGATATTTCGCTGGAGAAAATAATGGAAATGTGACCTAACTTAATCAAGAATGGAAAACTCAAGAAAAGGAAAGAGAGGGGTGGCTGCTGCAAGGAAGGAAAGGGGGAGAGCTTCAGGGATGGAGTCATACAAAAAGAAGGAGAAAAAAAGAGAGGACGGGTAGAGAGAGAGAAAGAGAGCAGAACGCACACACAAGGGCAAAGGATGGAGCGAGGAAGCCGGAGCGTGGAGGAGCTATTGAAGACATCGGTAATAGAATAGGGAGGGATCTCATTCTTTATCCATGTCGAATATAGTTATCTTTTGTGTTTCTTTTGCTAAGTTCATGTCCGAGTAGGTCCACAGCCGTGGGTTAGAGAGCTTTGCCGATATGTAATGAAGTTTTGTTCTTAATGCTTGGTTATAATATTTGTTCGTTTCGGATTGATTGGTTGTTCGTAATTATTTTATTCTTGTTGGTAGCTTGAATGAATGATTATAAAAATCTAATTGCATTGGGAGATGAATTGGATTTTGGAACGTAGCCATGATATGAAGTCTCAATTGATTTAGAACCTTGGTCGGTCGATTGATTGAACTTAGGAATTAGGATAGCGATCTTAATGCATCTAGTAGGTGAGATTATACAGTTGGGAGATTGGTAGTACGCATGCTAGATAGTGGGTTTAGGCATCGGGAGAGTCATTCCCTAGAAAAGAGCTTGAATTCCCCGAATACGCAAAGATATCTATAACCATGATCTTGTTTGAACTTCGTTGCATCATCGTGCATCTTTTGAAACCTTTGGTGTTTAGTCATTGAGTTTATCCCGTTAATTAGTTTAGTTTAGTTTCATTTGCATTTCCATCACTTATCGATTTCACACGTCTTATTCATTAGGTTACTAGCTTTAGAGTTGCATCGATTTCTCGTGTTCGACCCTGGTACTATACGATCCATATTCTTGCGGAAGCGTTAGTCTAGGTAAATTATTAGTTGAGATTAACCACATCAAGTACCTTCACGTGATGTGATTTCACGCTCGGTATTTTCCCGAGAATTCACTTGGCCCGAGCAGTCATACTCATCGGTTGAGTGTTATACATAGCAGTCGGGAAAGTTAAGATTTTCAAAGCGAATTTCGTCTGAAAACCGAAAATTCATATCTATAAACGATTAGACGCTCCGATACCACTATATAGTTGTAATATTGGCTACGGAAGTGTTTTATTACAACCCGGTATGAGATCTAATTCGATTACGAATTTCAAATTTGGAATTCGTGTTTTTTCTGAAAAACGATATAACCATGTATTTTAACTGCTAACATTTATTAATTGAGTCTTTAAGACGAACCTCCGATAATGTAGGGCTTCCACGAGTCTTCCACACCGAGATCGAATCAACGGCCGATTGACGTGGCAAAAGTCGAGAAAATTATTTTCTCGTTTTTCATCTTTTTCAACTTTCTAATTTATATAGTTTTCTGATTATGAATTATCTTGTAATTAGAGAATTTTTAAAATATATTTATACGTCTTAACTTCAAAACTAATTTATAATAAATAATATTTTAATTATTCATCTTTAGATCCAAGGGTGCAGTCTCCCTGTACATGTGCTTCACCTGTACATCTTTACATGTGCTTCACCTGATAATATAATCAAACTTCCCCTTACAATTTTGTTATTTATTTTTTTTCTTTTTTACAGTATTCTTTTTAATTCTAATTATGAATCTATTGGTTAGTCGCACGATGAGAATAGGTCAAAGTCTTAAAACAATCGATAGTATTGTGAATATAGGACTTTATAGACACTATACAAGAAATAGTATTTTTTTTTTTTTTGCTATGATAATACACAAAATCGTTGGGGTTTTGTCTATATCATTATATGCAATGGTACAAAATCTTCCCTGATGGTACAATTACCATACTAACATACATCACAAAAAAATGAACGACAACATAATTAAACGAGAAAAGTGATGTATATTTTAATATATCTCCACAGATGGTACTATTAACATATTAAATTATGATAATTCTAAAACCCCATTGGTTTTAACATCAATGTTTGCATCTAATTCAAATGTTTCTTCTGTCCATTTGGATAGAACAAAATCCTCACCTTCACATAAACTCTGTCAAACCGTCCCATGTTTTGCTTAGCGAGATAAGAGAACCATTTGTTGCAATTATCCATGTCAATTGACCACAGTTGTTTCGAGTCTGTGTGGAGCAGAGAAACCAGGTGCGCCATTTTTTCAGACCTCTATTTTAATGTCGTGGTTTTGTTGCCACAACATTCGCAGTTACAGAAAGAGCAAAGGTAAAAGAGGGGGTTGCTGCAACAATCTTGGGCTTGTTAACATTAGATCTCATTATTTAATCATGATGATAACAATCGGCCATCTATTTATTAAGAAGATCTCGTGATTCAATAACAATTATTACAATCGGACATCTTTGACAAAAAGATCTCATAATTCGATCATGATGATTACGGTCGACACTATCTTTGGTAAGAAGATCCTTGGTATCGTTAACTCATGGAAACTTGCAGATCCTTTATAAATGCTCCTTATTCTCTCTCTGTCTTTTTGTGTGTACATATTCTTCCTTTTTCATATAATTGTAAAGTTTTTCCCTTTTTTTCTTATGAACATTGTAATCTTCTCTGTATAATGTTCTTCATATGTATCATGAGAAATAAGACAAAAACTCTTCTTCTCTTTGTGTCTTCTACTAATCTCCATCGAATGTTTTATGTTATCAGAGCCAAGTTCATCCCGATTTGAATATACCGATGTTGGACCCTCGATTGCGATGTCTACGCTCCAGGATCGAGTTTGGGCGTGATGGAGAGTGTTATGATAAGTTGTCCAACATCAGCTAAGAGATAAACTTTGGACTCCTAAATATGGTATTGAGCAACCCAAAATTATTGAGCTAGCTTTTGGGATTACTTAGGCCCAAGCTCATATTTGACACTTTTTAGTGACCTTTCTTCCTACAGTGATCGAAAAATTTACTATTATGATCATTGTAGGAAGAAAGGTCACTCAAAAGTGTCAAATATAGGTTTGGGCCTAACTAATCCCAAAAGCTAGTTCAAGAGTTTAGGATGCTCAGTACCATATATAGGAGTCCAATTATATGGAAAGAGAAGAATATATGCACACAAAAAAACGGTAAGGAGAGAATAAGGATTGATTATAAAGGATCAGCAATTGTCCATGAGAGATAGGTTGGATCTGTCATCTTCACCTCAAAACTCGAAGCAAACATGGCTCATTCTCGAGGGAGATTGCATCGCTTGCATCTCATCAAGAGACATCTTTGGTGGCTCAACCAACTTATGTGATGATGAAGGATCTCGAACACATGATTAACAAAGTAATAACACCACCAATACTATAAAGCTGGTATCAAAAGAGGACAGTAACTCTGCTAACCTATCTCGAATAAAATATCATGTGGTTGTTGAATCGGGAGCTACAACGCACATGATTAAGGTTAAAATTTACTTGAGCATATGCAAAAAATGATAGGGCAAGTAACTATAGCAGATGACAAAGTATTCCGATAAAAGGAATAGGAAAGTTAAACTTAATTGAGCAAAACTCGCCTTATATGTTCCGGATTTTACAACTAATCTACTTTAATTTCATAAATTTGTTCATGACTGTAATTATATTGTGTGCTTTAATTCTAAAAAATTCAGGTTGGAGGATATTGAGACAAAAAATTCATAAGAGGTGAGACTCTACGTTATGGTCTCTATGTCCTCAAAGAGCTTCATGCTTTCTCATATTCTTTGTCTCCTCATTATAATAAGAAAAATTTTTCTTCTAGACTGTGGCATGCTAGACTAGGACACCCTTATCTTCGAGCTCTCAAGTATGTTTTTCCTTATATTGCGTTTGATCATGAGAAGTATGAATCTTGCATCTTGGCAAGCATTGTAGAACTGTTTTCCCAATCTAAAAAATATATGATAAATGCTTTGATTTGATTCATTCTGATGTATGGACGACTCCATTTTATTTTAGAGATCAGAAGAAATACTTTGTTAGTTTTAATAATAAAAAATCTATGTTTACTTGGTTATACGTCCTTGAATCTAAATATATTGTCTATGGGTGCTTTGTCAAGCTTTATCACCATGTTCTAACACAATATAAAACAAAGATTAAGTATCTTCATACAGATAACGGTGATGAATTTTTCAACCATATACTTGAATCATTTCTCGACCATCATAGGGTATTTTACCAAACCTCATATCCATATACCCGAAAACAAAGCGGTGTAGCAGAACGAAAGAACCGACATCTGATGGAAGTCTCTCAAACCATCATGTTCGATCGCAAAGTTCCAAAAGTTTTTTGGGGATGTTGTTATCACAGCTTATCACCTCATTCATCATCTACCAACCAAATGTCTTGGGGACAAATTTCCATATGAGGTACTAAACAAACTAAAACCTGATATTTATTATCTTTGTGTATTCGGGGTGCATATGCTATGTGTTTCTTACAGAACATCAACGAACTAAGCTCGATCCAAAAAAAAATATAAAGTGCATATTCGTGGGATACAGTCCGATCTTGAAGGGATACAAATGCTACCATCCGGATCGGGATGGATTATTGTGTCGCGTGAAGTCCACTTCTACGACGAACATGGGTTCTAAGAGAAACAAAGGTAGACTGATCTTGAAAATTTCTTGGTATCACAAGATCACATCAACCGACAGAAAAACCCCCTGATCTACAGATTAACAAGTTCAACTGCAAGCTGATCGTCGTTTATGCCCACCAGAATATAGACGAGATTGTGTTTACAAAAGCAGTGGACAAGTGTCCAGTTGGTATGTTCAATGATAGAACGACCAAACAGAATGTGCGATAAGAAGTTCAGACCACAGGATCAGAAATGATTGCATGATAGATGATTATGATCATACAACTGGTTAGATTATTGATGTCTCAGAAGATCACACTCTGGAGCTAGATATTTCAGAAGAAGAGGAGGGGACTCTCGAAGATGAAATTTTTCAAGAGCATTATGATGGTGTCGTCTCTCAACGCACTAATAGGATATGAAGATTGATCTCGGAGTGGTTGTACAAGAAAAAGTACTACAGAGTTCTTGCAATCTCTCACCCGGTATAAAATTATTGTGATATATCTCTCTTACCAACTCACCACTCTGACTTATTAAGCAAAATCGATCAAGGAAAGGAACCTAATTCTTATACTGAGGCCATGAATCATCCAGAGTCAGCATCTGCCGTGAACGAAGAAATATTGTGCCCTTGAAAAAAATCAGATGTGGGATATTGTGGACCTACCAAAGGATAAGAAAGTTGTAGGTTGTAGATATTCAAAATCAACTATAGAAGTGATGGGTCAATTGAATGCAACAAATTCTGACTTGTAGCAAAACGCTATACATAAACTTATAGAGAGGACTACACCGAGACATTTGCTCCAATAATTAAACTCCATATTGTACACATCTTATTTTTAGTGGTGTAACTTTAAATGGGACTTATGGCAGATGGACGTCAAGAATGTGTTCCTCCAAAGAGATCTTGACGAGGAGATTTACATGAACTGTCCATCTGGGTATACCAAAGGCAACAACCGAGTATTCAAACTCAATAACCTAAAACAATCCACAATAGTGTGGTACAGTAAGTTGCATGACGCACTCACCTATCACGAATTCATTAAAAGTGAAGCAGGTAATTCTCTGTTTTCAATTTATGGTGAATCATGTCCAATCATTCTTCACGTCTACATTGATGACATTATTACGTTGAGAAATGATCGTATCGGAATTGAAAACACAAAAGAGTTCTTAAAACGAACCTTTGACATAAAATTTTAGGAGGATTGAAATATTTCCTTGGGATTGAAGTTACTCATTCTACTAATGGTTTGTTCTTGGCCCAAAGAAAATACATTCTTGATCTCCGAATTGAGGCAGGGAAGCTCGGAGCAAAACCAGTTAAGATGCCCATTAAAAAGATGCTTAAAGATCATCAAGAGAGGGAACTTTTATCAAATGTGTCTCAATACCACCAGATTGAGGGAAAGTTAATCTATCTCACCATCACTCGACTAGATATTTGTTCTATTTTGGACCAAACTAGCCAACACATGCATGCTCTGAGGAAGCAACATTTGTTCCTTATGTAGAGAAATCTCATATATCTATAGGGGCCACCATGAAAATCAATTTGTATAGAGCGCAATAGTTATACAACAATTGTGGGGTACTGTGATGCTGATTGGGTTGGAGATAGAACTGATTGAAAGTTTACAACTGGCAACTGCACCTTTGTTAGGGGAACCTAGTCACTTGGAAGAGTAAGAAATAGAGTGCGGTCGCTTGCTCGAGTGTTGAAGTTGAATACAAAAACATGGCTAACACTACTTGCAAGCTCATTTAGGTTAAAGCCATTCTTCGAGATCTCAACAGCGCCATAGAGGATCCAACTACCTTGCATTGCAATCATTAAGCCACCATCAACAAAGCCAAAAACATGGTCTTTCATGAAGCACATCGAGGTCCAGTGCCACTTCATCCGTGAGAAAATAAAAAAAGGGAATCATCTCAACTACCTACACAAGCAGTTCGGACCAGCTAGCGGATCTATTTACCAAAGCTCTCCATGAGAGAAGTAGTACAAATATTCAAAATAGAATTGGCCTAATCGATATCCTAAAGCCACAGAAAAGACCAAGTTCAAATAATGCAAACACAAGTATTGCTTCGTGATAGTACTCTTTTTCCTTCACCAAGTTTCGTCCCAATTAGTTTTCTCGGTAAAGGTTTTAACGAGGCTACACTTCTCAGTCCTTGATCCTTACGAACTTAATGGGAAATGTTAATATCATATCTCATGATTTAATCACGAGGATTACAATCCGCCATATTTTTTGTAAGAAGATCTTGTAATTTAATCACGAAGATTATAATCGATCGTATATTTGGCAAGAAGATCTCATGATTCAATCACGATGATTACAATCAACACTATCTTTGACAAGAACATCATTTGTATCGTTAACTCATGAAAACTTGTCGATCCTTTATAATCATTCCTTATTCTCTCCATGCCTTTTTTGTGTGCACATATTCTTCCTTTTCCATATAATTGTAAAGCATTCATTTTCTTATTTCTTCTAAACATTGTAATCTTCTCTATATAATGTTTTTCCTATGTATTTTGAGAAATAAGATAAATCCTTATTATTTTTGTCTCTTCTTTAGTTAATCTGCACCAAATTCTTTAGGCCTCGTGATTGATTAGTTTCTCATGGAGTTCCTAAATCGAGAACGTGGTGTCTGATGTGATCAATCTCAAGTAATAAATACCTAGACTAACATTTCCTCAAGAATAGGGTTCGTGTATTACCAGGATCGAACACTGGGGAACCGATGCAATAATAGAGTTATGAAACCAATGAATAGGATGAATATAAATCAAGTGATCAGAATGCAAAGTAAAGACTGAACTAACTAATGAGATAAATTCAATAAGATAAAGCACCAAAGATTTCGAGAAATGTCGGGACATGTAATCATGAAATCAGATTATCTCGATCAATGGGGAACTCAAAATCAATTATCGAAAGGAACTCTATGGACACCTCAATCCACTACCTAGCAAAACAACGTACTCATCTCCCGATGCAACAAATTGAACATCTGGAAGCATTAAGATCAGTGGGTAACTCAATCTTAATAGGGAATTCAACCTCAATTCTGAGGGTTCCTAAAATAGATTAACCAACCAGTCAAGGTTCTCATTAACCTAATTCATTCTAGGGTTATTTACAAGACTTAAATCTGACCTCCCAGCCTAGACAAGACTCTAAATTCATTCAAACAAGTGATGAACAAGGATGAGAGCATTAAGAACAACCCATCAAATCAATTGAGAGAACAAATCCGAAATCAAGCATTAAAATCCAAATAAATCCAATACAACAATGCAACAAAGTGCTAATGAATATCACGGTTATAGATATTACACGAGTTTAGGGAATTCAAGCTTTATCCTAGGGACTGACTGGCGTAGACTTATCCCACTATCTAGCATGTGTACTACCAATCTTCTGATTGTGTATTCTCACCTACTAAATGCATTAAGACCGCTATCCTAATCTCTGAGTTCAATCGACCGACTTGGTGTAGATTCTAAATCAATTAAGAACCAAATCATGGCTAGGTTCCAAAATCTAATCATCTGGCAAAGATTAATCAGACCTTTATAATCATTCGTTCAAGTGGCGTACATGAACAAAAGCATTAAGAACAACCAATCAATCTGAAAACGATCAAATACTATAACCAAGCATTAAGCACGAGCCTTCATGACATATCGCCAAAACTCTAACCTGCAGCTATGAAACATAAAACAAAACAAAAACATATCGTCCCTTCTCTTCTCCAGCTCCTAATCGTCCTCCTCCCGCCTCCCTAGCCTTCAGTCTCTCTTTTTCCTTTTTCTGAACTACCGCCCCCCTCTTTCCTTTTTCTACCGCTTTCCTTTTCTTGCTTCTTCCTTTAGTCGGCCGGTTCTGGTTTCCATTTTGTGCAATGGTGTGTGTGTTTCCATTACTTTGCAGCAGGCAGCTTGATTTCCTTTTCTTGTAGGTGGTCATGTGTTTCCATTCTTCTTCCAGGTCGAGTTTCCATAGAAAACCGTGTTTCCATTTCTTGTGAGCAGCATGCGGTTGGTGATTTCCATTTTGTGTTCAGAAGCTGTTTCCATTTCTCGTTTCAGCCGTGTGTCCATTTTGGGGTTTTGGGGATCTTGGTTGGTGACCGTGCACAGCTAAACCGAAACTAGTTTTGCTTGGTTTTGTGGTACTTACTCGTGTTTGTATTCCGATATTTTCATTTCCTCCAAAACATGAGAAAACACTAGAAGAACACTTAATTGTACTTAATAACTCGGTTGAATCCAAACTAAATGATAAAACTAACTATGGAAATAGATAAAATAATATAATGAATTAGACGTTATAAGTGTCCTTGGCATTGGCTGTAGACCGTCAAGGACCGCTTCGAGAATATCTTCATAGCCCATGGGCTTTCCAAGGAGTAATAACTCCTCTGTTTTTATGGTGATGAAACAGAGATATTCATCGATGGATTAAAAGCCTTTGACACTTTGTTTGATTTTATCTCAAAGCTGTTTGACGTGGCATAAGAAGCCTTCCCGCAGATATTGGCAAAGGTTTGTTAGTCGTCCCTGACTGTGGAGGCTTGGGCAAATAAAGGCTGTAGATTCACGGTTAAGGCATCAAGCAGTGCACTAAATTCATGGTTTAGGCATCAAGCAGTGCACTAAACAACAGTTGGTCTTGTTGTTTCCACGGTCCAACGTGGGATTAGGATGGCTAACGCCATCAATCAAGGTTGTTGTTGGTGGAACGAGGGAGCCTTCAATGGTAAAGCATTCTAAATTTAATCCTTCAAAGAGAGATCTGACTTGCACACTCCAAGTGAAGTAATTTGTGGGTGTGAGTTTTGTAACATTTGACATGTTATAGGATAGATGAAGTCTCCGGAGAAGTCGACATGAGTACTAGCCATGAAGAAGATCACCCGAGGATCAAGTGAGATCAGAAAAAGGTCATCGACAGCTAGGGATACGTCACTCTGCGGCTTTGATATTATTATGTAACTGGAAATATTACTTTTAATCACACGTACAAGAATACATATACACAACAGTAGGTTTGACTAATTATAGGTAAGTATGAGAAATTACATTTTATATATATATATATATATTCCTTATATACAAACCTCAAACTTTTTTCTTTCGATGAAGACTCTAGTTAATATTGGTTTCGTCTTTTTTAATTGTTGATAGTTATGTGATCTTTCTAGTATTTCTTCAATTTCTTATGAATCTTTTATAATCCATTTCATATAGAATAGTTTGTGTATTTGGTTAAAATGAAAGTCTTATGCCTAATATATAATATTGGATAGTTGAGAGTTTAGTTGCAATTATTAAGAAGTCTTAATAATTATTTAAAGAACGAAAACGAGTTTTCGTTATGAGATTATCAAAAATAATAATCTAAACCCTAATAGCCGTTAGTAAGAGAAAAACCCGAAGAACGAAAAACAGTTTTCGTTCTTCCGATTTCCACATCAGAGCAATTTTGATCTCGGCGTGGATACGAGTAGAGGACTTGTGCTATCAAGTCTCGCATCCGACGACAGCACATTCATCGACAGGTATTACGAAATTGTTTCTTAATTTCTTCATCGTTGAATATCCGTGAAAAACAAATGCGAACATGACTAGATCTAAAATTCGGGTTGATAAAAATACGCTTACGCAATTAAAATCAACCCAAGAGTGGTATCAGATCGTCTGGATGCATGTTTAGGATTAGTTTTTCTAATTTTTGTGAAAAATTGGATCGAAAAAATGTAAAAATCGCGCGCGCGTAGCGCACGCGGATAAGAAAAATCGCGTGAACTGTAAAGGAAGGTGCCTGGGCGGCAGCCGAAACCCTAGCCGGCCGGAAGAGAGTCGTCGGTCGCGGGCATAGAGTCGGTCGGCCTGTCCAGGCCCGAAACGGCACAGATGAGGCGGTGAGGCGGCGATTTCGTGCGACGAATGGCGAGCGATTCGATCGCTAGAGCCATCGCACGAGTGACCGGTCTGCAGCAGGGGAAGAGTCGAGCGGCGAAGGGACAGAGAGGGCGGCGTCGCACGGCGTCTGACATCGAGGTGCGCGGCGGCCGGCGACTCGCGGCGAGCAAGCATGAGCGGCGCACCAGCGAGGGGCGTGAGCGGGTCAAGCGGCGCGTGCGAACGTCGAGCGTAAGGGGTTTCGCAGTCACCTGACGCCGGCGACTCACGGCCGGTGAACAGCGGTTCGGAGGCACCCTCGCCGGCGACTCTTCACGCCCGGCGCAGTCAACCGACGTTAGGGGCCCCCCCTAACCCTATCCCTAACCCTTTTCAAAAAAAAATTTTAAAAAAATATTTTAAATTAAAATTATAGAATTTTAATTTAATTATTAATAATTGAATTCTTAGACGATAAATTGTTTATCGTTAAGTTTTTTCCTTCACCGTAGACGTTTTTGAATAAATTCTCGTTTACATGTAGTTCGAGAATTCAATTCATACGTCTATGACATTAGATGTCTAGTGGGAGGAATTAATTAGTTTTTTGTAAACGTCTGGACTACCCAGGGGACATAAACTTAATTGATATCCGACCATGAGCTGAAGGATTAACTCGACCATATCGATAGGAACGACATGACTACCAGGTGACTATGTGATATAGAGTCATATTAAAATCAAGAATTTTAATTAATAATTGAGTTCTAAAACGATAAATTGTTTATCGTTAGGCTTTTCCCTCATCGTAGGTGTTTTTGAATATGTTCTCGTTTACATGGTACGGCCTGACTACCAGGAGGCATGTAGTTCAAGAATTCGATTCATACATCTATGACATCAGATTTCTAGTGAGAGGGTTCAATTAGTTGTTGTAAACGCCTGGACTACACGGGAGACATAAACTTAATTGATATCCGACCATGAGCTGAAGGATGAACTCAACTATATCAATAGGAACGACCTGACTACCAGGTGACTATGTGATATAGAGCCATATTAAAATCAACATGTTTAATATGCTTAAGAAACGACCTGACTACCAGGGGGCTTATGCATGATTAGTTCAGGAAATATTACTGAAAGAAATACGATTTCTGAATACTATTGTAGTATTAGTCAGTAAAATAATCATTTAGATGAAAGTCCATATCTATTTGATTAAATAAGTGTTCTAATAAATGCTGCAATTTTTCCTTCTAGATTTCCCGAAGAATGTCTTCAATTTCCCTACGTGCCATTCTCGATGTCCACAAACTTGTTTGGGAAAATTTCGATGATTGGTACCGCAACCTCAAAATCGTACTCAAGCAGGAGAAGTTACTCGATGCGATCGAGAATCCTATCAAGGAATCTCCTGCTGATGACGATGAGGATGGCTTGCTCGCTTGTATAAAGCAAAAGGATGACTTTGACACTGCAAAGTGTATCATCTTAGCCTCAATGAGTTCAGAACTCCAGCGCCAGCATGAGGATATGGATCCTAGCGCTATCATTGCACATTTTAAGAAGATGTACGGTGCACAGAGCAGAACGGCAAGATATCAATTGTCGAAGGCTCTGTTCAAGTCTAGACTGACTGTGAATTCTCTGGTGGGACCTCATGTTCGAAAGATGATCGGTCTTATCGAATAGCTTGTGACGCTGGGGTGCACACTAGGTAAAGAGTTGTCTCAAGATTTGATCTTGCAGTCATTATCTGAGACGTTCTCATTGTTCATTGTTAACTTTAACATGAACAAGATGGACATGGATCTGCATGAGATGCTGAACCAACTGATTGACTATGAAAGTCAGTCAATGTCCGAGATGTCTAAGGAATCTAGTGCCGTATGATGGTCGACTCTTCTTCCAAGAAGGGCAAGGGCAACAAAAGCCCAAGGAGAAGCCCCATGGGCCCAAGGGTAGTGTAACCAAATCCAAGGGCAAAAGGGGCAGATATGACCAAACTGATGCTGCGTGCTTCTTTTGTAAGAAGAAAGGCATTGGAAGAGAAATTGTAAGGAATACCTTACATCTCTCAAAAGGATAGAGGGTAAGACCTACATGAAAAATGTTTTCATTATTTCTTTACCTACTATTGATTCTTCTACTTGGGTATTGGATACCGGTAGTAGTTTTAAAATCTGCAATTTGTTGCAGGGATTGAGAATCAATAAAATGTTGAAGAAAGGTGAAGTCAACCTACAAGTTGCGAATGGTGCAAGCGTTGCGACATTAGCTGTAGGATCGATTTCTCTTTGTATGCCTTCGGGCAAGACCTTGGTTTTAGAAGATTGTTACTATGTTCCGAAATTTGTTTCGAACATAATTTCCATTTCTATGTTAGATAGATGTGGTTATAAAACAATCTTCGATAATAAAATTTGCTCTATTTTTCATAATGATGAATTATGTGCAAATGGTTATTTACATCAAGGCATCTATGTCTTACCCAATGCAAAAGTTAATATGATTAACATGCATATTTCTGGTTTGAAGAGAAAGAAAGATAATTCAGTAAATCAAACCTTTCTTTGGCATTGTAGACTAGGTCATATAAGCGAGAAAAGGATAAACAAGTTGCATAAAGAAGGCCTTCTTGGTCAATATGATTATGAATCATATGCAACTTGTGAGTCTTGTCTCACAGAAAAATGACCAAATCTCTGGAATCGGAGATAGAGCTACTGAACTTCTAGAACTCATAGATACAGATGTATGTGGACCTATGATAGTTCAAGCCAGAGGAGGATATTCTTATTTCATAACTTTCACTGACGATATATCTAGATATGGATATGTGTATCTTACGAAACAAGTCTGAATCTTTTGAAATGTTCAAGAGATTCCGCAGTGAAGTTGAGAAACAAACTTGAAAGACCATCAAGACGTTGAGGTCTGACCGAGGTGGAGAATATCTGAGTCATGATTTTCTTGATTATCTAAGGCAAAATGGGATTTTGTCTCAGTGGACTTCTCCTGGGACACCACACCATAACGGTGTATCCGAACAGAGAAATCGAACCTTATTAGATATGGTGAGATCCATGATGGGGTTCACTGATCTTCCAATGAACTTATAGGGCTATGCTTTAGAAACATTTGTCTATCTGCTAAACAAAGTTGCCACCAAAGCAGTCTCGAAGACACCATATGAGATATGGAGAGGACGTAAGCCAAACCTGAGACACATCAAGGTTTGGGGGTGTCTGGCCTTCGTTAAGAGACTTTAGCTAGACAAACTTGATGTTAGGTCTGACAGATGTAGGTTCATAGGTTATCCCAAGGAAACTATGGGATATTATTTCTACCACTCGTCTGAACACAAAGTGTTTGTGGCCAGAACAAAAACCTTTCTTGAAAGGGAATTTCTTGATGAAGGAATTCAGGGTGGGGAAGTAGTTCTTGACGAAGAACCCGATGAGCCAACACAAGCTCATGGACATGAGATGTCAAATGAGCGTTCTTGGCTGAATGATGTAGTGTTAGGCTCCGGCGCCTCATCTTCAAATGTTGGAGTGACAGTGCCCGTTCAGGAACAAGTTCAGGAACCTGTTCAGGAACAAGCCCAACAAGATATCCCAGCGCAGGTTGAACCTGCTACACAGGCTTCCTTGAGAAGGTCAACACGTTCTCGACGTGCACTTGACGAACTTAACCTGATGGTGCAAGAGGATGTGGTCGGTCATAGAGATGACGACCCTTTGACTTTTCAAGAGGCTGTACAAGGCCCTGATTCTGAGAAATGGTGGAAAGCCATGGAATTCGAGATGGAATCTATGAAGACCAACAAAGTATGGACTTTGGTTGATTCTTCGCAGGTTTCCAGACCGATAGGTTGTAAATGGGTTTACAAGAGGAAGATTGGAGCGGACGGGCAGGTAGAGACCTATAAAGCTCGTCTAGTTGCCAAGGGGTATAGTCAACGAGAAGGGATTGACTCTTGCTCGGAGGAAAGAAGCGTGATAGGAACAGTGTGCAGAGCTGATCCCATGTGGTGATAGATCCCGCGGGGAGTGATTGCAGCCAAGCTTTCGCTTTTCCCCCAATTGAAAAAGGGAAAAGACGCAGCAAGATTGCATCCTCAGAGACTCCATGGATTTTGAACGTACCTGAAAGTTCGAGGAAGTCTCTGAGGTGCTGATGGGGATCTTCATGGTTTCCACCCATGAATTGCTTCTGATAAAGCATGTTGATCATCGCTGGCTTAATCTCGAATTGTTCTCTTGCAACAGCAGGCATCCTTATGGCTGTTTGCATGTTGTTCATGTTCGGCACCACGTAATCCCTTAGACGACGTGGTGGAGGAGCCTGTAATTGCATCTGTCCATTGCCGTTCTGATTATCCATCTTTTGTCGACCTGAAAGTTCTGCAAAGGACAAACAAAGAACAATTTACGTAGAAGGAACGAAAGAAAAGAAAACAAAAATAAAAACAAAGCAAGAAGGACTCTAGGTTCGAATCTAAGACGCGTTGACAATAGTCCCCGGCAACGGCGCCAAAAACTTGATGCGTATCAGAGTTAAATATAACCTAATCTACCCGCAAGTGCACGGCACGTGTGTAGTATTTTAGGTGTCGATCCCACAGAGACTACGCAATGCTACCTAAACCCGAACTACGAATCAAACTTGCTAACGAAAGAGTGGTGATGAAGAATGAAATACTAAAAGTGACTAAACTACTTGGGTTCTAACGATAAGACAAGCGTCCTAGGAAACCGGTTTCACCACAAGACTACCGAAACCGGCGATCAACCTATCTATCATGCAATCCCTGTTAAAGCTATCTAAGGCGGACGATCCTAACATGATATCTACCCTCTCTCAAGGCATAGACACGTGATCTAGACAAGTTGCCCCCTACTTTCGTGGCTGACACCATGAACTAAACCCATAAACTCTGTGATTCGCCCGTTCACCCTCAATCGTTGTTACCCTACTTTCGTGGCCTAACCTCGGTTTTTCTAAACCTGACTTTCTAGGATTAGAATTCTCCTTTCGGTCCTTCTCCTAATCTCTAAGACATGTATTTACGTGGCCTTTGTAAACACAAGTAAATTATAGCACTCAGATAAAGAATAGATGAACTAAAACGGGAAGATGCATTCAAAATAGATCAAAAGCGGTCTCGGGATAGCCAAGGGCTAATCCCTTCTCCTAGAACAAACAAACTACTCGCTCATGCGTCTGTAAAGAAACATAAACATAGTAGAAAGTCTAAGGAACATAAAAACCAAACAAAACCGAAGTGGTGGTGCTTGATCTCCAATGCTCCTCGCTTATCTCCTCGCAAGAATCTGCTCTATCTTTCGCTGAATTGTTCTCCTCTGTAAGCTTCCTGTAATGACGTCTTTTTGCCTCCTTTTAAGCCTCCTAAGTCGGTCCAATTGTTTCCTAAATTGCCCCACGAGTTCCCTTATGTTTTAAGTTAAGTTTACTTAAGTTTTGAGCAGTTACGGGCCCCGACCCGCTCGGGCAATGAGTGTGCCCGCTCGGGTGCGGCTAGGGCAAGTCGTGCATGCTGTGTGGCTAGAATGATGCCCGATCGGGCATGGCATGTGTGCCCGCTCGGGCACAAGGCATAATGGTCGGGCATGCTTGCCCGAGTCGTGCTAAATGGTCCACACAATTGGCCGTAAATTTTGCCCGATCGTGCAAGGGTTGTGCCCGACCGGGTGAGACTTTTCCATGCTCAATCTCGTCCCGTTTGTCCCGTGATGATCCCCAAAGTTGCTCCTTAGCTCCGTGCATGTTCCTTTAGCTCCAAAATGGTCCAAATACACGTAAAAACCTGTAAGAACATGAAAAGCACGAAAGCAAGTAAAACGGATACGGAATCATATGTAAAACATCACATATGTATCAAAAACGTCTCCTAAATCGTGCAAGAAATACGTATGAAAACGAGATGATCAGTAGGATCCCATACGCTAGCGCAGTGGGAGCCATCATGTATTCCATGACATGTACGTGGCCTGATGTAGCCTTCGCTAAGTGTAGCGATTCGGTATCAGGCAAATCTCGGTGAGGAACATTGGAAATTGGTGAAAAACCATTCTCAAGTACTTGAGAAGGACTAGAGACCAATTCCTCATTTATGGAGATTCTAACTTGGATTTAGAAGGGTTCACGGATGCCAGCTTTATGTCTGACAAGGATGATAGTAGATCGACATCGGTGTATGTCTTTTGTCTCAATGTGGATGCAGTGTGTTGGAAAAGTTCCAAACAAGCTACTGTAGCTGATTCGGTTACTGAAGCAGAATACATAGCGGCTTGTGAAGCTGCTAAGGAAGCGGTCTAGATGAGAAAGTTCATAACTGAACTTGGTGTGATACCTTCGATAAAGGAACCGGTTCCTTTATTATGTGATAATACCGGGGCAATTGCCCAGGCGAAGGAACCAAGATCTCATAAAAGATCAAAGCATGTTCTGCGGAAGTACCATCTAATAAGGGAAATTGTTGAGCGTGGGGACGTTCAAATCCAGAAGGTAGAGGAAAAGAAAATGCAGCAGATCCACTCACAAAGGCGCTTGGTTCAAATGAGTTTGACAAGCACAAGTTGATGATTGGATTAAAGAACATGACATGCCATGATTAAGTTTAGAAATTTGTCATCATGATAGAGATCATGATAAAGAGAGTCAAGTTTTGGTAAAAACTTAATCTAAATCGTTCTTTATCACAGGATAACTAATTGGATGTTAGTAATCCGGATAGATCAACATGGATGTGATGGTTTCTATTTGATAGAAATTAGTAGATCTCTTTTACTAAATCACATGCATGGATGATGCACATAGAGATGTGATCATTGAACTGACCCTAAGGGAGAATTCCTAATGGTTATATTACCTTTGAACTGTCAATAGGAATTTCTCTGGAAGGATTGGAATATTATAATTTCCTTAGACCTGAGATCAACATGGTAACTGGCAAGTTATCTATCATTCTTTGATTCTGGACACCTTATGTCTTGGGATATAAGTTGAAAGGATATTCGGAATGATTAGATGCTTGTGCAGTTAGTGATTGATCAAGATGGAGTCCATCAACTCTAGGTAAAGAGTTTGAGCTCTATGTTGTCAGCAACATAATGACTGAAAAGACCTTGGCCAGGGCATTTGAATGAGAGAAGAAAAGAGTTTCTTGCGATCATTCACAACTCAGTTATGTTTGGCATGAAACATAGTTGATAATCTATTAGGACTTGACAGTTAGACCATGTCCTAGGATTATCCGGAGCTGTAAAGACGGAGGGAAATAATAATATTATCCTTCTACGATGGTTCTACAGAGTAAGGATGTTACTTCACACTATCTGGTCGTTGAGGAGTGTTGCTAGACGCCAACCTCGATTAGTTAATTAGTAAGACTAATTGACTACGAGTTTAGTGATGAACCTACAAGTCACACGCATACGAGTGTCTCGGTATTTGCTTATGATTGTTAGACAATCAGTGTGGGATACAGTTATATTCATCCGCTAGCACCGAAGAATATAATTGTATTTGATTTTTCTTTTGGACTAGTACATAAGATGTACGGGCAAGTATGTGTATGGAGATACATGTACTTCGACTATTTGAAATATTACGTAAAGGCAAGTGGGAGATTGAAAGTCCTATGCCTAATATGTAATATTGGATAGTTGAGGGTTTTGTTGCAATTATTAAGAAGTCTTAATAATTATTTAAAGACAAAAACGAGTTTTTGTTATGAGATTATCAAAAATTAATAATCTAAACCCTAATAGCCGTCAGTAAGAGAAAAACCCGAAGAAGGAAAAACAGTTTTCGTTCTTCCGATTTCCACATCAGAGCAATTCCGATCTCGGCGTGGATACGAGTAGAGGACTTGTGCTATCAAGTCTCGCATCCGACGACAGCACATTCAACGACAGGTATTACGAAATTGTTTCTTAATTTTTTCATCGTTAAATATCCGTGAAAAACTAATCCGAACATTACTAGATCTAAAATTCGGATTGATAAAAACACGTTTCCGCAATTAAAATCAACCCAACATAAAACCCTTTTTTCGAACCCAACATAAAAAGTTTGAGAAAATAAAAAAATAACAATATTGATTAGTAGCCCCCTAGATATTATAAAATAAGGAAAATTGTAGGTTGAAAGAAACCGAGAAAAGGACAAATGACAATATGGATTAATGAGTCCAAAACTAGTCCGATCCATTCCATTGTCATCGTCATTATTTTACGACTCCGTGTTTTTCATCTAAAAGAAATGCTAGTTGCTTATCTTAAGTTAGCCCTAATAATGACACAAAGTCGAAAATAATTTAAAATGACCGAAAACATATACAGCTCACCAAACACACATATATTGTACTTCGAGGTGTGCTCTATATAAACTATCTCCATACTGCTCTCCACAACACATCTAAATATAATCATCATCCTCTTCCTCCTTGTTTATTTCCTCTGTGATTCTCGTAACCCAATAATTAAGTTTTGTACTCTCCATGAACACCTACGTTGAGATATTAGGGCAACCATTGCCACATGCTTCTATAGTTCTTATATTTTCAGTTACTCTCATTTTTCTTGCGAGAAACATCATCCTATGGGCGAGAAGAAAAGGTCTCCAACTACCCCCTGGGCCACTGGGATGGCCTATCATCGGAAACCTCGACGACTTGATCATGAACCGACCTGTTTACCGATGGATTCTCCGTGTGATGAACGAGTTGAAGACGGATATAGCTTGTTTTTCTTTTGCAGGCATCCACGTCATTTTCATAACCTCGGACGAGATCGCCCGAGAAGCCCTCAAGAGCAAGGACGAGGCTTTTGCAGACAGACTGGAGTCATTCTCGGCTGAGTTCATTAGCAACGGTTACAAGGATGTAATTTTTACTCAATATGGGGACCTCAGTAAGAAGCTGAAGAAATTGATGATATTGGAATTGATGTGTCCAAGACCACTGAAATCATTGCTCGATGCAAGAACCGTGGAAGCTGACAATCTCCTCGCCTACACTCTCAACTTATACAACAGATCCAAGACCGTGAATGTGAGGAACATCCTGCATACATATACTCACAGCGTGAGGATGAGAATGATGTTTGGTCGGAGACATTTCAAGGAAATGACGGAAGACGGAAGTCTTGGACCGATGGAGAAGGAACACCTTGATGCCATATATATGTTGGTTTTTGCCTTAGTTTAGTGTTTGCAAAGATGAAAGAAAGAAATGAAAAGAACCATTCTGAAAACTTAGAGAAAAATTGCAGAAATGAAAAATGGTGAAGATGGTGTTTTTGGGTGATTGTGTTTTCACCTCTACTTCTCATACATATATATTTTTATCTTAATACAAAAGCATAACAACCCTAGTTTCTAATCCTAGGTCCTTTTACATATTTTCTAGTTTTAATTATATATAAAATCAACCTATTTTAGGCTGTAAAAACCGTTGCTTCTTGCAGAATTTGTTCCTAGGTTGTTGCAGGTCATTTTCAAGATTCTTGGGCTTATGGGCTTCTTCAGGTAAGTGGGCTTCTGCTCGGCCCATCTTCCTTCAGCCTGCATCTGGCCCGGTCCAGCCGTTTTGCTTCATCAAACCCGGCCCAGCTTCCTTCTTGAAGCCCACCGGTTTTCCTCTTCAGATTAGGGGTCAAACCCTTCTCCATATTCCCACGATTTTCATCTGTTGCCTCAAACCCTAGGGCGAAAGTGCTTCCCTTCGCCGTCGCCCTTGCTCCGCCGTGTTCACCGTCCGCTCCGGCCAGCCACAGAGGGGAGACGATGTCTTCAATACACGGCACTAGATTGTTTCTTTAGCTTCAACATAGCGGATTACGTCCCTTCTCTTAGAGGTTGGAATGTCCAGGGAGAGGAAAAGGAGCTAAGAAGGGTCGGGGACATTATCACTAAGTACAACGATATGATTATTGAGGAAAAAATCGGGTTTTGGAGTGAGAAAAGCAAAAAGGAAGCTGCCAAAGATTGGCTCGATATCTCATCACTCTAAAAGACGAGAATGGAAAGTCGTTGCTAAGACGAGAACAAATACGGGCTTTATGCAAGGTTAGAAAATGAATTGAACACGGATATAAATTGGTATGCAAAAATAACGATTTATAATTCTTCTACTATATAGGATCTTGACACTGCAAGGGTGGATAATCCATCGAACATAGTCGAATGGACACTCGTGGAAATGTTAAATCAACCGGAGATCCTTAAAAAGGCTGTGGAAGAACTAGATTCCGTAGTTGGAAAAGACAAACTTGTTCAAGATTCCGACCTAATGAACCTCAACTACATAAAAGCTTGTTGCAGAGAAACTTTCCGACTTCACCCTACTAACCCGTTTCTTGTCCCTCACATGGCAAGAGAGGACACCACCCTTGCAGGTTACTTCATCCCTAGAGGTAAATCCCTCGAAGGGTGGATTCACGCCAAGAATACAAACATTATTACAAGTGTGAACCATGTATACCACATGTCTTGTATTTTTATATACTAACAGGTAGTCATATTCTCATGAGCCGACCTGGAGTTGGTCGAAACCCTAAGATATGGGACGACCCCTGTGCGTACAACCCAGCGCGCCACTTGAACGATATTGGTAGCTCCACAAATCTGACTCTTGTGGACCCAGACATGCGTTTGGTATCGTTTGGCATGGGCCGTCGTGGCTGCCCTGCAAGTAAGCTAGGAACGTCTATGATAGTCATGTTGTTGGCAAGGCTTCTCCAAGGGTTCGAATGGAGTCTCCCTCCGGATTCGGGTCGGGTCGAGCTCGTGGAGTCGGATCACAACATGTTTATGGCGAAGCCTCTAGTTGCCTGTGTTGAGCCCAGGTTGTCCCTTAATATGTACCCAAAAGTTCAGCACTGAGATATAATATGCTCTTATGGATTTGAATCGTACGCCTTTGTTTTGCATGGTTTGTATTCGTCTTAATAAATCTTACTTAATTGCAGTTGCGATCAATGTTATGTGAAATCGTTTTTATTTTTATAATAAAAAATGGATATTGTTTCAGTATGGTATTTTCTTTTTAAGTAAGAATTAACAGATTTACAAAATATAGAAAAAACCCCAAATATTAAAATAATAATGTTTTAGATAATTCTTTTTAAAAAAACCAAATTTATTAATCAATATTTAATCCGTCGAACGCCTACACCTACAGATGATTTAGACGAAAACTTTTAAAATACTATTGCAACTTATGAATACAAATCATTATATCTCTTCAGATTATCTCATTGCTCCTTGGAGACTTCCCATTGCTGTTTTTCAGTGAATTTGAACAATATAAATGTTGCTTAATTTAAGTTCACTTTGTCCATCTTTTACGTTGGTTGTGCAAACATAAATGTAAACAAACGATCGAACGAAAAACCTCACTCAGAATGTAAGAATTTTGTAAGTAAAGTGAAGAGAAAGAGATGAGAATGAACACACGAACAATTGTCTGAAAACTGCACTTAATACTTCATTTCACCGGTCATTCATACATATATGCCTAATGGCATTACAAAAATCTATCCAAAACATGCTCAGAAACATCATTAATGTTCTTGTCTGTTAATTACTAAAAATAGCTAAAGTTTGACTTAGCCAAGCACTCCTTGTCCTCGTCAAAAACGACAACCTGCACCTGTTGTCTGGTGAAGGTTCTTCGCACTGATTTCGAGGCCTTCAACGTCTCATCTTGCCCGGTCCATGTCCTGAGCGTCTTCTGTATTCTTCAGGCTGCAATCTTGTCGACTGCTCCATTCTGGATGTTCAGCTCCTCGATGTCTTCTTGTCCTCTAAAGTATGCAACTCGATCAGCCTTTCTACAATTTCCTGCATCTCGGTTCTCTGCATCCCGCCTGGTCGTGTCCCGGTTCTTCTCATCTCGTCTGGCCATGTCCCGCTCCTCAGCGTCCCGCTTGGACGGGTCTCGTATCTCCGCTTCCCATCGTGTCGCGTCCCGCATGTCTGCGTCTCGCCTGGTCGCGTCCCACCTGGTCGCGTCCCACATGTCCGCGTCCCGCCTGGTCGCGTCCCTCCTGGTCGCGTCCCGCATGACCGCGTCTCGCCTGGCCGCGTCCCGAGTCTCCAGTTCGCCAATGACAAGCTGGTCAACTGCTTCAATCTCCCTCTTGATCTGTTTGTCCATGACTCCCAACTTGTGCCTTAGTTCCTCAAAATTTTTTGTTCCCAATGACTTAGTCAAAATATCCGCCACTTGGTCTTGTCCAGCCACATGTTCCAGTCTTATCTCCCCATTCGTGACGGTCTGTCTCATAATATGAAACTTGATCTGAATATGATTGGTCCTCTTGTGATCCACTGGGTTTTTACTGATGGCAATCGCTGTTGTACTGTCACAATGAATGACCAATGCATTATCCATATCAAATCCCAGCTCTATAAACAATCTCTTCAGCCATGCAGCATGGTTTGTGGCTGCACACAAGGCTGTATATTCAGCCTCTACACTTGACTGGGCAATGATAGTTTGCTTCTGTGTCCCCCAGCTGAACATGGCCCTACCAATCGTGAAGCAGAACCCTATGGTGCTCTTAGAGTCTTCCACACTTCCGGCTAGATCAGCATCCACATACCCTACCAATCTAGCATCTTCAACCTTCTGAAACCACAAGCCATAATCTTTAGTTCCAGAAATGTACCTTTACACCCTTTTAGCTTCTTGCAAGCTCTTCTCCGTTGGCTTGGCATCGCTCCTGGATAGATAGGATGCTAAAAATGCCAAGTCAGGTCTAGTTGCTGCCAAATAAAGCAGACCGTCAACCATGCTCCGGTATTTGGTTGGATCAGCAAGCTCATTTCCTCCCTCTGAATTCTTCCCATATGGTGACAAGGGTGTTGAGATACTCTTGGAATATTGCATCCCAAACTTCCGTAACAGTTTTCCTGCATACTTGGCCTGGTTCATGAAAATAACATCAGCCGAGTAAATCACTTCAAACCCCAAAAATACCTTAACTTCCCAAGGTCTGTCATTTCAAACTCTCTGTTTAGCTTCTCTTTGAGCTCCTTGATCATGCTCTCATCATTTCCTGAGATAATCAAATCATCCACATACAAGCAGATGACACAAATTTTCTAGTGTTCCTCCTACACATACATTGCAGCATCACACTCACTCCTTTTGCATCCTTCTCCTGTGAAGAATGAGTCTATTATATTGTACCAAGCTCTGGGAGCTTGCTTCAAACCATACAAGGCCTTGTTCAGTTTCAAGACCTTGTCTTCCTATCTCTCTATCTCATATCCAGGAGGCTGTTGAATGTATACCTCCTCTGCAATTTCTCCATTGAGAAAGGCAGACTTTACGTCCATCTGATGGAGGCTCCACCCTTCCTGAGCTGCTATAGCGATAAGGGTCCTTATTGTATCATGTCTGGACACAGGAGAAAACTTCTCTCCATAGTCCAGGCCATGAGTTTGAGTAAAGCCCCTGCCTACCAGCGTGGCCTTAAGTTTCTGCAATTACCCTCTTCATCAGTTTTAACTTTCTAGATCCATTTTATTGTGAATACCTTATGGCCTTCTGGTAGTTCAGCGAGTTCTCAGGTCTTGTTCTTATTAATCATATCTATCTCAGTGTCCATTGCTCTCCTCCATCCAATGTCTGCTACTGCCTCCTCAAATGTTCTTGGTTCCTCCACTGCTGAATAACAACATTCATACACTTGATTGTTTTCTCCTTCAATTGGCTTAGCATCCTCATAGATGTCAACCAATCTCCTCATCCTATGAACCAGTCTAGATGAGTTGTTATTGCTCTCTCTGCTCCCTCTGGAACTTGACTGAATGAGCCTGAATGGAACTGGGGTAAGCTGTTGATTATTCCCCTGACTCCCTTCAGACCCTTTTCCTTCATCAAATGCTTCTTGAGGTATCCTCTGAGTGTTGTGATCACCTGGTTCCAGGATTGACACAACAGGGTTGAAACTAGGAATCCCAATCTGCTTCTGTGTTACAGACTGAGTTTCCCAATTCCAAGCCTTTTCTTCTTCAAAAATGATGTCCCTTGCAACATCTATTCTGCCTATACTCAGCTTGAACGCTCTGTAGCCCTTACTCATGCTATTGTATCCCATGAATATTGCCTTCTCAGACCTATCATCCAACTTTTGTCTCTGTTGTGTTGGGATCTGCACATAGCAGAGACTGCCAAAGACTCTTAAGTGGCTCACACTTGGCTTGTGACCACTCCATGCCTCCAACAGTGTCTTATTGTCCAATGCTCTTGTTGGAAGGCGGTTCTGAAGGTATGCAGCAGTAAACATCCCTTCAGCCTAGAATTTGTTGGGGAGGCCCTTCTCCTTAAGCATGCTCCTTGTCATCTCCATGAGTGTCCTATTTCTCCTCTCTGCCACTCCATTTTGCTGAGGAGAATAGGCTACACTTAGTGCCTTTGTACCCCATGCTCTTCAAGGAACTCAGTGAACGGTTTTGAGTTGAACTCCCCTCTCCTATCTGACCTTAGTTTTTTCAGCTTCTTCCCTGTTTGCTTTTCTACCAGACTCTTTGACACGATCCCGATCGGAACGATGCTCTAGAAAAGGTTAGGGATGGATATGCCTTACTGCAACAGAATTGCACAAGGGTGTGTGGGGCGAGTGGTCACACGAGAATTGCGGAAGGTTCTCGATTCACCGGTTCGTCTCCGATGGATATTACCCACCAACGAAGGACGAACAACCGTTGGATATTACACACCAACGATGGTTGCTGGATATTACACACCAACAGCCAAGAATTCACAAGAATTCGAAAAGAAAGATCAATAGATTGATTCAAAAGTTTGATTGAAAGTTGGATAATTGTTCAAAGGGGGTGGCCGGTCATAAAAAAAGGCCATGCAAAATTCAAATACACATTAAATGCATAAACTACATGCAAGACCTCTAATTAATGTATTGATATCTTAAAACAATAAGATATTATTGTTGGTCGTGCATATGGGAATGCGTACTCCTTGGGTCTCGGGTCATTAATTAGGTCGCGGGAATAAGTGACTCGCAGCCTCGTTAAAAACCCTTCGTCGAAAACCCCAGTGGGACAAAACCGACAAAGGGAAAAGAGTACACGCGGGTCACTTAACCTAATTAATAACCGTTGCGGGTTGAGCTTCGGCTTGAATGATGTTCTTTAGGCACGTGACTTCACGTGAACTTGAATACTCTTCATGTGCGTGGATGGTCGTGAGAATCCCGATAATGACGTCTTTGAGCTTCGCAGCCTTGGCTCGAGTCACAGGACCAGCAGGTATGATCAAGGCTTCTTCCTCCATAGCTCAGGCTCGGGTTTCGGGGCCTACGTATTTTGACCTAGTCGCGTCTCGGGTCGCGCTGGTGACGGTCGCATCTCGGGTCGTGCTGATGGCATCTCGAGCCGCGTTGTTGGCGTCTCGGCCCGCGCTGTTGGCGTCTTGGGCCGCGCTGACTTCTTCTTCTTCCGCGCCACAGGTCGCGTCCTCTTCTGCATTGACGGTCGCGTCTTCAGCTTCCTCCGGGATCATATCATACCCCCTACTTGAAAAGGATTTGTCATCAAATCCGCATGATCTACAATAAAAGGCATTAAGTCAGAAACGTTGAAACTAGAACTTACATTATACTTACCTCGCAGATCTAGCCGGTAGGCGTTGTTACTGATCTTCTTGGTCATAGTGAACGGACCGTCGATCCGGGGCATAAGCTTTGACTTCTGCTCGTTCGGAAAACGTTTTTTTCCTTAGGTGAATCCAAACTTGATCATCGGGCTTGAAGGTCATCTTCTTCCGTCCTTTGTTTGCATGTTTAACATAGAGCTTGGTCTTCTCCTCTATGTTCTTCCTTGCCTTTTCATGAATTTGTTTGACCAATCTGGCCTTTTGTTTTCCATCCAGGCTTACTCGATCACTCGATGGTAGAGGCAATAGATACAGGGTGAAGCGGGGTTGAACCAGTACACGATCTCGAAAGGAGAGAATTTCGATGCAAAATGTATAGCATCATTATAAGCAAACTCAGCATGCGGCAAACACTCTTCCCAAGTTTTTAAATTCTTCCTAACAAGTGCACGCAATAAAGTTCCTAGTGTTCGGTTCACTACTTCGGTTTGACCATCGGTTTGTGGATGACAAGTCGTAGAAAATAAAATTTTGGTTCCTAACTTGGACCACAAGGTCTTCCAAAAATAACTAAGGAATTTGGTATTCCTATCGGAGACTATAGTGCTAGGCATGCCATGCAAACGTATTACTTCCCTAAAGAATAGTTCAGCTACATGCAATGCATCATCCGATTTTTGACATGGTAGGAAGTGTGCAATTTTAGAAAATCTATCTACTACCACAAAGATTGAATCTTTTCTTGTTTTAGACCTAGGCAACCCAATCACCAAATCCATAGATATGTCCGTCCAAGGATGAGTTGGGAAAGGGAATGGAGTATACAAACCGTTGGGCTGAATCTTAGGTTTACAAGCGACGCATCGCTCGCAGATACGTTCCACGTCTCTCTTCATATCTGGCAAGTAGAAATGATCCTGCAATGTTTTCAAAGTCTTTGCGACTCGGAAATGGCCCATGAGTCCACCATCGTGGGCTTCTCTAACAAATAACTCTCTCAAAGAGTAGTTAGGCACGCATAAACGACTATCGTAAAACAAGTAATCATCATGCCTATAAAAATGTCCTGACGCAAATTTCTCACAATTTTTATACGGTTCTCCGAATTCTAGGTCAGTTGCATATGGATCTTTAATGTGTTCGAAACCTAGAAGTTTTGCATCCAAGGTACTTAACAGAGCGTACCTTCGGGACAGGGCATCAGCCACGACGTTCTCCTTACCTTGCTTATATTTGATGACGTAAAGAAACATTTCAATAAATTCTACCCACCTTGCATGTCTTTTGCTTAGCTTGTTCTGACCCTTCAGATACTTTAGCGATTCATGGTCGGTGTGGATTACAAACTCCTTTGGTCACAATTAATGTTGCCAAGTCTTTAACGCCCTCACAAGTGCATACAGCTCCTTATCACAAGTGGCGTAGTTAAGATTTGGTCCTCCGAGATTCTCACTGAAATAGGCGATCGGCTTCAGATCCTGCATTAAGACTGCTCCAATGCCTATACCTGATGCATCACACTCAATCTCAAAAGTTTTAAGAAAATCGGGTAATATAAGCAACGGGGCGTTAGTCAATTTCTCCTTCAGCGTTTGAAACGCTGCTTCTTTCGCTTCTCCCCATTTGAATCCCACATTCTTCTTAATAACTTCTGTAAGAGGGGCGGCTATGGTGCTGAAGTCCTTTACGGATCGCCGGTAAAAACCTGCGAGTCCATGGAAGCTCCGGACTTCCCCAACGGTCTTTGGGCTCGGCCATTCCCGAATGGCTTTGACTTTCTCCTCGTCGACCTTAACACCATCTACACTCACTACAAATCCTAGGAAAACAATGTTATCCGTACAAAAGGTACATTTCTTTAGATTGGCATATAACACATCTTTCCTAAATACCTTCATAAACGATTCTAAATGTCCTAGGTGCTCATCTAAATTCTTACTATAGACTAAAATGTCGTCAAAGTAGACTACCACAAATCTACCTATGCATTCTCTAAGCACATGGTTCATTAGTCGCATAAACGTACTAGGTGCATTTGATAACCCAAAGGGCACTAAACATTCGTATAAACCATTCTTAGTTTTAAATGTAGTTTTTCACTCATCCCCTTCTTTCATTCTAATTTGATGGTAACCGCTTTTAAGATCAATTTTTGAGAATATCCTATTTCCGTGTAATTCATCTAATATGTCATCTAACCTAGGGATAGGGTGTCGATACTTCACCGTGATATTGTTGATTGGACGACAATCAACGCACATGCGCCAGCTGCCATCCTTCTTCGGTACGAGTAGCACGGGTACGGCGCATGGACTCATACTCTCGCGAATATGTCCTTTGGCCATAAGTTCCTCGACTTGCCTTTGCAGCTCCTTTGTCTTCACGGGATTGGGTCGATAGGCTGGCCGATTTGGTAATGTTGCTCCGGAAACGAAATCGATTTGGTGTTTGATTCCACGTATCGGTGGCAATCCGGTGGGGCTCTCTTCGGGAAAGACGTCGTTGTATTCCTGCATAAATTAGAAATCTCACTCGGCAGCACCGGTGCAAGGTTAGCTAAGCTCGAAAGAGCTTCCTAATAAACAAAAAGTAATACAGTTTGGTCAGAATGGAGAGTTTTCTTGATCTCACCCGATCGTGCATAAAATTCGACGATCTAAGTTCAAGCGTGCTTTGCTTCTTGATCAAGTTGGCCCTTGCGAACAGCTTGATGCATAGGTGTATTTGGTCTTGTATTACTTCCTTTGGCATCAACGGAACAAGTACGGTCTTCCTGCCATTAAACTCGAAATAATGCTTGTTAGTGTATCCATCATGTTTTACCTTGCGATCTGATTGCCAAGGTCTTTCGAGCAAAATATGGCTCGCCTCCATCGGGAGTACGTCGCATAGAATCTCGTCTTCGTATTTTCCTATGGAAAATGGGACGGTCACTAGGTTTGTCACCTTCATCTCACCATTCTCATTCAACCATTGAAGCTTATACGACTTTGGATGCTTTTGAACTTTTAGTCCGAGCTTTCGAACCATCGTAGCTTGCAACGTTCGTGCAACTCCCTCCATCGTTGTTCTTGCTCGTCACACTTGGGCTGCGTGTTTAGAGAACGCTGCGTAACCACCAACTCGCCCGTGGCCGGTTCTTCTTCTCACGTCTCGTCCGATAGTTCGGCTGCCTCGTCCTCGGATTCGAATTCTCCATCGTCACGAAGGATCATGACTTTCACTGGCACAGTATCCTCTTCCATGACACTTAAGCATTTCACGTCCCGAGCCCTCGAAGTTGTGGCCTCGGTCCTCCATTTGTCTCGCGGTGCGGCTGGAACAGGTTTCTGTGCGTCTCGTCTCGCGGCCGGTACCTTCTGCGTGTCGCGGCTTGCTGGAGTCGTGTTGTCCTTCCTTGAATAGCTCGGTTTCTCATCTCGTGACTGGCCATATTTTCCAGCCCCATAGCCCGAATGGGGGTTTCGTCGCCGCTGGAGTTGTTGTTCGATGAGAATCGCTTTGTGAAGCATCTCCACATAGTGTTGAAGTTCAAGTTGATCTTGGATGTCTAGGTTGAGTCCTCCAAAGAACCGTGACATCGTAGCCTCCCTATCTTCTGTAAGTTCAGCCCGCAACATTAGTAATTTCTTGGAAATACTCCTCCACGGAACGGCTTCCTTGGGTGAGTTTCCATAACCGCCGATGAACCTCTCGGTGGTGATGGTTTGGCACGAACCTCTTGCGCATAATCGTCTTCATTTCCAGTCAAGTAGCTACTGGTTCTTCTCCATTTCTTTGTCGAGAAATTGTGAGTTGATCCCACCAACTCAGCGCATAATCGTAGAACTCTGTGGCCGCCACCCTAACCTTTTTAGCCTCGAGGTATGCTTGGCAACCGAAAACAAGTTCCACCTTCTTTTTCTATTCTAGGTATGCTTCCGGGTCGGCCTTGCCGTGGAACGCGGGGATTTTTAATTTGAGACCAGCGAGGTCATCCCTCGGGTCGTCTCTCCGCTCCCTAGGCGGGTACGAGGATGAGCTGCCTCGTTTGTAGGAGTTGCTGTCCTCCTCAAGCGGGTTCCTCTCACGTTGCTGGAATGCTGGAACGTTTCTTGGCCGTGTGGGACGTTCGGCTTGAAACTCTTGACGAAATTCATCCATCTTGTTGTTGATACTTTGCTCTAGGCGAGCCGCAAGAGCCTCAATGAGTCTCTCATTGACACGGCTTTGATCGCCTCCTATTTCACCCATGCCGTCTTAGGGTTTTCCTTACGTGTACCTACTCGTGAGTTCCTGGACACTTAACAAACGGAGCAGCCACAAGCGGAAAGAAAACAAACATAAACCCTAGACAAGGACACGTACGGGTAGAATCGCACACACACACGTACGAATAAGTTTCAACCGCACGAACTAGATACGTACAAATAAATTTTCAAACACACGAACTAGACACGCACAAATAACTACTCACACGTTCGCAAATATACGTACACAATAGACACTTTAATCGCACGAAATATATATACGCACACGATAAACTACTAACGAATGAATATAGGCGCACGAGTTACTTCAATCGTATAACACGGATTCGTTCAAGATAATCACTCACGGGATAAAATTTTGAATGTTCGAATATACTTTGATATATATTTTTTTTCTGTAGGATTCAATCAAGCTTATGACCGTAAAGATCAAAAACGAAATTGAACTAACCTTTTGACGCTAGAACGAGCTCTGATACCACTTGACGCGATCCCGATTGGAACGATGCTCTAGACAAGTTTAGGGATGGATATGCCTTGCTACCACGGCATTGCACCAGGGTGTGTGGAGCGAGTGGTCACACGAGAGTTGTGGAAGGCTCTCGATTCACCGGTTCGTCTTCGATGAAGATTACGCACCAACGAAGGACAAACAACCGTTGGATATTACACACCAACGAAGGTTGCTAGATATTACGCACCAACAGCCAAGAATTCACAAGAATTCGAAAAGAAAGATCAATAGATTAATTCAAAAGTTTGATTGAAAGTTGGATAATTGTTCAAAAAGGGTGGCCGGCAATTTAGATAAAAATAAGGCCATGCAAAATTCAAATACACATTAAATGCATAAACTACATGCAAGGCCTCTAATTAATGTCTTGATATCTTAAAACAAGAAGATATTCTTGCTGGCCGTGCATATGGGAATGCGTACTTCTTGGGTCTCGGGTCATTAATTAGGTCGTGGGAATAAGTGACTCGCGGCCTCGTTAAAACCCGTCGTCAAAAAACACCGTGGGACAAAATCGACGAAGGAAAAGAGTACACGTGGGTCACTTAACCTAAGTAATAACGGTTGTAGGTTGAGCTTCGGCTTGAATGACGTTCTTTAGGCTCGTGACTTCACGTGAACTTGAATTCTCTTCATGTGCGTGGATGGTCGTGAGAATCCCGATAATGGCGTCTTTGAGCTTCGCGGTCTTGGCTCGGGTCACGGGACCAGCGGGTATAATCAAGGCTTCTTCTTCTTCATATCTCTGGCTTGGGTTACGGGACCTATATTTTGCCCTAGTAGCGTCTCGGGTCGCGCCGGTGACGGTCGCGTCTTAGGTCGCGCTGATGACGTCTCGGCCCGCGCTGTTGGCGTCTCGGGTCACGCTGTTGGCGTCTCGGGCCGCGCTGTTGGCGTCTTGGGCCGCGCTAACTTCTTTTTCTTCCGCGTCGCAGGTCGCGTCCTCTTCTGCGTTGACGGTCGCATATTCGGCTTCCTCTGGGATCATATCACTCTTGAATTTCTTGAACATAGCAAACATGTCCGACTTGAGTGTGAGGAAGTATACCCATAGCATATGGGAATAGTCATGAGTGAATGTCAAAACATACAGTTCCATCAAGGGATGGAGTCTGCATGGGACCACACAGGTATGTGTGTACCAATTCCAATATGTCCTTAGACTTGGTTTCAAATTCCTTTGGGAATTCTTGCCTGGTGTGCTTCCCTTGTATGCATGCTTCACACAGCTCATTGGTCACCTTAAACTTAGGTAGATCTTTCACCATCTCCTAATTTTGTAGCTTCACCAGATTATGGACACCAGCATGTCCAAACCTCTTGTGCTAGAAGCTTGCAAGTCCTTCTTCCCCCAGCCTTGTAGGCTGCTTCCTCAGACATTTTCCACCTCAATGGATAAGCCTTCTTCACCATAGGTACTTCAGCTACCTTGGCTCCCTCTTTGTCTCGGATCAAACAAAGATTCTCCACAAATTCCACATGATACCCATTTCTGACCATCTGTGGAACACTGGGGAGGTTCTTGTCTAGTTTGGGGACTAGAAATAGTTCTTTTATCCTTCTTCTTCCCTTCAAGGTCATAACCTCTATATCATCTTTTCCTGTTGTCTGCAGGATGGCCCCATTACCCACTCTTATGGGCACCTTGACTGTCTTAACCACTGAGGTGAAATATCTCTCATCTTGTGTCATGTGGTTGGTCGCTCCAGTGTCTATAAGCCATACGTCTGATCCATGTTCTCCTCCAACCACATGTGCAGCTGTGAATAGAAAGTCCTCCCCATCTTGCTCCTGGTTTGTTTGAGCTTGATTTGAGGGGCCCTTCTTCACTTTGTAATCTCTTGAAAAATGTCTCACTTTGCCACATGTGTAGTACTCCTTCTTAGTTTTGTAGGACTTAGATCCTTCACCTTTGTCTGTTTTTCCTTTAAAATAACACTGAGCTTCAGTGTGGTTGTCATTCCTACACACTACACACCATTTCTTCCCTTTGTATTTCTCCTCAGTTTTGCCAGAGCCCTTCCTATTCGTCTCTGACTTGGATCCTATCTTGATCCCTTTGAACCTGGCTTGGAAAGCTCCCTCTGGCGCTCTGCCATGTCTGTCATCCAGCCTATACTCCTGAGTTTGTAGGGCAATCACCAGTTCAACCGCGGTCAAGACTGTCAAGTCCTTAGTCTGTTCTATGACCCGACATAGGGGTCAAACCTTTCTTACAATGAACATAGAATTTTTGACACCAATACATCCTCTTTAATATCATCTCCATATACCCTTATCTCATTTTCCAACTCATCATTTCCCAACTCAGTTACTTTGGGGATATCTTTATATTATTATGCATTGTGCGTCACAGTTTTCTATGTGAATTATACTTGAATAATTTAATGTTTTTGTTAGCAATTTTGGCTCTTTTGAGTGCTCTAAAAACTAATTTAAGTTACTATTATGACATTGTGTCTGACATATATATATTAATTTTATATTTCGGGGAGTGTGATATAGAAATTTTATATTATTTTCTTCAGTGTTTATAGAAATTTTATATTATTTTCTTCAGGGTTGATTACTTAACGATAAATCTTTTATTGAGTACACTTATTACATTAGAAATTGTGAAATTCAAAAATGGTTATTTGAATATGTAAATCATGTCTTGTGTATAAAAATATTGAATGCTAGAGATGAAGTCTAGATGTATAAACATGGCAACATCTACCCAAACAATTTGTTAAAACTCATAACCTTTTGTACACTATTACTACGAAAACTAGTGAAACTTTTGCGATTATTATTTACAAGTCCGTGTTAGTTCTTTATTAATAACAGACTAACCTTATTAACACGAACCAAACTATATAAGACAGCGGTTGTGCAGGTATATCTCGTAATTACGTTGTTCATGTTCATGGTGACAAGAAGAAAATTAAAAGATGTTTTAACCAAAACATATGCTTTTAATAAAACAACAAATGGGCTTATATCCTTCCAAAGATATCATCCGCTCCATAACAAGCATATGTAGTGCGTTCTTGTGGAGTGAGTGGTAATACGTATTCACAAAATTGGCTTGGAAACAGATTAGTAAACCAAATTAGGAGGTCTTCGTGATTTGGAAACGTGGAACAATAATGTTTGTGGTTTGAAATTGATTTGGATGCTCTTTTTCCGTTTCGGTTCAATATGGGTTGCATGGACTAAGATGAACTACACATAGCAGCGAACTTGGCGTATTGGTTGATCTCAATATCATCGGAAATGAAAACACCCCTTTTTTGTCAGATAATTGGAGTCCTCATGGATCCGACAGGTCTAACCATGGCCGACGAAGCACACAGCAGGCAAACAAGAGGGCTTTTTTCATAACCACAAAACAATTCTTGGGAGAGGCAGTTTTCTTTTTTGTTTTTTCTGCGCAAAATAATGACACTTTATGGTAATGTACAAAATTCATAAAACAAAATATATTAATTAAGAATTCAATAAATGTAAAAAATTTACAGAAATAATTTTTCAAAACGGAAAGGACCGAAATAACAATCTAATGGAATTGCATTGTTGATAATGCTGGTGACCTCTATTTTGGAATAATGTGTTCAACTTTTTTTGTCTACGTTTACATTTTATAGGATAATATAGTCTACATGGGGTGGGGTGTAGACTTTGAGTCAAAACGAAGATTTAGAGTTAAATGATATGTTGCTTCGAAATTTTTATTTTGAAATCTACTCAAAATTTTGATATGAAATTTAAATCAATTTTTTAGATGTCGAAATTTTCAACATATTAATTCGGATTTCGAATTCAACATATCCAATTTAGTAAAATAGTCTTTAAAAATTCTTAAATTTATATAATTTTATTAGATTACATAATTATTAGTATATATGATTAATTTATATTTATTTTGAATACATCAAATTACTTTAAGTATGATTTGTAAATATTAATAATTATAATAATTTTTTTGAGAAATTATTTAAAATGACGAATAAATATAATTAATAAATAAAATATATATTTTGGTAATTTTCTTATAAAAATCTTAACTTAAATTTTAAATTTAACAAAAAAGTTAACTTTAAAGTCTAAATCAAAACTCTAACTTTTAAATTGTCAATCGAAAAGTTTTAAATTTAAAAACTTATCCCAAGAATTCAACGATTTAAAAAAAATGCAATAATAAAAACAGATTTAATGTTATAAAAACAATTGATTGTTATAGACTGCATAAATATTGCTCTAGTCTTTTTCTAAGTATATTATTTTATGTTGTACATATTCTACATTATAATAATCTATTTAAAAAATACTCTAATTAAATATAATACTCTATATACAATATTGTCTTGTGTGTGAAAAAGAAAGTTAGAATATTGACCAAAGGTTTATAAATAAAGAAAGACTCGGGCTCTTAATTCAAAGAAAAAGGTCGGGCTAATGAATTAAACCTAATTATGATATTTCATATTTTTTGGTGAGATCATTTATCAGAAAATTACCGCTGATAATATTTTTATATATTGATTTAGTGATAAGTTGTTTTATCATAATTGTATTTAATTCTTTTACTAATTTTAGAGAAATTCTATTGAATATTAGATTAGTGAATGGTTGGTTATGTGTCTCCTTGTCAATGATATGAAAATAAATTAACATCGTTTTGTTTGAAAAACAAAAATATTATATAGAGTCATTTTGCAATTAAAAAAATGTATAAGTGACAATATCATAACAGGTATCAAAAATAAATTTAAAACAATATTTATGTCCTTATATTTTTAAAAAGGTAAATGATATATGTTGTTGGAAAAGTAATAAGCTCTGATATCATGACATGTAAATTTTGTTTCTTTAGAAAATATTTAGTATGTTTGTTTATTAGGATGATTATAATAAAATCACATACTTGTAGAAGGTCTGTAAATCTATATTGTTTATGTATTGGTACCCATATCAGCGCAATTAATAATATATACTATATGATCACATCAAGTTTTTTTATAATTTTTCGTATACTTCTATTTTATTTTGAATTGTTTATGTTTTCTGTCATTATGTGAACTTTCATGCAATAAGAGTTATGGAGCATATTATGGAAAAACATTGTAATATTTAGCATGAAAACAAACATTTTAAACGAAAAACTATCAAATCGTTTGGTCGAACAAACAAAGATGTCTCTAATTTCAATGGATTTGCTCGACCCAAACGATCTTTTTTGTTCTGTCGAACAACTTGCCAGAAATAATCAAAGTTAGCTCCAATTCATATAGAAAAAGTGTGGAACAATCAACTGCTCAGGCCGAGCAAAAGGCCGCTCGATCGAACAGTTTATCGAACTCCCTATAATTCATATTTTAAATTGTTTAAATGAGGAAAAGTTTTTCTATAAATTGGGATGACTCTAGGCATACAAGGGATCGAAAGTATAGTGAGAAAGACACTTTTGGGTAATGCGAAAGAGTAAAAAAGCTATTGGATTTCATCAAAGGATCGAACTACCGACGGAGATGAGTCGAATGGAAGGTCACGATAGTAACTGACCGAGAGATCGACTGAACTTCTCTAAACCTTTCTCTTTACTTATTTCTTATTGTTGTTCTTTTTTAAGATGTAGATCCATAGATGAGATCCATGTTTTAGGCTGGATTTTTGTATATTTGAACTCATCGTACTTCATGAATGAATTCTTAGTTCTTTGTTTTTATGGTTAGGTGCATGTTTTATTCTTTCAATTCTTGAAACTTAACCATGAATTAATTGTCACATGGTATAATTTAGATTGAGACGTCAGATTAGATTAGATTGTATGCATTAGATAAACTGAATGATCCTATCAAGAGGTAGGTTAATCATTTTAGGAATGATGATAATGGACGATAATGCATTCACATGTAAATCATAAATGTCAATGATCTATATGTTGGATAGAAATTTGAACGTTCGGTATAGGGTCATTAGACAGAGATGTCCATGATTTATATATTAGAACACGATTTGCACTACGAAAACAGATAGATCCGGATTTACACTGCGCGAGCAGGTAGATTTTTTTTAAGAAGATTGCATTCTCCAATAAGAACAAAGCTACACTATCCATAATTCTTAATGAGTTACTGAAGTGAAAACAATTATTAAACCTAGAAACATTGTCTCGCCTGTATATATTCATAATTGTAATTTATTTTATTAGTTTATATTAGATATACTTACACCTTTTTGTTTTTCATGATCGTAATTTTTGTTGAATCGATAGTTTAAATTCATCTTAATTATTGTGTTTGACCCTCGGACTACACAGTTTGTATTCTTGCAAAATGTCTAATATAGGTATAAATATTAAAATTTGATATGTTTATATCACATATAGACCATATGTCACTATGATATCGGGTTTGATTCCACCTCTATTTCAACTCGTCCATCTAGCCCTTCTACTTAGCTTCCTTTTCGTTTCTAACCACAATTCAGACCTCTATTTGAGGTCCTGAGTCGATGTCGGTCTCAATGGATAGAGAGTATTACGTGGCCAAATGAGTGAGGTCCAACAATTTAAGTTGTAGTACAACCACTAACCACAGCTAAGAATAAAAAAGATATGCATACATTTATAATTTTATTAATAATAATATAAGTACACTCATTCACTATTTTTTTTATAAAAAAATTAATCTTTTGCTAGTTGAAAGTATTATCACTTTATAATTGTAAATATCTATAGTTGAGTGTCAATGAAATTCACCAAATTATTTCAAGGATGATGATGAAGACAACAATGACAATTATTAAGAAGGATATCATGGTTGGTTTCTTTATGATTTTTATTTTAGCTTTTATTTATTTTTCAACCTTTTATTTTTTATATAGGTTGTTCGTCCATCAATCACCTGCTTGTCTGCGTCCCAGTGTCTGCGCGATCATTCGTGCCTCATATTTTTTTTGTTCTTTTTAGGTTTTTCTTTTAACCTTTTGTTTGTTATCTCAGTCGTCCTCCGTCAATCGACCGATCAAGATATACATTTGTCCCCACTCTGCTACCCGTGCGCCCATGTTTGTGTATGTCATCTGCTCCTCGTCCTCCACACAAAATTCTGCCATATCAAAGAACAACATCAATCACAACAACTGTACACACTCGTTGTTTGGTACGTTTTGATGTTAAAAAAAGACGAATCAATTCTGATTGTTTTATTAATTATGAAATAATTCTTATATAGATATATAATATCACAATAAAAAAATATAATCTCACAGAATATTTGTACAATCTTTGAAAATATTTTCGGTATTTAATAAATATTAGATAATATCTAGAGTATCTCGTAGAATATCATCAGAATATTAAGTAAGATCTCGAAAAATATTTTTATATCAATCACACTATTAAAATCTAGAACAATTTTTTATTAGGTTGTTAATAGTAGTTAATTAGTTGTTAACCATAGGATTAAATTAGTAATTAGTTAGTTAATTGTTAGTATAGTTAGTTAGAGTATTTTGAGTATAAATACCTGGACAATGTATATTTTTGAAATATGAAATAATGATATCCTTTTTTTTTCTTTTGTTAAAATGGTATCAGAGCCTATGGCTAAAAATCCCTAAATACCCAGATTCTTTTTCTTCTTCCCCTTTCCAAACCCTAATGGACTCAAAATTCACGTATCTTGGTTTCTTCACCTTCTTCCAGCTGATACCCGATTTCCCCTTTCTCTGTAAATAATCAGCTTCCATCATTCCGGCGAATTTCTTCTGTGTTTCTGTAAATTTCCGGCGAATCTCTACGGCTTCTGATTTCAATTTCTTTTTCCAATTTCCGATTTCAAGTTCTTTTCCCTCACCCTCTTCAACTCCGGACGTTTTTCTTTTTCTCCGGCGATTCTCTTGTTTACGTCGGTGTGGGTTTCTTCTTCCCTTCATTTTCTTTGCCGCCGGAGTCTTCTTTCCCGGCCGGTGTTTTGATTCCTCGGCGTCAACTTCTTTCAGAAAATTCCTTCTTAGCCGCCGAAATACACCACAAGTTGCTTCGTCGATTTCGTCGACTTCTAGCTTCGATTTTAATTTTTCCTTCTGTTTCTCTTCGATCTCTTGATCTTCTCTCTCTTTCGCCGCCGGTGTCTTCTTCATTTTCTTTCGCCGCCGGTGCATTGTTCTTTGGTCACTGATTCTTTCGATTCCTTCTCGGTGTTTAATCTCGAAAGCTCTTGCTTGAGATTCTGAGATTCTGTTTCGACTTTAAATGCCCTTTCGGTGAGACCATTTGAGTCTTCTCGTGACTGTGAAATCGAAGCCTCCAATTCTGTTATTCTCACCGACGATTGATTATACCGAAGAAGCTCGTTACTCGGCGGTCCAGTATCTCAATACCTCAGAAGAAGCAACGGCGGGAGCCACGCGACACACATTCTCATTTTTCGGCGGATCAATTTGGTTGTTGCATCGTTCGGCGGTTCAATTTCCGGACCTGCAATATATCGTCGGTATCTTCTTGTCTCTCTTTACTTAAGAAATTCATTATGTCTTTGTTTCGGTGATTCCTTGTTCGGTGAAGTTTCAGTCGATTGATTAGGTTACAGTCGGTGAGGTTTCGGTGATTATTTCTGTGATTGATTAGGTTTTAGTCGGTGATTGATTAGGTTACTTTCGGTGATTGTTTCGGTGATTCATTTTATTCTCGTCGTTAGGTGTATTCTCATTTTCCCGTTATTCGATACGTCGGTGTCTCTTTTACCTCTCATCGGATACTTGTCCCGACGGTGCTTTCCGCTGCATTTTCTTTACTGATTTGAGTGATTCTTTGATTTCTTGTCAATTTCAGTTCGGTGAATCTTTCAAATCGATCTAAATTGTTTCTGTCCAGATTGTTTCAATTAATTTGATCATTCGAAATGTCGACCGATCCCTATCCCATAAATTCAATTTTTAGACCCAAAAATTCTTCTTTTCATAATTTCCGAAATAAACCTGAAGTCGTATGCTCTCATTGTGGTCTTCAAGGTCATTTGGTAACAAAATGTTATCGAATTCATGGATATCCAAATGGATATAAAACCACCAATCCAAAAGCGAGACCTACCTTCATATCCAATTATCATCCTCGGATTGATATGTTACAACAAAATCCTCAACAAAGCAAAACTCAAAATATAGGTAAAACTTTCCTCCTATCTACTTTTGCCTTATCCTTAAATATACATCTTAATATTCCCAAAAATTCTTGGATCATAGATTCTGGTGCAAGTAGCCATGTTTGCAATGATATTTCCACTTTTTTCAAATATTACACCAACTTCTAATATTTCTGTCATTCTCCCTAATGGCAATAAATTTTTTGGTTCTCATATTGGGAGTGTCATTCTTTCTCCCCTTCTTATCCTTCATTCCGTTCTTTACATCCCTTCTTTTCATTTTAATCTACTTAGTGTGAGTCTCCTTATCAAAAACACTAACTTTCATGTTCTCTTCGACAAATCTTCTTGTATCATACAAGACCCTGTTCGGGACTTGATATTTGGGAAGGGTGAAGACTCTCAAAATCTCTACTTCTTGGATCCTTCTAACATCCCTCTTCTTGTCGCCGTTACTTCTACATCTCTTTGGCATGATCGATTGGGGCACCCTTCATTTTCCAAAATAAAATTCCTATCATCTTAATCTTTAATAAAGACTTCTTCTAATGATAGTTCTATACCGTGTAATATTTGTCCTCAAGCCAAACAAAAACATCTTCCTTTTATTTCTTTAAACAATAAATCTGAGTCCACTTTTGATCTTATCCATATTGATATTTGGGGACCTTTTTCATTAGAATCTTTCGATGGGTATAAATATTTTTTTACTATTGTTGATGATTACAGTAGGTGTACTTGGGTATATTTTTTGAAGCAAAAATCTGATGTCAATTCTGTTTTTCCTTCCTTTTTAGCTTATGTTGAAAATCAATATAACAAAAATGTCAAAATCATTAGATCGGATAATGCACATGAGTTACAGTTTAAAGAACTTTTATCTAAAAAAGGGATTCTCCACCAATTTTCTTGTGCTTATATGCCACAGCAAAATGCAGTGGTTGAAAGAAAACATCAACACCTTTTAAATGTTGCTCGTGCTCTTTTATTTCAATCCAATGTTCCTATCCCTTACTGGCTTGAATGTGTTGCTACTGCTGCTTATTTGATTAATAGAACACCATCTTTTTTTCTTAACAATAAAACGCCATATGAACTATTAAATGGAAAGCAACCTACTTATGAACACTTGAGAGTATTTGGTTGTTTGTATTATGTTTCCACCCTTACTAAAGATAGAAACAAATTCAGTCCATGGGCTAACCCTGCTGTTTTTTTAGGATATCCTCAAGGATATAAAGGATATAAAGTCCTTGATTTAACCACTAATCGTATTATGATTTCAAGAAATATAATCTTTCATGAAAACATCTTTCCTTTTCACAACCATTCTTCTAATAACATTTCTGATTTTTTTTATACTTATGTCCTTCCTCTACCAATCATTGACATTCCTTGTATCGAAAATATTTTTCTGCCAGATCATAACTCCATATCTTCTAATCCTTATGTCAAAAATATTCCTTCTTCTATTCCTTTTCCTTGACAGCTCCCCAAAATAACCCTCCTGGTTCTTCCTTGGTTTCAAATGACACTCCCACCAGACCTAGAAGACCCCTTATTCCACCCAAATACTTGTTGGATTATCATCTTTATCATTTATCTCATGATAACCAACCTCCTATACATAAAACACCTAATCCCATATCTGATTTTATTTCTTATACAAAACTTTCAGATGCATACAAACATTTTATTTTAAATATTAGTACAATTTCTGAACCTAAAACATATAAACAAGCTACATTGTCTACTGTTTGAAAAATGCTATGAAATTGGAATTAGATGCACTTCAAAACAATAAAACATGGATTGTTTGCTCTTTGCCTTCTAACAAGAAACCTGTAGGTTGTAAATGGTTGTTTAAGATTAAATACAATGTTGATGGAAGTTTAGATAGATACAAAGCAAGATTAGTGGCTAAAGGATTTACACAAAAACAAGATATTGATTATGTTGATACTTTTAGTCATGTTGCTAAGATGATTACAGTTAGAATTCTTTTATGTTTAGCTTCATCAAATAATTGGATAATCAATCAAATGGATGTTTTAAATGCTTTTTTAAATGGTGATTTAAAAGAAGAAATATACATGCAACTACCTCCTAGATATATGCCATCTGAGGGGGAGATTTTCCCTGATAATCTTGTTTGTAAACTACATAAGTCCTTATATGGTTTAAAACAATCCTCACGTCAATGGCATTTGAAATTCTCATCTGTTTTGTTAAATTCTGGTTTTACACAATCTGTTTCAGATAATTCTCTGTTTTTGAAATCATCTTCTGATTATTTTATTGGTCTTTTAGTGTATATTGATGACATCTTAATTTTTAGGAATAATGAATCTGCTATTGAAGCTTCTTCATTCTCACTTTGTTGTCAAAGATTTAGGAGATTGCAGGTATTTTCTTGGTTTAAAAATTGCTCGATCTTCCAAAGGGATCTCTTTGAGTCAGCGTAAGTATACTTTGGAAATGCTTGAAGAATTTAGTATGTTAGCTTCTAAACCTGTTCTTATACCTATGGATGTGAATACGAAACTGTCTCTTACAGATAGTGCACCTTTAGTTGACCCAACATATTATCGCAAATTGATTGGAAAGTTGATATATTTAACCATTACTCGTCCTGACATATGTTTTGCGGTTAACAAATTAAGCCAGTTCATGTCTTCTCCTACTGACTTACATCTTATTGCAACGAAAAGAGTATTACGGTATTTAAAAAACAATCCTAGACAGGGACTGTTTTATCCTTCAGTTCATAACAGCAAATTAACTGCATTTTGTGATGCAGATTGGGCTTCATGCCCAGACTCTAGACGATCGGTTACAGGTTATTGTGTATTTTTGGGTGATTCTTTGATATCGTGTGAATTGGTATGGATCTCATCCCTACTCCGTGAATTGTCTTTTCCTATTACACAACCTGCGTTGTTGTTTTCTGACAATACAACTGCTATACATATTGCAAACAACCATGTTTACCATGAGCGCACAAAACATATTGAGATTGACTGCCACCTAGTTCGTGAAAAGATTCAATCGGGGTTTGTCAAGACTTTGCATCTTCAAATGCAACACCAACTGGCTGATATTTTGACGAAGCCTTTATGTTCAGCACAGTTTTATAGCCTCACTTCCAAGATGGGAGTAAATAACATTTACTCCTCATCTTGAGGGGGAGTATTAAAATCTAGAACAATTTTTTGTTAATAGTAGTTAATTAGTTGTTAACCATAGGGTTAGATTAGTAATTAGTTAGCTAATTGTCAGTATAGTTAGTTAGAGTATTTTGTGTATAAATACCTGGACAATGTATATTTTTGAAATATGAAATAAAGATATCCTTTTTTTCTTTTGTTAAAACACACGCATTATATTCGTTGTTTAACGAATTAGATCTGTTAAGTAAGATCTTGGTTTAGTTACAGACTTAGTAGTTGTTATAGTTGGTATAAACAAGGGTATTGAGATAGAAATAAAAGATATTCATTTTGGGTTCCGAATTATAAGGAAGTGATGAACATCTCTAGATAAAAGGCGCTCTATGTGTTTTTGGAGTTAGGGTAGAATAAATATTCTCTATTCGTAATAGTCTACGAACAAGTAAATTTATTCTCAGCATTGAATGTGATGATATGGACAATGAGTAGTACAAAAATCATCTAATTAGAAAATAATTTGATCATGTGGAAATCAAAGGTTTTGATGGATTTGCAAAAAAAGGTGAAGATTTGTAAACCAAAGTGTTTGCAAATATGTATTCAAGAATTCTTTGACACGTGACGACGATTGTTATACGAGCAGAAATGTCTTATCTACAAGGAGTCGTTAAAGTCGTTGAAATTAGAGATGTCAATGGGTTGGATTGTACCCAACACATAAAAATTAAATGGGTTTTATAGTATAATTGGGTTGGGTTCAACCCGACCCATTTAATAATGGGTTCATATAGTTAATATTTTGTGTATATGTTTTTATCATTTAACATTTATGATATATATTTATATACAATAGATATTATAATTAATGTTTCAATATTCAAAACAATAATTTATGAAACCGATTTCACTCAATTTTAACTTGATTTTATCTAACTTCGCCGAATTTTAACCTGATTTCATCTAATTTTAACTCAATTTCACCCAATTTCACCGAATTTTAACCTGATTTCATCGAATTTCGACCCAATTTCATCCAATTTGGACTCGATTTCACCCAATTTTAACCCAATTTCACCAAATTCTAACTTGATTTCACCCAAGTTAACCTAATTTCACCAAATTTTAACTTGATTTCACTCAATGTCACCGAATTTCAGCCCGATTTCACAATGTCATTGAATTTTAACTCGCTAAAATTGGGTGAAATCGAGTTAAAATTGGGTGAAATTGGGTCAAAATTAGATGAAATAAGATTGAAATTCGGTGAAATGTGATGAAATCAAGTTAAAATCGCGCTAAAATTGGGTGAAATCAATTAGAAATCCGGTGAAAATGGATGAAATCGAGTTAAAATTAGGTGAAATTGGGTTAAAATTCAGTGAAATCGAGCTAAAATGGGGTGAGATCGGGTTAAAATTGGGTTGAGATTCGGTGAAATTGAGTTAAAATGAGGTGAAATCGGGTTAAAATTGGTGAAATCAAGTCAAAATTCGGTGAAATATTGTTGAAATTAGGTGAAATCGAGTAATTAGGTGGGAAATTGAGTGAAATCGATTTAAAATTGAGTGAGATCGGGTTAAAATTGAGTGACGATTTGAAATTCGGTGAAATTGGGTGAAATCGGGTTACAATTTCAGATAAAAATCGGGTAGAATATAGGTCAAAATCAGATATTTGGAATGAATGTGAATTTGAAGTCAAAGATGTATGGGCCTAATAGGTTAAGTAGACAAAATTCATTAAACTTAGGGAAAACAGTCTATTCCCCCTTGAAAATCATGATTTAGTCCTATTCCCCCTCGATTTTGACCTTCATCATATTCCCCTTCGATTTTTCAGTTTTCATCATATTCCCCCTTAATTATCAAAAATCTGCCTAAAACCCCCTCCGTTAATTATCCGTTAACCGATCCGATTTTGATCCAATTTTGACCCGATTTTGATTTTAATTTTGACCAAATATGACACAATTTTGACCTAGTTTTGACTCGATTTAATCACAATTTGAACTTAATTTTAACCAAAATTTTTACTTAATTTTAACTCGAATTTTAATAATAAATCAAGTTAATTATTAATTTAATCGACTTACTCGATTTAATTGATTTCGAATAAAATTAAGTACGGTTGTTTTACTTGAAACCAATTTTAACCCAAAATCGACCCCAATTTTGACTCAATTTTAACCCAAACCCGATTGAATTTTGACCCAAATTATGATCTCAATTTTTATTCGATTTAATCCGAATTTCTACTTCATTTTGACCCGATAAAATTAAGTACGATTTTTACTTAATCCGTAATTTTAACCCAAAATCGACCCCAATGTTACTTAATTTTAACCCAAAAATTTAACGCAATTTGTACTTAATTTTAACCCAAAATCGACCCCAATTTCGACTTAATTTTAATCCAAAACCGATCCAATTCAACCCAAAACCAATCCAATTATGATCGGGTTTTACTTAATTTTAACCAAAAATCGACCGTAATTTTGACTCAATTTTAACCCAAAACCGATCAAATTTTGACCCAAATTATGATCTTAATTTTGACTCGATTTAATTCGAATTTTTACTTAATTTTTACACGAATGTTTACTTAATCCCAATTTGTACTTAATGTTGACCAAAATTTTTACTCGGATTTTAACAATAAATCAAGTTAATTATTCAATTTAATCGACTAACTTGATTTAATTGATTTCAAATAAAATTAAGTACACTTTTTTTTACTTGAAACCAATTTTAACCCAAAATCGACCCCAATTTTGACTCAATTTAACCCAAAACCGATCCAATTTTGACCCAAATTATGATCTCAATTTTAAATCAATTTAATCCGAATTTTTACTTAATTTTTACTTAAAATTGGATTGGTTTTGGGTTAAAATTGAGTCAAAATTGGGGTCGATTTTGGGTTAAAAATGGGGTCGATTTCGGGTTAAAATTAAGTACAAATTGGCTTAAAATTTTGGGTTAAAATTAAGTAAAATTGAGTCAAAATTGGAGTCGATTGTGGGTTAAAATTAAGTACAAATTGGCTTCAAATTTTGGGTTAAAATTAAGTAAAATTGAGTCAAAATTGGAGTCGATTTTGGGTTAAAATTTCGGATTAAGTAACTATCGTACTTAATCTTATCGGGTCAAAATTAAGTAAAAATTCGGATTAAATTGAGTCAAAATTGAGATCATAATTTAGGTCAAAACTGGATCGGTTTTGGGTTAAAATTGAGTCAAAATTGGGGTCGATTTTGGGTTAAAATTGGTTTCAAGTAAAAAAAAACCGTACTTAATTTTATTCGAAATCAATTAAATCAAATAAGTTGATTAAATTGAATAATTAACTTGATTTATTGTTAAAATTCGAGTTAAAATTAAGTAAAAATTTTGGTCAAAATTAAGTATAAATAAGGATTAAATCGAGTCAAAATTGAGTCAAAATTAGGTCAAAATTGAGTCATATTTTGGTCAAAATTGGACCGGTTAACGGATAAATAACGGAGGGGGTTTTATGCAGGATTTTGATAATTAAGAGGGGAATAAGATGAAAACTGAAAATCGAAGGTAATAGGATGAGGGTCAAAATCGAGAAAAATAGGAGTAAAGCATGAGTAATAGACTATTTTTCCTTAAATAGGTTGTATACATGATATATCCATATAAATCTATACTCATTTATAAGAACTATCAATATTTTAAATGGTTGGGTTGGATTCACCCGGGGGATTATAAAAAATACCCTTATAGGGCTAAAGTGCTTCAAAAATACCCTTGGCTGAAAAAAAAGTTTCAACTTCAAATCTACCCTTAACATATTGATAATCCCATATTACCCTTGACGACAATTTTTCTCTCTCCTCTAGAGCACCTCTAATTCTCGCGCGAAAATTAATGTTCCCCCACACCACAACATATTCGGCGAGAGTAGCTTGAAATCGGCATCAGATTCGCTGCCAATAGGTTGAAATCCTTTGTTGTCAACAAAGAAGCTTGCAATCAAGCACGTTCCGCAGAAAAACCAGGTATGTATAGTGAATTTTTCGTGTTTCTCTTGTGTTTATTGCAATGTCAAAGGTGACAGAGTGGGTCACAGAGTCGTACAGTCGCACTGGGTCACAGAGTCTCATCGAGGGGTCAAAGGGATCAAAGGTCGTCGTAGGGGTCCAAGGGTAAACGGGTCGTAAAGGGTCAAAGGGTCGCCGGGGTCCAAGGGTCGGATGGGAAAGGGGTCGCAAAGGGTTCAAAGGGTCGCATGGGTCCAAGGGTCGCATGGTAAAGGGGTCGCAAAGGGTTCACAGGGTCGCAGAGGTAAAGGGGTCGTAGGGGTCCAAGGGTCGCAGAGGTAAAGGGGTCGTAGGGGAAAGGGGTCGCAAAGGGTTGAAAGGGTCGCAGGGGTACAAGGATCGCAAAGGGTTGAAAGGGTCGCAGGGGTCCAAGGGTTGAACGGTCGCTGTGGGTCACAGAATTTACCCCTCTTTTTATGTTTTTGTTACAGGTGTAATGGATCCGGTGGATGAGAAAATCGCACTGATTTATTTTTTGTATGATAGTAAATGGGAAAAAAACCCAAATGGAGAATCTGAATGGGTTGGTAGAGTTCAGGAAAACCATAGAGTATTTTTCTTATGTCCTCCGGTTAGTCTGACATACCAGCAACTGATTGATGAGTTATGCGCAGAGATGATGGTGGATAATAATACAACGAATTTGAAGTTAAGCTATTTGCCCAATATTTGTGAAAATAGGAAGACGACATATATAATGAATGACAAATATCTTATTTGTTATCTGATCAATCGCATAAGAGGAATTCGACCACTGCTGTATGTGGAGATAGAATCGGCAGGTGTGAATTGTGAATCGAAATTTAGAGGGAAATTGAGCCTCTAATTCCTGCTTTTGAGAGGGAAATTGAGCCTCTAACTCCTGCTTTTGGAAGCATTGCTAAAGAAGGTGAGGATCGAGGTGTTGTAGATTATGATGATTGTGTTATTGTAGGTCCAGATAACAAAAGTAAAGTTGAGAGTAATCCGGAGACAATAGATATTTTGGATTCGGATGATTCTGATAGTGAACATACAAGCGGGTCAAGAGAAGATGGTGAGTGTGCCATGAATGTGGTAGTTGATGGATTCGTTTGTGGCAAGAATAAAGTTGTTTCTGATGTGCCAGCAGAGCATAAGTATGGTGATGGTGAGAACAACTCGCAGATGGTAGTTCACAATGGCGAAAATAATATCTTCGAGTTCGGAGATGGATTGGATCTTAAAATTGGGCAAGAGTTTGATAGCAAGAAGGATGTACATGCATTTGTAAGGAAGGGTTCGATCGAAGCTTCGTTTAGATATACAACATTGAGATCTGATACGAAGCTGTGGGAAGTACGATGCAAGTTTTCCGGAAATGGTTGTAAATGGAAATTACGAGTGGCAGCAATCCCGAATTCCAAACGGTTTAGTGTGAGAACACATCATCCCATTCATAATTGTTCACCTGTATCTAAACGGACCGAAGCTACAAAAGGTACTGCGCAAATGGTTAACGATTATTTGAAAGAGGAATTTGCCGGATATTTCTGACAGGAGTGTACAAGGGAGCATTGATTGTGGCGACCGCGCAAGATGGTGAACATCACCAATATCCTCTTGCATGGGGAATAGTCGACAGAGAGAAGGACGAATCATGGACGTGGTTTATGTCAAGATTGCAACAGGTGGTACCGGATGGACGTGATGTCGTTGTGATATCTGATCGCCATAAAAGCTTGATCAAAGTAGTAAAAGAAATGTATAAAGAAGCTGATCATGGTTTTTGTGCGCATCATATATCGTAAAATATAAAGAGCTACGTCAATAAAGGCCATGGTAGAAAGACTTCAAAGGGTGATACTGTGGCGGAAATGTTATTCAAATGTGCGGCAGCATACACAGAGAACGAATTTGAAGTGCTATTGAATGATTTGAAGGCCAGGTACAAAAAATGACTTTTGTGAAGCGTCTTTTGTGACCTCTGCGGCCCTTCTACCCTTTGCGACCCTTGTACCCCTTTGCGACCCTTGTACCCCTTTGCGACCCTTGTACCCCTTTGCGACCCTTGTACCCCTTTGCGACCCTTGTACCCCTTTGCGACCCTTGTACCCCTTTGCGACCCTTGTACCCCTTTGCGACCCTTGTACCCCTTTGCGAACCTTGAACCTCTGCGACCCTCGTACCCCTTTGCAACCCTCGTACTCCTGCGACCCTTGTACCCCTTTGTGCCCCTTTGA
>CM071863.1:46486475-46510545 GCA_036759665.1 Gynandropsis gynandra
ATCCTAGGGCTTTTAGATATTTTTTTGGGAAAGACAGTGGAATGGTTCAATAGGTATAGGTTGGAAGCAGCTACTGGTGATGATTCTCAAAAGTTAACACCTTACGTTGAGAAAATGTTACATGCACGGTTTGGACAGGCATCCAAGTATGATGTTATTGAATTGAACAGTCTGAGTGATGAGTATGAGGTGAGAAATGAGATGGGTAGAATATTTGTAGTGAGTCTTCATAAAAGAACGTGTGAATGCAAAATGTTTGATGTAGATAAGTATCCATGCAGTCACGCAATTGCGGCAGCACATAAGGTTGGTAAAGGTCACAAGATACCAGATCTATGTTCAAACTACTACCTTCGGGAGACATGGCGTTTGGCTTACCAAGAAACCGTGTCCCCGGTTCCTGATTGCAGTGATTGGGACATTCCCCCTTCAGTGTCTCAGCATGTGTTTGAACCTTCTATACTGGCTCAGAAAAGGTAAAGCGGGAGGCCTAAAGAGAATCGTTATCCTGACCCGGTGAGGGTCGGAGAAGTACCCCATCTTCGTCGAGACAAACCCCGTTTGCTGCATCGAGACAAACCCCGTCTTCTTCGTCGATACAAAACCCATTTGTTTCGACACAAACCCCGTGTTCTTCATCGTTACAAACCCCATCTTCAAAAGCCAGCATCACTGGCAGTGTTTGGAACGTGACAACCGAGACAACGCCGACTTCAAAAAAAAGAAAGGTTTGTTAGTTAGTAATTGTGTAATACTATATTATTTGTATTATTTTGATTAAGGTTTTTGGGACTTTCATCCTTATAATTCGATAAATTCTTCATTATAATCCGACCCATGCTTTGTAAATGTATTGTTTTGATTTAGAATATTTGTAAATGTATTGTTTTGATTTAGAATATTTGTAAATGTATTGTTTTGATTTAGAATCTTTGTAAATGTATTGTTTTGATTTGGAATCTTTGTAAATGTATTGTTTTGATTTGGAATCTTTGTAAATGTATTGTTTTGATTGGTTTTTGTCATTTTATCATCTTAAACCCGTAAATTTGCCGAGTTCGCATCTATTCATCAATATATGCGACCGTACGACCCATGTGACCCTAATTTGTAATTAATTAGTTTGACGTTGTAAATGTATTGTTTGATTGGTTTTTGTCATTTTATCATCTTAAACCCGTAAATTCGCCGAGTTCGCATCTATTCATCAATATATGCGACCATGCGACCCATGCGACCCATGCGACCCTCATTTTTGGAATTAATTAGTTTGACTTTGTAAATGTATTGTTTGATTGGTTTTTGTCATTTTATCATTGTTAATCCGTAAATTCGTGGATTTCGCATAAATTGATCCTTATATGCGGCCATGCGACCCATGCGACCCTCAATTGGCATTAATTAGTTTGACGTTTTAAATGTATTGTTTTGATTTTTTTTTTTGACATGTTATCATTGTTAATCCGTAAATTCGTGGATTTCGCATAAATTGATCCTCATATGCGACCATGTCACCCATGCGACCCGCCGAAAATTCCGTCACCAAAATTCCCACCGAACTTTAATTAATTTGTAGTTGTAAATGTATTGTTTTGATTGTTTTTTGACATGTTATTATTGTTATTCGGTAAATTCGTGGATTTCGCATAAATTGATCCTTATATGCGACCATGTCACCCATGCGACCCGCCGAAAATTCCGTCACCAAAATTCCCGCCGAACTTTTCATCATATTTGAAATTTTTTTAAAAAATAACATCTGCAGGTCATGTCTTTTCGAATCCCCTCTGACGGTGATTCGATATCCAGGTCATGTCTTTTCGAATTACAGTCGTTTCTTTTTAACAATAACGACACAAACTCTCTCTACTCTCAATCCTTCAATTTTGCCGAAAATGTCACATTTCCCTTCTTTCTTCAGAGAGATTTTTCTGCGCTATCTGGATGAGAACTACATTGTAATCTTCTTCATCAGTCTCTCTGTCGGTATGTTACACGTAGAGAATGTAAACATTTGACTTTTTTTTCATTTTTTGTTACAAGGACATCCCGAAGATATTCTTCGATGATTATATATACGGGAACACGAGGGACAACAACACGACAACGCTTAAATCGAATGGGTCTAACAGAAGATGGGAAGTCAAGTTGGATGGCTCCAGATTCACTGATGGGTGGAAAGATTTCTCTAATGACCTAGACTTAAGTATTGGGGATTACTTACTTTTCACTCACGAAGGTGACATGGTCTTTCGCATCACCTTCGCCACTCCTGCTCCAAGGATTTTACGAGAAACTGTGGTACCACTCACTCGTTCGAATCTGGCCGTAGATGCATTGGTAAGTGACTTTCATGATTTTGGTGCCACTGCTCCAAGGGTTTTATTCTTTGCATGGGTAAGGATTTTCATGATTTTTATTCCTTTCTTCGGATGTCGCAGACACTTCCGATAGGGTTTGCGAGGTTGAGGGGTCTTTGCCATAGACGCTGTAAGATATATCTGATGCTAGGATACTCCACGCCATGGGAGGCAGATCTAAGGCCCGTGGCACGTGGTGGCGCTTCCATCAGAAGGGGTTGGAGAAAGTTTTGTCTCGACCATCGACTAACCGAGGGTTGTAACCTCGTAGTCGAATTCTTTGATAATGGACCATTACCCATGCTTCAGTTTTTTCCCTAAAAATGACAGTGTTTGATTTTCAGTTGTGTTTGGATGATTTTCATTTGTGTTTTGTATTTGGATGGTTATCAGTTGTGGTTTGTATTTGGATGGTTTTCTTTTGACAATGATTCAATAGTAAGTGTTATTGTTAGTATCACTGTTTTTGTGGATTTACTATTCTTGTAACAAGGGTCGCGAGGAACAAGGGTGGCAGGGGGACAAGGGTTGCAGGGGTCCAAGGGTCGCAGAGGTAAAGGGTCGCAGGGGTCCAAGGGTCGCAAAGCACGCAAGGGTCTCAAGGGAAAGGGATCGTAGGGGTCCAAGGGTCGCAAAGGGACAAGGGTCGCAGAGGGACAAGGGTCACAGGGGTCCAAGGGTCGCAGATGGACACGAAATAATAAATTATTCATATTATTTGTAAATAATAAATAATAATTTTTTCATATGATTTGTAAATGATAGTATTGAAGTTCCCCCGATTCAATAGTAAGTATAATAAATTATTCATATTATTTGTAAATAATTGTATTTGTAAATGATAGTATTGAAGTTCACCCGAGGGATAAGGGTCGCAGGGGTCCAAGAGTCGCAAAGGCACAAGGGTCGCATAGGGACAAGGGTTGCATAGGCACAAGGGTCGCATAGGCACAAGGGTCGCATAGGGACAAGGGTCGCATAGGCACAAGGGTCGCATAGGAACAAGGGTCGCATAGGCACAAGGGTCGCATAGGGACAAGAGTCGTAGATGGACAAGGGTCGCAGGGGTCCAAGGGTCGCATAACCTCTGCAACCTTTGAACCTCTGCGACCCTGCGACCCTCGATTCTTTGTGACCCTTGAACCTCTGCGACCGTTGAACCAAATATTTAAAAATAAAAATGTACCAAATATTAAAAAAATAACAATGTACAAAGTATCAAGTTAAGATTTGGGTGAAGGTTTTCCATTACAAAATATCTCCGCCGCCATCTTCTCACGCATGGAAAGAACATTGTCGTCGCAAATGGAGTGCAAATCATACTGTTTTTTCGTTACCGCGGCTTCTAAGTATTTGTATGAGTATACACCACAGTCATGCCCGGTCTTGTTCTGTACCTTTCCATGATAATCATATTTCCATTTACTTTGCCCACCTGCCAAAGAAGGAAACCCTCCGAGAACGAACATCTTGGGGACAGCTATTCTTAGCTTCTCAATCACCGGATCGATATTCGATTCCTTAAGCCTCGTCTAGTAGTCGTATACCTTGATGCATTGGATTTTGAAATCCGCTTTCATGGCTACCCAATGACATCCTATATTAAAATTGGCTTGCGATGGAACGTTTAGAACCGCGACAAAACCTTCGAAAGCACTAATCGGTTCCATACTTCTATATGCATACTAACCATACGTTTGCGACCCATGCAACCTTTCAAAACTCTGGATGGAAATTGACTCAAATGAACTTTTGCGCTATTTATTACTTACTTGGTGGAATTTCATCAGGAGCAACGACTGCAGTAACCTCTCTGGAAATGTATTCAGTTAGAGGAATGGTGGCGGCAAATGCGATATTTTCAATTAATCTCGAAATGTTTGCCAAAGCCTCTTCTGAGCCATCTCTAGAGATATTTTCAGGGTCTGACTCAACCGGCTCTTCGTTAGGCACTGGATATGAACGTCGAAGGAATTTATTGTCTCTAACACTGCCGGAAGATTGGTTTGCGGTGGATATCTCGGCAGATTTTGATTTTGCCTTTTTAGCACCTTTGGGATTTGCCGCCTCTGCTTTGGTATTAGGCAAATGAAACCCGACATCCCTTAGAAGATCTCTGACAGCGTTGATCATTCTTTTCTCCGACTTCTTTATTTCCTTCACTAATTTCTGCTCCAGTGTCAGCCAAACTGCAGCTTCTTTTCCTTCAGCTTCATCTTCATCCTCGCCTTCTCTTTCAGCATCAGCTTCAGCATCACCATCTCTTTCTTCATCACCTTCAGCATCAGCTTCAGCATCAGCTTCATCATCTTCCAGCTCTATCATTTTTTCCCCCACGCTCTTTTTCCTCTTAGTCCCCTTCCCCTTCCCCTTCCCTTTCCCCTTCTTTTCATCTCCAAGAACTGCTTTCCGCGTCAGCAGTTCTTGCTCACGAATGTCCTCCCAACAAAGTCCCTTCGGATTTCTACGAATATGTTCCATCCATATCTGAACATCGGGATCTTGGCATCCCTCATAGTCGTCCAGATCAAGACGTGAAAAGTATTCTTCGTGATTAGGACAAAGAATACTTCGAATATCCTGAAAAACAAAAAATAGTCATTATTACCCTCTGTGACCCTTGTTTTCCTTGTGACCCTTGTATAATTGTTACCTTAGAATCTCCGATCAGCCTTATGACTTCTACGTACTTCAGGTTAATACTGGATTTAACCATCTTCTTGCACATTCTTGGGCATGATGGATCCGCATTCTCTACATCAACATACCATCCCTTTTCGCCCAAACTAGGGATGGTTTCGAAAGGAAGTAACTGCAACATTAAAAAAAAAGAATGCAAAAAGTATGAAAAAAATTCAAGTTATTCGAATAATATATACAACTTATCATTAGTGGGATCATGAAACCGCCACAATACCATTTTGGTTTCGGTGATTCCCCGCTAACGTGCTTGCGGTAAGTATCCACAATCTTCTCGAATGTGTAACGCCCCCATGGAAAGCCTTCATAAAATTCCAAATCATCAACCATGTCAATGAGATCATGGCTGATAGAGTTGTCTGATGAAGGCTTGTGAGCAATAACTTGCGCCAACAACAACAAAGTTGCCAACCTCTTTCGGTCCTCGTCATTCTTCGCCTTCACAAGCTTTCCAATGATTTGTGCGGGGCTCACCTTTCCACGGCCGAAATTCTTTCGCCTGAATGTATCACCCCTTTTGGACTCCCATCATTTGGGATATGGTCCGCAGTTCAATCCGGAAATTAGTGCGTGCTCCACTATAGAGTACCGGATGGGAACACCGTTTAAGACGAACCACAACTCCTTCTTGTCCCGTACAATCACGAAGTGATTTAGGAGGATAGACATTTCAACCTTAGTCAATGTGGAGTCACATTGGAAATGAAATAAATGCTTAAATTGCGATTCTTTCTCGAAGTAATGCAAGTCGTATTCATCTAAGATTCCTCTCAGCTTCGTTATTGTCTCGTGAGGATAACACTTGGTGGTGATCTTTGGCATTCTGTCCATGTGTTTGAATTGATACACAAACTTCGGCTTTGAGGCCACCTGCAAAATGACCAATTAATTAAAGAATACATTATACTTCTACCGTTGACTCAAGCGACTCATGCGACCCATGCGACTCATGCGACCCATACGATCCATGCGATCCATGCGACCCATTCGACTCAGCCGACCCTTTGACTCAACCGACCGAGGCGACTCAACTGACCCATGCGACCCAAACCGACTCACTAAGACAACCGACTCAAACGACCCTTAGACCCCCTGCGACGCTCAAGCGTCGATTTCGACCCAAACCGACTCACTGAGACAACCGACTCTTGCGACTCAACCGACTCACTGAGACTCAACCGACTCATTGACACTCACACCCATTTCAAATCAATAAACCATTTTGGGACTCGACATCCTCCAAAACCCTAGAAATCGATCTACTTACACTTATTGACGCCATTGAAGATTGACTCGTGCTCTTTTCTCCACCGCTGCTGATTCTAACCATTTTCTTCTTGCCAACTTCGAATCGATCCCTCTCAAGTTCGAAATCACTTGTTCTTTCTTGGCTTTTACTCTCCCAGAATGCGGGTTTGGCTTTTACTCTCCCAGAATCCGGGTTTTTTCACGTTCGAAAATTAAGGGTAAATTTGTCTTTTCTCCAGTTTTTTTTTCCGATTAAATAATTATTTTAGGGAAGGGTATTTTTGAAGCGTTTTAGCCTACGAGGTATATATGATATTCCGCCGATTCACCCACTAAGTCCAATGCAAATTGATCTCTAGTTGAAAGCCCATGGTGGTAATTTGCTTGAAGATGTATTTTGGCTCTGATATAAAAACAATGCAATGGCAGACGTGTAAGGAGTACCTCTTTTTTAATTCTTTCGTTGTAGTGTTGTATTGTCGGCTCCCGGTGTAAGATGAAACGCGTGTAGCAAACCTTGTGAATGAGATCAATCATTCTCTCGAGATTTACGATGAAAAACTCGTTTGATCTGAAATCGTAAAATCGTCATGTCATCTTGCTCTTTCTTTTATCTGGTGCATTTCTGGATTGGCTTTCGTTCAAAGTAATCTGTCGAACACAAAGACGTAATGAGGCCATAAGACGACAGTTTTGAAGCACCCCAGCTGATACGAATGCTCTCTTCTTTGCCATAAATTCTGGTCAATTCATGGTAATGAACATTAATTTGTTGTGCTTTTTGCCATTTCTCTTAACTTTTTTTGGGGGCACATTTTTGTGAGGGTTTTGTTTCATTTTGTGTAAAGATAACATGTATTAGATGCTGAGGAAATGAGAAATAGGGGATTCGAGTTTTTCAAGAAATTTACATTCTGGTTGGTGTTTCATTGTATTTAACATTGAATTTTTCATACATTTTAAATCAAATTTATGGGTCAACTTACATGTACTAATTTAATCAACAAATTCTAGTTAAAGAATTTATCAACATTAATTACAGAGGTTTATCACAAAAAGACCAAAGATAAATCCATTAGTGAACTCCAAAGTAAAAAATAATTTTGTAACTTCAAATGTCACGGGAACAGCAGAAGTGAAGAGATCAAACTTCTCAAGTAGCCTGGAATCTAACCCTTGTGGCTGCAAACTTAGTCGGAGTCAGAATCTGAAGACAGCATCTGAACTGCGTCCTCTGGTTCGTTATCGGTTATCGAAGGAGGAATGTCTTCAGACTTGGCTTTTCTAGCCCTTTCCCGCTTTCTCGTCTTTTTCTCTCCCTGAGAAATCACGTTGCAGTTTAGGGATAATATTCAGATGTCCCTAAAGAACAGATGTTCCATAACATATGGAAGGAAACGTCATGAACTGCTAAGTTAGGTATTTACTTCACTATAGCGTAACTTGGGAACGGACTAGGTGCTATTGGATCGGAAACATTTAGCTTATAGTGAAATTTGAAGAGAGTAAGTACGGAGATGTTGAGGCATTCCTTACCTTGTTATCTGCTTGATTTGATTCGCTTGGTTGGACAGGTTTTGCTGGACGACTTCTCATCAGCCACACTGAACCTGTACTTAACAATGCTCCAAGAAGCAGTGCCGGGCCGACCCTTGGATCTTGTAGGTAATCAGTGATGGTGTTTTTGATACTGTTGATCTTCTGCTTTACTTGGATAATTCTTGGAACACCTGGCGTCATCGGTTCTGAACCCTCGGGAACAAGATCTGGAGTTTTTGCTCTCTGCAAAAGAAGAGTTGTAAAATAGACAAGGAAACAAATATAAAACCTTGAGCAGATGAGAATGCAGGTAGCATACATAGAAGGGTAGTTTCGCGTTGTCTCCATCTTCAACCATTTTAGACAGCCACCTAATGATCTACACGAACAAAAAAGAATTAGTAAATATCATGCAAGCAGTGAAAAAGCAAAGGAAGAGATATGGACTAGACTGAATTTATGTTTGTCATCACACTATGTAAGATTTTGTACCTCTGGAACTTCATTTGGTCCATCATAATTCACAACAAGCTGTGAAGCAGGATCAACTTTGTTATCCTCTTGCCATACAGTTTTCGACCATATACTAGATTTCTGCTCAAGTGCAGCACTCTCCTCAGAAACATTTCTGTGGTAGCGCACAATCAATAGCCGAGGGACATCAACCGGACTCCTCCTTGTTCCACATGTGTCATAGTTGGTTTCCGAATGAACATAGAAGAAACAATATTTCTGGCAGACATATATCAAGGAGTTAAATGGTAAAGTAAGATAAACTCGGAGACGAAGCATGAACTGTGAGAAAGTTTGAATCCCTTTCTCGTTGACTAGCACTTGCTAAGCAATAAATCAGAAAGAATATCAATGATGACAACCATTCGAAAGATGGCTTCAGTATGAACATCTAAAATGAATAATTCATGATAATGGGTTGAATTCAGACAAAAAACCTAAGGAAGCTCGATCAGTGCTGTAGTAAGCTGACCCAAAAATGGAAACACACACCTGCTGGGCTTCTCCATTAAGCCACGCAAATGATAGTCGCTTAGTTTTCAGAGCAACTGCTGCGGGTGCAACTGATGGATCCTTCTCAACCACAGTTGAGTCATCATAACTTGATAAAGAATCCTGTGCCTTGCACATGGTCTGCAAGCTTGTAACATCAATACATTTCCAGTAACAAGAAGATGAAAAATTTCAATAAACAGACAATTAAGAAAGAGCTCACTTACTTCCCTCATCTTGTTAAGTTCCACACTTGGCCTTCCCACAAGGATGGCACAATACCATGTCATTGTATCATAACCAGCGCGAGAATAGCCCCGGGCATCACAACCAAGTTCCATCGATGTAGTGCTTCTTAATTGAGGAAGATCTTCAAAAGAAAATAACATAAAAAACACTTGAAACCATTTATCTAAGCATATTAGCAACTTAGCATGCAATACATGATGGCGGCGACTCTGGTTTAAACCAATTGATACATTTTAATAATCAAATATTAAAGATAATTCAGACAGACCAGATTTTAAAAAATGAAAGACTAAATGCCAAGTGGTTAAAACCAATTTTCATCTCAAATCAAAGAACAATGTGCTTGGAAGAGGAAAAAAGCTTTTAGAAATAGGTATAATGGAATCTAAAACTAAGAAGACCAACACAACATGCAAATCATAGCTACAATGGATACAAAAATGAGTAGGAGCGTGGAGATTACTCATTTGCTTGTTCTGCTCCAAAATGTTCAGAAACCATGTATGGTTGCCTGATCCTGCAATATATCACACGTCATATGTCAAGTAACTCATAATTGAATCATTAGGCAGAAAGAGTGCAAAAAGAAAGTCCAGAAAGTTAGTGAAATACCATGATATACAACGGGTTTGGAACCTGGGTCCTTCATAAACACAATTGCAGGTGCAGATTCCACCTCCAACCTGTTACACGAAAAGAATCCTGATTAGCAAATGTAAGCTTCGTCGTACTGTGACTGAGTGTGTCCTGGGTTTACAACCAAAAGCATACACAATTTTCAGAAGGCCACAACAATTGAATGAGATAACAAACAAGAAAGAGCAATACATACGCATTCCACCAAAAAGATGCATCCTCTTCAGCCCAAAGCACATAACAAAAAGAAGCAAAATTCCAATAATCTTTTGCAGCTTGGCGTGCAAAAGGAGATGCTCGCTCCCCTGTTTTCGAAAATATTATGACTTTCACCTATTGGTCGAGTTTGGAAACCAGCAGAAGAAAATTAGGCTTTGTTACTAGTTAAGATGCAGAGAAAAAGTTCATGTATTTGCCTAGGTACGTAACAAAAATGATAAGATGATAAAAGTGCATATAAAGAAAAATGCTATAGAGAAAAGAATCACTAGATAAGTATCATGTGTCCCATAGGATAAAGGAGAAACTGAAAAACAAACCTTATGGGGAGGAACTTTTGAGAGAAACTTGGGTACCTGTATGACAATGAATTTTATATAATCCAAAGAAGAGAAAGGGAACGAAGTCTGAAATGCCAAGCATTGCTCAACTAAATTCTAGAAAATATCACATTGCTCAACAGCAAAAAGAATGCATGTCAACTACACGTGCAAACATACAGGTTTCTCATTCTTGTTAATCACAACGCCTCAATACACAAAAAACATTGCTACTGGAGAAGAGTAGATAAAATCTTGACGCTGAAAATACCCAACATGTTTAGATCCTAGATCCCTCTACCTAGGAGCCACCATCTTTCTGCTTCTGAGGTGTTATACAAAGGCAGACAGAACAACAAACAATTGAGAACATATTAAGTATCACGTGAACAACATAGTATGAAAGCTAGAATTTAAAACAATACCAAAGCAGTGTGTAACACCAAAAACCATAGGTATGAGAGACAAACAGTCAGCTGGATTATCATATTAGTTTCTGTCGATTTGACTTCATAGATGATAAGGCTTTAGGAAAGTTCATTTATACCAGTGTTTCTTTTGACTGATAGAATATTCGAGGTAAACCCATCACAGTGGTTGCAAACCAGTCAGTTACTGCATCAACTGACAGCTCTTCCTCAAACCTGACAAATAGATAGATTTAAAGTACTCGTCATGCAAATCGAGCAAATGACATGAGTGTTAATCATATTAACTAATCAGGCAAATATTTCATGATGCTAAAGGATGCAGAATGTGTCTGCCGTTTTTATAGAAGTCAGCAGTTACCTAACGAGACAATCAGATGTTTTGCAATGCGGTGGGAAAGCAACAAGTGAAGGTAGGCCTGCAAGCATATAATAAGGTTGTAACAGAAGAAAGACAACAAAAGACATTTCTAAATTAACTACAACACAAGGTAAAAATTCTGGTTAACGTGAAGCATAGTATAGTACACAAAAATAAGATATGTATATAAGGAATTTTAAAAGAATTGAAGGCTGCTCACCAGGCAAAGCCGGCCACGCAATATGTGATGAAAGATGTGATGCTACGCAAATATCATGACCCCCACATTTTGGATGCTTTACGTAGCTACTGGTTTCAATAGATTTTTCTTTCAGATATATTGACTGATACTGATGTCTAATGTCGTAGAAAATTAACTGATTTATTTACTTCCACTGAGTATGAGCATACAAATCTAGACCCATTGAGCAAATCCCATACTTGCATAAGTTAAAACATATGATCTTATTTGTGTCTTTACTTATTTATTATGTTCTTTTTTGGTCCTAGGCTGGAGCACTGGTGATCAGAGTTGTCAATTAACCAAATTCTTACCTTTTCTAAAAAATATTTGTCCTGTTGATTTTTTCTCCGCAAGGTATGTCACAAGTTGAATATCACCAAGCTCTACCATGCCATGGTTACCAACCCCTTCCAATAAATTAACTGCAACAACACCAGAAAGTTATATGTAATGACACTGGTTATAAAATAATTTCAACGAAACAGAGAGAAAGGCAGCACTATACTTAGGTATGAAATTATAGAGTGCACTCTCAGACCTGAGGACCAGATATTTGGATATCAGGTTGTGATCATATTATTCAATTTTCCTAGTAAAGTGTTATACATCACAGACATTATTTTCTCAAACCTATCACTATATCCTGCACATTTTTCAATTTTCTTTCTTCATATGCACGATGGTCTTAATATAACTAAATCAAGACATAAAATGGCCAAGATTTGCAACAAAATAACATTATTAAACCTACAGAAGAAAGAGAAACCATACCAATTGTTCCCCAAGTCTTAGAGAACTGCGCAGAGCTGTGGCTACCAGAAGAATACACCTAACATATTTAGGTCAAATTGTGTAAGATGTAAGAGTCCATAACAAAAGGTGGTAAGAACAGCAGAAGATATAAAGAAAGGTATTCCACCTCTCTAATAATGAATGAAGCATAAAAATGCCATTATGCCAATATAACATAAGGGATCTCCAAGCTAGAGAACATCTGGTTTATATACATGCAATATTTACCATCTTTAAAATAGGAAATAAAGACACATGTTGGTTGGTTCTTTTATAGTTAAGATATTTATCTGTCAATCAATTAAGCAATTGCATACGAGATTAAGAAGAGGTGTACATGTAAAGAGGTAAGGAAGGTATGTAACTACTCAATTGCTTCATATTCTTTTTACTGTGAAACCGTAGATGTTTCCAAAACAGAAAAATAGTGTTCTTAAAAATTTTTCATGTTAAGACAAATGAGTTGCAATGAACAGACAACTTGAAAATGGATCAAGCTCTCAAGTTGAGATAATTCTGTTGCTATTATCGACAATATGATGGAGAGAATAAATTATATCAACAGGAACCACTCTAGACAATCGAGAGGGAAAACGGAAGAGATAAATGATAAGAACCACCTAGGTGGAACTCGCCCCCAAAACCTAGCTTGTAGGTGAAGGGTGCTATAAGCCCCACATCAAGTTGTCTTTTAACGGAGGTGGGGTCCCTCAAAATTCATTGCTTGTAGATCCTGACATAAGAATTATGGATTATCTATAAATGACCAACTATGAATATAAGCCTTAGATCTCAGACAGTTTGGTAGCTAACAAATGCAGCTACCTTTTCCAACATAAGAATTATGGATTATCTAGTAGTTGAAGGAAAGGTTTCACAGCATGCTAGATAGTTCAGACATGGTGGTTCGAAAACATTTGAGCCTAAATGCATCTCTAGTAAATTTTATTAACTCCGCTTTGGCACAAAAAACCAAGAAAATCAAGAAAATAATATGCCAACAAAATCATTCATAAATATGCACTTCTAGATAATCCATACAGTGATAATACCTGAACGAGCAGTGGCTTGGAACCTTGCAACTTGGACACGAAATCTTGGGATGTAATTGTTATAAAACCTTCAGCCTGAGGCTCTGGAGACACCAGATTTCATGTCATTACAAGTTAGCATGATATAGATTCTTCTTCGAATTTAAATTCCAGAGTATATCAAGATGGAAAAAAGGTTTGTTAGTTCACTGACCATAAGAAACAACTTCTAGCAGTGGAACCTTTATTTTTGTAAAATCTTCCTCAGCATATTGTCTCTCAAGCTCCTCTATAACACGCTGCAGTAAAAATATAAGTTTTATATGAAGCACTGAGAAAATCTCTTCTTCTGCTGGATGAAAAATCAGAGAAGAAATCATAATAGGAGCTAACTTACTGCGTTTTCATCAATGCCATATATATCATAATCCCGTTTCCATACTGGATGTGTTAGAAGCTCATAGGCATATCGTATCTGCACGCAATTTAGTTCCCATGAAGGTACCAGTTGAAAACTTATATACACTAACAAGCAGATCAGCTTAAGCACACAAAATAGACTGACCTTTATAAAATTGCTTGCACTGGGAACTTCTGAACCAGAATCCCTGACATTGTTGAAATTTCAAAATGTGGTGGGGTAACAGTTTTCTACTCCAGAAATACACTCACACGCACAGAAGAACAAGTAAACTCTAGTTCTACTTTTACATAAACTAACAGCACACATGATTGCATAACATACATGCTAAAAAAATGATTTTCCTTGTATCATTCACATTTTGAAATGGGTGTGGAAAGCCAAGGGTAAACAGGTGATAGTACTTCAACTTTTAGCAATCAGCAATCAAGTACTATTCTAATGCCATCTCTATCGTGAACACGTAGGTCATACAAATACTATAAATCAGTAATCTGCTTCAATCTCTCACCCTGAGAAATTATATCATTAGACTAGTTTTCATCAGCCATTATCAGCAATCAGCTCCTAACTACATGGTGTGTCCACAATGCTTCAACCAATCTCGTTTATGAAGAATTATGATTGAAATAATTTATGCGCTACAAAAAGAGCCCACAGAATAATCTAGTTCTGGCAACGAGACCACAAACAGTAGATTCAACTATTTTTGTCGCAATGCACATACTGATTTCTAAAAAAACTACAATCACAGCCCACAATTTGCGCAAAAGAGGCATTGCCTATTCAGAAACCAATCAAGACAGAACATTTTGCGCTAAGATATAAACTTCTAAGTTATTTGTGCTTAAGACGAGAAACAAACTTCTAAATCGCGATTGAAGCATAAAAAAGAGAAGAACACAAAGTGTTACCACTTGGATTCAAAACTCTGGTACGCCTCTCTCACCTCCTCCACCGAACAGTGCCTCTTCATCCCCAAAACTTCAAAATCCAAAGAAACCACAAACGAAAGTCAGACTGAAATAGAAAAAAACCATACCTACACATACGAAGACTTATACGAGAGAGAGAGACCGTCGTAGTGAGAAAGAGGAAAGGATCGAGGGAGAAGGAAAAGCTGGAAGAACATGGCAAGGAAGAAAATGAAGATTGGAGCTGCGTAAGCTCTGACAATCGACATCATTGACGGCGAATTGGCCGGAGATTCCTTCGCCATAGTCGGATGAATCTTCTTGCAGTTTCGTCTCCGATCGATCACAGAATCTCAGCGTGAGGGCTTTTGTACGGAGACGGAGTATCGGCGGGATGTACGGACCGACTTCTACAGTTTCCGGAGAAAAAATAATATAGTTTCTTCGATTGGTATGATTCCTTACGTGTTACTGGTTTCACCTCTCCCAAAACTAACAATAGATGTTATTCCTTTTTATGGGATAATCACTGCAATTATGAGTTCCGTTTTCCACATTCTTTTACGTCTTATGGAAAAAATCAATTAGTAAATACAATTTTATTCTCTACTTATTATCGTGATATATACAATTGTTGTGTTATGATCTGTTCTATTTATGCGCGTATATCCATTATTGTGGCATATATTAGAGATTAATTTAAAAATAATAATTATAATTTATGTTGAAAATTAATTTATATGTAAATATATATTAAAAATATAAAACATATATATATAAATATAATTGACGTAGTATAATATATAATATATGTATCATATTAATAAGATGTATATATAATTAAATATATATATATAATATTATAATATATATATGTATAAGTATGCATATTAATAATATGTATTATGTATTATATAAATATTGATATATTAATACGCGTGTGTATATATATATTCTAAAAGTTAACTAAATAAATATAAATATATAATATATATTATAATAATATATATAACAAAAGGAGGGAGAGTATAAGATTACACGAGAAGCCGAATGAGCTGACTTAGGTTTTTAGTATTTAACCACAAAGAAAAGCTTTCGAATTGAGGAGGGAGAAAGGATGAGATTATACTTCTGAATATATATATTATATTTTGGTGTATCTTACAATGAATTGTCTTATTTATAGGCAAAATTTTTTAATAAAAAATGAGACCAATCGTCGTCTTTTTAGACATTCACTTTTCAACACTTTTTCTTGAATATCTATTGATTGTCTCGTTAAAACTTTGTTATGGAAAAACTCTTTGGGATAAAAAATATGATGAAAAAAAAGAGTGTAGACATAGAAAAAATTCATCTTCGAATTGTCAACCCTCTGTTTCTTCACAAGCTTCGAAGATGACGCATCTTGATATTTCGAATGTGTTTTCTCAATATTGAAATAGGGAGCCCTTTGTGAATAAACCTATATTTTTGCATGATCGGATGTATTGAACATTAACTTCTTTCTTATTCTCGAGCTCTTGAGTATACGTGAAAATTTTTGGAGGGATATGTTTTGTTCTGTCACTTTTGATATATCCTTCCTTTGTTTGAGCAGCGCATGCAACATTATCTTCATATAGTATCATTGGATTGATAATCCACATGTCTCTTTTATATGTCGAGTTAAAGCTCTGAGCGACACACATCTCTATTGGCTCCATGAAGTGTTATGACTTCAGCATGATTTGAAAATGTTGCAACTAGTGTTTGTTTTTTGTGAACGCCATGATATCGTTGTCCCTTCAATTGTGAAAACATATCCTGTTTGTGATCTAGCTTTATGAAGATTTGATAAATAACCTGCATCTACAAAACCGATCAACTCACGTTTGGACTCTCTAGGATAAAATAATCATAAATCAATCGTCCCTTGAAAATATCGAACGATATGTTTAATCCCTGTCCAATGACGACGTGTAGGCGATGAAATATATCGTGACAAAATATTAGTAACAAATGATATATCAGGACGAGTGCAATTTGCTAGATACAAAGAGCCCTATTGCACTTATATATGGTACTTCTAGTCCAAGTACATCTTCATTTTCTTTACAGGACGAAATGTATCCTTTTCAACATTTAAAGATTTACGTACCATTGGCATGTTTAATGGATTTGCTTTATCCATGTTAAAGTGTTTTAATACTCTCTTTGTATAATTCGATTGATGCATGAATATACCATTTTTTAGATGCTTTATATGTAAACCAAGACAAAACTTTGTTTGTCCAAGGTCTTTCATTGCAAATTCCTCTTTGAGATAGTTTCGAGCATTTTCAATCTCCTTTGAGGTACCAATTATATTCAAATCATCAACATAAACAGTTATAATAAAAAATCCACTTGTTGTTTTATGAATAAATACATAATGGCAAATACGGTTATTCACAAATCCCTTTTTAATAGATATTCTCTTAGACGATTGCACCACATATATCCAGATAGTTTCAATCCATATAAAGATCGTTGCAATTTGATTACACACATTTCTTTAGGTTGTAATTTTGATGTTTTCGGCATTCTTAATCCTTCAGGGGTTTTCATATATATATATATATCATTATCCAAAGATCCATATAGGTATACCGCAACCACATCCATAAGGTACATATCTAAGTTGTTGGATGTTATTAAACTCATCAAATATCTATTGATTGCATCCATAATAAGGGAATATGTTTTCTCATAATCAATTCCAGTTCTCTGGGAAAACCCTTGTGCGACAAGGCGTGCCTTATATCTCGTGACCTCATTATTTTCATTTCTTTTTCGTACAAAAACCCATTTGCATCCAACTAGTTTAACCCCATTGGGAGTTTGAACGATGGATCCAAATACTTTTCTTTTATTTAATGAGTCTAATTCTATTTGCATAGCTTCTTTCTATTTTATCCAATCATGTCTCTTTTGACATTCTAGCACTGACATTGGTTCTGGATCTTCACAATCATTTTCAATTTCTTTGGATACAGAGAAAGAGAATATTCCATCATTGTCATTTATTTCATCTCTTCTTATAATCTTTTCATCATATATATAGAGAATGGAAATATTATTATTCTCTGTATGTTCATGATTATTATCATGATTTTCATTCTGAATATCACTTTTCTCATGTATTTCTTTTTGGATGTTCTCTATGATCTGAGAATTATCATCATTATCAAACTTCTTTATTTTTCGAGGATTTTTTTATCTTTAGAACTAAGTGTCGTCCATGCTTCAAGTGTGTTGTAGACTCATTTGAAATTTTTTCACCTGCATGCCTTTTGGCACTTCTATATGAGCATGTATATTTGCAGCCGGTACATATGATTTTGTAACCCGAGCTGTATCATTGAACCCATCTGGAAGTCTATTTGCAATATTTTGCAAATGTATTATCTTTTGTACTTCCATATTACATTGTTTTGTAAAAGGATCAATACATAACAATGATTGTGTTTTCCATGTTAGATCTTGTGAGCCTTGTTTTATTCCTCCTCCTAGGTGGGAATTCATTCTCATTAAAATGACAATCAGCATAAGGAGCTGTGAACACATCACTCGTTTGTGGTTCAAGATATCTAATGATAGATAGTGAATTATATCATATATTCCCAATGTGCGTTGTGGGCCCATTTTTGTGCGTTAGTGGAGCGATCGGAACATATATTGCATAACCAAATACTCGTGGATGAGATATATTTGGTTCTCGGCCATTTGCTAATTGCAATGGAGAATATTTATGATAAACATTTGGCCTTATTTGAATTAGTGTTGCAGCATGTAAAATGGCATGTCCCCAAGCAGAAACTGGGAGTTTCGTTTTCATTAACAATGATCGAGCAATAAGTTGGAGACATTTAATCATTGACTCTGCCATACCATTTTGTGTATGAATATGTGGTATGGAAAGTTCAATCTCAATACCAATCGATATACAATAGTCACTCAAAGCTTGAGAAGTGAGTTCACCATATTTATCAAGCCTCACCTTCTTAATAGGATGATTCGGGAATTGGGCTCGTAATTTTGTTATTTGATCAAGAAACCTGGAAAATGCAACATTGTGAGATGATAATAGGAAAACGTGTGACCATCTGCTAGAAGCATCGATTAATACCATAAAGTATCGAAATGGTCCACTTGGTGGATGAATAGGTCCACATATATCGCCATGTAATCGTTCTAAAAACGATGGTGATTCATGTCCAACTTTGATCGATGATGGTCTTATTATCAATTTTTCATGAGACCAAGCACTACATGCGATCTCATGAGATTGAAATATCTTCTCATGTTTTAATGGATGACCATTGGAATTTTGAATGATTTTTTTTGTATCATTATAAAACCAGGGTGACCCAATCGATCATGCCAAATCTTAAACATGTATTCATACTTTGGGTTGAATGTGGCATTTGATTCCATCATTCTTATTTTTGTGAAATATAATCCAGAGGATAAATTGGTAATATTTCCACAGTATGTTTCTTTTTAGAAACCATTGTCGTGATATAAAGATATTCACGATTTTCATTATTCATGGTTTCAACATGATAGCCATTTTGGCGAATATCTTTTAAATTTAATAAGTTTGTTTGGGATTGTGGAGAGAATAATGCATCTTGTATGATAATTTTTGTCCCTCCTAATATTATAAAATTTGATTCTCCACATCCTTTAATTATTTTTACACTTCCAGATATCGTATTAACACTGGATTCATGTATTTTTAACTTGGAAAAATAAATTTTATCTTTCAATATTGTATGTGTCATAGCACAATCGGCTAGACATATGTCTCCATCATTGATGTTTGATCGTAACATATTTTGTGTTACTTTAATCCGATAAAGATACAGATGAACCTGAAAATATGAAGCAAATGTTATATAATATATATCAATGTAATAAAATATTACAATAAAAGATAATCTAATAAAACTTAAAAACAAAATAGTGAAAGAAAAATGCATTCGAAAAAAACAAGCTAAGTCTTAAAATGAGACAATGATAACAAAGAAATTCATGTCGAAATCTCATTTTGTTTCTCATCTTCATTATCAAGTTGGTACATAAAATCCGCAATATCAAGGCGCATTCCACCCTTGTCGTCATCCAGGATTGAGATCATCAGAGACAAAGTTCGTTTGAACATTTTTCCTTTATCTATTAGTGACTTCTAGTATAAATAAAAGAAATGTCTTGGTGTTCGACACACTTGGTACCAATGTCCATTCATATCACATCAATGAATTATTGTATCTTTTCACGTTTTAGTCACATTTTCATTTTCAATCACTCGATTATCTTTCCTTTTATTTTCTCCATGATAGAAATTATTTGGTGGATTGCTCTGACGTCATCCTCTACCATATCCATATCCACGACTGCAACCATATCCACAACCACGCATATATCCACATCGACGGCCATTCAGTGGTTATAATTTGACGAAATCGCATTTGTTTCATAAAATGGTGCATAACCAGAGGGACGAGCATGATGATTTTTCATTAATAGCTCGTTCTGTTGTTCTACAACGAGGAGAAGCTGTAACAATTCGCGACAGGTCTTAAAATCCTTCGCGCGATATTGTTGTTGTAAAATTACATTATCAACATGGAATGTTGGTAATGTTTTCTCCAGCTTATCATAATCACTTATTTTTTTCTCCACATAATTTCATCCTGGAGATTATTTCGAACATTGCCGAATGATATTCATCCACGGATTTATATCCTCGAATCTTAGATTCACCAATCATTCTTCGCCTTTGGGAGGATCACATATTTTTGGTGAGCAAATCGATCTTTAAGAGATTCCCACAAATCTGTGGGATCTTCTTTTGTTCAATATTCATTTTATAACCCATCAGCAATATGATGACATAAAAATATCATGTCTTTTTCCTTTTCCTCTTTGAGGAATTATTATCTTTATTGATCGTGGCAATGAGTTTTTTTAACTTTTAGATGCATTTTAGCATGAAATTCCCATGTCATATAGTTTTTTCCAGAGGCATCTAGTGCCGTGATTTTGAGATTCACCAAGTTCGACATGAAGATTTGTTATCATTGAAGAAAATTAAACAAATATAAGTTATGACCATTGAAAACAAAATTAAATAAATTATTAGATAACAATCCATGTGTTAGATCCGTTTATATTTATAGATAATTTATTTTTAGATTTATTTAACCAATTAACAATTAAATAATAAAAAATAATTTAAATAAATTATGGAGTGAAGTTTTTTTTTCATCCTCTACATAAATAAACTAAATAACAAAATAAATATAACAAAAAATGGTGGTTCAACCATCCAAATAACAACAATAAGTTAAATAAATTATGGGGTGAATTTTTTTGTCCTCCACATAAATATAATAATCATATATATAATAATGAGGTTTTTTTCTCGTCTCATGAAGCCACATCACCAAAAGAGATAAAAAACTCTAATTAATAATTTAAATATAATTTTGATATTAATAAATTAGAATGTGGTAATATATTTTATTGTTTATTATTTTTATTATTTTAATACAAAATTTGTTTACAAATATTTTTAAAATAAATTATAATTTCTTTTTGAATTAATCAAATTCAAATTATTAAAAAATATTTGAAGAATTAAATAAAATTTGAAAGCAATTGTAAATATTAAAAATAATTAAGTTGTAAGGTGTTCGCTTGAGTTAATTTATTCTTTATAATAAAAAATAAAAACAAAACTTGAAAAAAATCGTTTTTATTTATATCAATATGTATTGGATATAAAACCATATCAAGAATTAAAATCAAATAAAAATTTAATAAACTAATATTTATAATATGATTAGAGTTGATTTATAAGTTTTGAAGTCATATATATAATAAGGAAGTTTTTTTTTCCTATGTTGAAACCATGTCACCAAGAGAGAGAAATATCTTTATTTAAATTTAATTTAGATATAATCTTAATAGTAATAAAATAGAAAGTATCCATATATTTTATTATTATTGTTATTTATTTTATTATTGTAATTATAAAAAAAATGTTTACAAATTTTTGAAACATAAATTATATTTTTTTTTCTGAATTAATCAAATTAAAATTTCTAAAAATTTTAGAAAATAAAATAAAATTTGAAAAAAATTTTATATATAATAAGGAGTTTTTTTTCTCTCCTCTTATGAAACCACATAATTAAAAGAAAGAAAACATCTATATATATCTAATTTAAATATAATCTTAATATTATTAAAATATAAGGTGGCAATATATTTTATTATTATTGTTATTATTTTTATTATTTTAATATAAAAAAATTTTTACAATTTTTTTAAATATAAATTATAAATTTATTTCTGAATTAATCAATTTAAAATTTTAAAAAATATTAAGAAAATTAAATAAAATTTGAAAACAAATGGAAATATTAAAAATAATTAAGTTGTAAAATCTTCGCTTGAGTTAATTTCTTTCTTATAATAAAAAATAACAACAAAACTTGAATAAAATCGTTTTTATTTATATATCAATCTGTATGTGAATATACAGTCATATCAAGAATCAAAATCAAATAAACACTAAAAAAACTAATATTCATAATATGATTAGTGTTGATTTATAATTTATGAAATCGTATATATAGTAAGGAAAGTCACATTATTAAGAGAGAGAAAAATCTCTAATTATATATAATTTAAAATCTTGATAGTAATAAATTAGAAGGTGGTAACATATTCTATTGTTATTATTTATTATTTTTTTATATAAAACTTTGTTTACAAATATTTTAAAAAATAAATTATAATTTATTTTTGAATTAATCAAAATGAAATTTAAAAAAATATATTAAAAGAATTAAATAAAATTTGAAAAAATTAGAAATATTAAAATAATTAAATTGTAAGGTCTTCGCTTGAGTTAATTTCTTCTGTATGTGGATATAGAATCATATTAAGAATCAAAATAAAATAAAGATTTAAAATATTCATATTTAACGTAAACAACCAATACATTACACAAAATATCAATATAGGTTACAACATATTTTACACAACATATAAATACATATAGAACTAAACTAAAGTAGACATATATTTGGTTTTTATCTTTGCATTTTAAATTTCTACTTATAAAAAAATTATATACAACAATCTAAAAAACCTAAAAGTTTTCAAAGACCTAGAATCTTATTTGTTTGGTTGTTTTTTTTTTCTTGTAATGGACAACTAAACATGGAGGACAAATCATTTAAGAAAACACAGTTTAATTATCTTAAAACAGCGCAACATGCAGATATCATCTAGATTTTGATAAACGATATTAAAAAAATAACACTTATATTAATTAATATATCTTTTTGTTTCATATCATTGCGTAATTATACTTTGTAAATGGATCAATAATGCTTGTTAACATTTCGACCGTCATGCTCCACAAATATCTATACCAATCAAAATCTAAAGACAATCAAGAAATTCAACACATAAGTTAGTTTTAAAGATTCTCAAATTATGTTCATACCTCAATAATTATTTTAAAATCATGCTATAAATTCAATTTATTCCTAAAAAATTATACAGATACGTATAAGAAAAAAAATAAAAAAACTCGAGTCCAAATTATGCAATCACTATCTCCAACATATTACGTTTTACAATTTCAATGATATTATTAACAAATATCATTGTTAGTTTACATTACATCTTATAAATCTATAGTTTAAATTTTTACAGTGAAAATTAGAATTCATGTGTTTGTATTGACCGAAACAAATATCAAATGTCATAAACATTTAAGAAATATACAAGATAATTATCACAAAATCGCGCAACACGCGAGTATCATCTAGTAAACAAAATAAAATATAACGTAAAAAATGGTGGCTCAGTCATCATTATTACAATAATAAATAACAGATAAATATTCATAAAATCTTAATATTATTGATCGGCGATTGAGTCCGCAAAATCATATAGTATAATATATTATATGCGGGACTTCCATGAGGTCTATATATTTTTTTTACTTGAAATCGAATCAAATCGAAACCAAAATCGATTGGAAATTGAGATCGTAAAAAATTAAAAATAATATATATAACGTATAGTATTGTATTTTCTTTTAATTAATTAGAACGATCATGTTGATAACGTGTTAAAAATTAATTATTAATTGATGTATATGTAAATATATGTTAAAAATATAAAACATATATTATATGAATATAATTGACGTAGTATAATATATATTATATGTATAATATTAATAAGATGTATATATAATTAAATATATATAATATTATAATATATATGTATATGTATGCATATTAATAGTATGTATTATGTATTATATAAATATTGATATATTAATACACGTGGTGTGTGTCTATATATATATTCTAAAAGTTAAATAAATATAAATATATATATTATTATAATAATAATAATATATAGAATAAAAGGAGGGAGAGGAGGGATAGAGAATGAGATTATGCTTTGGCGGAATATCAGAAATACCCTCAAAGGGCTAAAACACTTCAAAAATACCCTTCCCCAAAATAATTATTAAATCCGAAA
>CM071863.1:46537579-46551927 GCA_036759665.1 Gynandropsis gynandra
TTGTGCAGCGAGTTGTGAAACTTGAGTGTCCAAGATCTTTACATGCGTCTTTTACTCATTATGTTCTCTCTTCCTCTCTTGATTTTCTGCCATTAGTAAATTGAACTTATCGGAATGCTCCTTCTGTCCTTGAATGATTTGAGCTAGCATTGACGCAATATCGGGGCTAGCTTCTTGTTGTGGAGGAGCAGGTGCACGTGGTTGGTAATACTGATCTTGGGGTTGCGTCTTTGGTTGAAAATTCTGATTGCGTTGCATCAAATGCGGCTGAAAGTTCCCCCATGAGCTTTGTGCATTGAATGCACCATCGGAATTCTTGTACGAGAGATTAGGGTGATTTCTCCACTCGGGGGTGTAGGTATTACCCAAAGGTTGAGTGTTGCTCACATAACTCACCCCTTCGTACCTTTGAATTCCTTGCTCGTCCGGCTGCTCATAATATTGCTGTTGATTCGCTCCGGACATCAATTCGTAGAGGCCATTGATTTTACCATTCATCTCAGCTCTCATTTCGGATAGCTCGGCATATATGGTATGCGTATTATCCACATTGGCTACCCTTGCTGGAGCGTTGCGATTGTACTCTCCGGCGGTGTGGTTTCCTTCGTAAGCCATACGATCTATAAGTTTCCTTCGTCCGCCATACGATCTATAAGATCCTCGACTTGTGGAAATGTGAGGTTGCTCAAAGAACCTCCAGCAGCGGCTACGATCAAGATCCTCGTATTGTCCATGAGACCTTGCATAAAGTTGTGTATGAGGTAACTTTGATCCATGCCGTGATGTGGGCAAACACGTTGATAGCCCTTGAATCGCTCCCACGCTTCATATAAGCTCTCGGCTGCCCCTTGAACGAATGTGTTGATGTTATTCTTGGCTAGCTGAGCTTTGCTTTGAGGGAAGAACCTTGTCATAAACTTCTCCTCTAGCTGTCCCCACGATGCGATAGAATCCGCTGGTTGCGAATATAACCAATCTTGCGCCTTATCTTTCACCGAAAATGGGAAGACAGCTAGCATGATATCCTCATCTGATACCTCATCTCCAGCTCTTATGGTTCGGCATAGCATCTTAAAATCAGTGAGATGCTGGTTTGGGTCCTCGGCGGGTCTCCCTCTAAACGCCGCGTTACCAAGCATTTGAATGAATGCCGGTTGAAACTCTACGCGAGCGTTTCTCCTTGCAATATATGATAAGAGATGTGTGTGCCTAGGGACCGTGTATGATCCATAGGTTAGTGCCAGTTGCACTTGTTGCGCGTTTTGAACGTTCATATCTCGACGTTCGGCCATTAGCTCTTCGACAAACGGTTGTTCAATTACTTCCTCGGTTTGGAAGTCCAAATGTACTTGCGTGTTATCAACCGAATTGCTTGCACTAGCTCTCGTTTCTTTCCTTAGTTTTCTGAGCGTTTTATCAATGTCGGGGTCGAAAACTAGATCCGCACTTCCTCGAAAACTAGATCTGCACTTCCGGTATTTCTCATGCACAAACTATATGCACAAGAAAAAGAAGATAAACACAAAGATCACGTGAGATCCGAGAAGCAAATGAACTTGACTCTAAACAAGTAAACAAACAAAAACACGAAAAAGCAAAAAAAACAAACAAGACTCCTAAAAACTAATGTCTAATCTAAAAGTTTCCTAACTCCTAAGCCGTAATCAACTCCCCGGCAACGGTGCCAAATACTTGATGTGTTAGCATGCATATACCAATGTATCCATTGCACCTCTTACATGCATAGACGCATTATGACCGCTATCCTAATCCCTAGATTCAACCGATTGACCTGGCGTAGATTCTAAACCGATTAAGCCCTAAATCATGGCTAAGTTCCGAAGTCTAATGCCCTGGCGTTGGTTTATTAGACTTCTAACATCATTCTTTCGAGTGGCGTACAAGTAATGAAAGCATTAAGATCAACCATGAAATCTGAAAACATGATAAAGTACCAATTTCATTCATTCGAGTGGCGTACAAGTAATGAAAGCATTAAGTTCCACCATTCATTAAGCGTAAGACTTCGTTACAACATAGCAAATCTCTCTAACCCATGGCAAAGGATCTACTCAGACATGAATACAGAAAAGGAAACACAAGAGAATTCTAAGTTCGACATAGATAGAGAAAGAGATGACTCCCTATTCATAAACCGATGTCTTCGGTAGATTCCCTTTGCTCCCGATCCGTAGATCCGTCTTTTCTTCCTCCTTCCTTTTGCCCTAATGTCTCTGAATCTCTTTAATCCAATCTGGTTCGAATACTCCTTTTTCAGATCCAATTTCCCCTTAATTTGGTCGTTCCAAAAGTTAGGAATTAGTTGAGATAAACAAGGACCCGAGCGGGCATGTCCCCTACCCGCTCGTGCAGGTCACTTGCCCGACCGTGCACACACAAATGCACCCGAGCGGGCACCATGCCCGATTGTGTAGATCATCAGCCCGAGTCGTGCAAACCTACGGGGTTTTCTTGGCATGAATTGGCCCGAGCGGGCATACCAAATGCACCCGAGCGGGCACACCTCCCTGGTCGTGTTCCTTGAGTGCCCGAGTCGTGCAAAGCTACGGGGATGTTTGGTAGCAATTAGCCCGACCGGGCACTCCCAATCCACCCGAGCGTGCATGACTTGAGGTGTTGTTTCCGCTCCTTTCGCTCGGGTTTTGTGTGCTCACTTCCATCCGTTGCCTTGCACAAGTCGAACCTTGTTACTCAACTACGTTTTCGGGGTTAGATTTCCATAATCACCCGTGTTTCTCTTCAAGTCTTCGTTTCCTATGCAAAACACGAAATGTAGATGAAGTCCTCGAATAAACCGGGTAAATGAATGAAATCTAAGCAATCTACTAAAAACTAGGCCTAAAAATGATATAAAAACTACAACGGATTACGTGTTATCACGACCCTTGCGACCTAACCGACTCACTGACACTGACACTCATCCATTTCAAATTAATAAACCATTTTGTGACTCGAAAGCTTGCAAAACCCTAGAAATCGAACTACTTACACTTATTGACACCATTGAAGATTGACTCGTGCTCTCTTCGCTAGTGATGCTGCTGATTCTGGCCATTTTCCTTCTCGCCAACTTCAAATTGATCCCTCTCAAGTTCGAAATCACTTATTTCTTTCTTGCTATAAAGTTTTAAACAGGTTTCACGACGAAAAACTGTTCGACTTTCTCGTTTTCGGTAGTTTTTCACGTCGAAAAACTGCCGAACTTCCATTTTTCCACGTTCGAACTTTAAGGGCAAATTTGTCTTTTCTTCAGTTTTTATTTTTCGGATTTAATAATTATTTTGGGGAAGGGTATTTTTGAAGTGGTTTAGCCCTATAAGGATATTTCTGATATTCCGCCACATCGGATCTATTATGCTGATGTGGCGTTTACATGGCTCTAATTTGGCGGAAAATTCAAAAATATTCAGCTAGCTTTTTAATAGGGAAGTTTTCATTTTTTCTAATGGTTTTTATTTTCATTTTGGATTATTGTATTAATGGAATATGATCATCTCGTTTACGTACACGATTCTTGCATGATTTTAGATATGTTTATGACGATAATTGCGATGTTTACGTGTGATTTTGTATCCGTTTTACTTGTTTCTATGTTTTCATGTTCTTATAGATTTTAATGCGTATTTGGTTCGTTTCGGAGCTAAACAACATACGCGGGACAAAGTACGACATGAGGAGATAAGGTCCCCGTGTGGGGTGGTTTCCTTAGCTCGCTCGGGCTAGATATCTAGAATAAAACGCCTGACCCGTGCTCACCTTCAGCACGCACGGATCAAAGCTAATGAGGAGCCCGCATGGGGTGTCTTCCTTAGCAAGCGCAGGTGGTTGTCCAGTAGAAAACGGCCGAGCCGTGCTTAGCTACAACACGCGCGGTTCATGGAGGGAGTGAGGAGCCCACACGGATTGGCTTCCTTAGCCCGCGTGGGTTGTGTCCGGAACAACTTCCCTTGAAGTTCTCCAATGGGGAATTCGTTTAAAAAGGAACCCCCAATTGGGTTCAGATGAAGAAAAACATTTAGGGGAACCCTAGGAGGGTAGACAACAACCATTCATCATCCATAGAAGAGCCCTCTTGATGGGAGACACGCAAGGAGTCGGGGATTGATTCGGGATCATCACTCGTTTGATATTTCTATGCTCCTTACTCTACTGATTTCGTTTATGTTGTTTAGACTCATGATCGGGTAGTAGATATGTTTTAGGAGAAGAGATTAGTCCATGGCTATCTCGGAATCCTCTTTGATTTATTTATGAATACATTTCTCCGTTTCGTTTATCTATTCATTGTCTGAGCGCTTATTATCTTGTGTTTACAAAGGGCACGTAAATGCATGTGGTAGGGATTAGGAGAAGGACCGAAAGGAGAATTCTAGTCCTAGAAGATCAGGCTTAGAACAAATGAGACTAGGTCATGAAAGTAAGATAGTAACGGTTGAAGGTTGAATTGGGTGAATCATGAATCGTAATGGGGTTTAGTTGGGGTGTCAGCCACGAAAGTAAGGAATGACTCAATCGAATCACGTTCCTATGCCTTGATAGAGGGTAGGATCTATATTAGGATCGTCTGCCTTAGATATCTTGATAGGGAATGCACGATTAGATAGATTGAAGGTAGGTTTCGGAAGCTATTCGTTGAAACCAGATCCTAATATGTGTGTCTCTTTGGTAGGAACTCATTAGTCCAATGCATCATCATATTCGCATTTCATAACTATCAATCCATCGCAGCAGGCATTGATTCTAGTTTGATTCTTAGACTGTGTTGCATTAGTCTCTATGGGATCGAAACCTAAATTACTACACACGTGTCATGCACTTACGGGTAGTTCGGGGTTAACTTGTTTAACTTGACACGCATCAAGTTTTTGGCGCCGTTGCCGAGGACTAATTGTCAACACGCCTTAGTTTCAGGTAAAATCGTACTTGTTTTTTTTTCTTTTGTTTTTCTTCTCTTTTCTTTTCTTTTCTTTTCGTTTCTTTCTACTAATTCTCTTTACTTGTCCTTCGTAGGTGCATGAACCAATCTCAAGGTAATTCGAGTTTGCATCGAATTGATCTCGAGATTGAAAGAACGTTAGATTTCGGAAGAAGGGCAAGGAAGAAGAAAGAGTACATCCGATCGATCCACGAGCAATGGACAACCGAAATGATGTATTGGATGGTCACGGACATTCGTAATTACCCGTGGGTAATGCGGCGCAATTACAGCTCTGGGACGCCTACTGTTGATAGGGAGCAATTCAAGATAAAGCCCGCGATGATCAACATATTATACCAAAAACAATTCATGGGCAGAAATCACGAAGACCCTCATCAACACTTACGAGACTTCCTTTAGCTTTCAAGCACATTCAAAATACATGGAGTCTCGGAAGATATGATTTTGTTGCGTCTCTTTCCTTTCTCAATTGGGGGACGAGCGAAGACATGACTACCATTGACTTGGGACCAACTATGCACAACATTCCTCTCACGGTTCTTCCCTTCAAGCAAAACAATTCAAATGAGAGGAGAAATCACTATGTTTAGATGCCGAGAGGGAGAGACATGATTCGAAGCATGGGGGAGATTCAAGGACCTTTTGCAAATGTGTCCTAATCACGGTCTAGAGCAGTGGTACATGATCCAAACATTCTACAATCGGATCGCGGATGATCATAGAACGACGTTAGACAATGCTGCTCGAGGATCATTCATGGACTTAAGCGTAGAGGAGGCATACGAGCTAATTCGACAATCTTTCCATGAACCACACCATGTGGTCTACACCGAGAAGTATGCCTAACAAGATGCGAGGTATTTATGAGGTGAACCAAAGAACCGCGATGGCCAATGCGGTGAATGCCATGTATTGTGTAAATTATAGAGATACGGATCATATGGCTTACCCATGCACGATGCAAGAAGGCATGGAACATATGAACTACGCCCAGCAGCAAAAGCAATACGCAATTTGGGAACACCTACAACCCGAATTGGAGGAACCACCCGAATCTCTCATATCGCACGACCCAACCGATGAAGTATTCGGGATTTCAACAAAAGCAGCAACCATACCAACAATCGCAGAAATTCCAGCAAGCTCAATAAGCTCCTCAACCTCCTCAAGCTCCTTCTTTAAGTCTTGAGGCGATGATGCTTTAATTCATCAAGGAACAAAAGTAGCAACAATTGACTTAAGATAAATTCAACGAGGAAATGGGGGCTGCGACCAATGAGCTTAAAACGCAAATGGAATCCTTGAGCAAGCATGTGAAAATCCTTGAAAACTCCATTGCACAACAAGTTGTCTCATTCTCTCGGATTCCCGGAATGCTATCTGGAAAGCCCGATCCAAACCCGAGAGAGTATGTAAATGCCATCCCTTTGTACAGTGAGGATACAATCGAGCACCCACCATCCAAAGCGTAAAAGAATGTTACTGGAAATTCGGTGGAAAAAAGAAAAGGGCAGAATCGCGATCATGGAAAGGTATGAGCCTGATTTAGAGAAGCCATATATTGCTCCACCGGCGTACATACCTCCTATACCATTTCCTGGACGCTTGGTGAGTAGAATGAAATGAGAGAGTGTGACCAAATTCTTCCATGGACTCAAGAAGCTTGACATCAACATGTCATTCGTGGAAGCCCTCCAAAAGATACCTAATCGAGCAAATTTCCTTAAGGAGGTTCTTTCCAAGGAGAAGCATATCAAATAGAGTGAGGTAGTAGCACTCATCGAGGAATGCATCGCAATTCTCCAAAACAAGTTGCCCCAGAAGTTGAAGGACCCCGTAAGCTTCTCCATGCCATGCACCATAGGAAACGTTGACATCGACAAAGCTTTGTGCGTTTTGGGAGCAAGCATGATACTAATGCCCATTCGATTTATAAATGGACAAACTTTGGAGATCTAAAACCTACCAAGATGTGTCTACAACTAGCTGATCGTTTAGTAAGGTATCCGGTGGAAATTGTTGAAAACATTCCCATCAAGGTAGATCTTTGATTTACGACTAACGGGTTGTTTGTTAAGGTATCCAGTGGGAATTGTTGAAAACATTCCCACCAAGGTAGGCAATCTTTGCATTCTCGCTGATTTTGTTGTACTCGATATTGAAGAAGATGCTAAGGTGCCTATAATTCTTGGTAGACTATTCTTAGCTACTTCAGGAGCAATGATAGATGTAAAACATAGGAAGCTCTCTCCACGTGTCAGAGACGAGAAGATTGAATTCAACTTGTCCAGCTCCACAGAGTCGTGCTTTAGAGTTGATGTGCTGGACAAGTTAGCGAATGAAACGTTTGATCGAGTAAGTATTTCCAATCCTATTGAGAGATGCCTTACGCAAGTTTGCAATGCTGCATGACTTACCGATGGAGAAGCCAAGCATTTCACGAAATTTATGAGTGTCATTGAGGCACTGCAAGACGCCCCACATGAGAAGATACCGCACGAAATTCTGACTGATTTTTCGGTAAAGAAGGCATATAGGCTTCAGTTCGAACATCTTCCTTCTTCTATTCGGCATGAGACGTGAAAGCCACCCATACGTCCCAAGAAGCGTAGGAGAGTGAGCCCTTCATTCTCCATGAACAGAATGCTTGAGGAGAACAGCCGCGAACCCTCCATCGACGTTCAAAGGAGGCTGCACCAAAGTTTGGAAGAGAAAGGAGCGACGACATCAATACGCAGTGAGAAAGATGAACGCGCTGAAAAATGGCACGATACAAAGACCCTACCTCGTGACTTTTGGCCAGGTGATTCTGTTCTACTTTTTGAATCTCGTTTTATTTCTTTTCAGGGCAGACTACGTTCCCTTTGGGCTTGTCCATTTTAAGTATGAGAGGTGTTCACATATAGAGAAGTAGAATTATAGAGCGTTTCGAGCGGAACGTTCACAACAAATGGCCAGTGCCATAAACTATATCAAGCCGCTCAACCGATCGAAAGCGGAAACTCCATCTCCCTTTTCAATCCACCCATCACGAACACATGAAGCATGGAGACGTCAAGCTTAACGACGTTAAACAAGCACTTTCTAGGAGGCAGCCCAACATTTTGTTTTCTTTTGTTTCATATTTCGGACTTGGTTTAATTGAAAATCATAAAAACGTATAAATAAAAAACAAAAGAAGACCTACAACGTGACTTCATCTTCCTTATCCTACATCGGAGCTTCACGTCGAGGATGTCGTTTAATTCAAGTCTGGGGGAGTAGCTCACGTTTGTCAAGTGATCTCGTTTCATGTTCTTTTGTTTTTGTACTTCTTAGGTTACTTTTAGTTTGTTTTTGTTTTCGTGAGTCAGAGCCGTTCTAGGCACTTGTCCGGTGCCATGTTTTGAGATGAACCTTCAACCTAGGATGATTAAGAAGTTGGCCTTTTCCGTGATATCTTGCATGTTAGAGCTTTTATTAGTCGTTGAGGAACGAGTGGGTCGTAAGTCTTTAGGAGTCCTAGTGTTACTTATGGGACGTTTAGACGAGTTTGCTAGGTTAGTTTCTTGTTCACTCTCTATATCCAAATGATTATACTTCATATAGACGATGCTTTACTTCTTTTTCACGAGCATGATTCGATCGTATGAATTGAGCTTGTTTTGCAGAATAAGAGTGCACACTAACACTCCACTATTGATAGAAATAATGCCTCAAAGCATTATCTAAAATTGATATAAGTGCATCGACCTTGATACTTTTTTATTGTTTGGGTCTAAGTGGTGGGTTGGCGATCATCTTTATATGTCCTAAGAGCAAGGTGCATAGAAACGCCATCTACTCCGCTGCACTCTTGAACGAGATGCAAGAGTATACCGTCATCGGTAGCTTGGGTCTAAGTAGAAGTTGAATCCCTTCAAATCCGACGTCTTAGAAGCCTAGTGTGTTCAATATCAATAAAAGAAGAATAAAGAAAGAAAGAAAATGGAATAAAAGAATAAAGAAGCTCGAGAATAAAACAAGTATCCTCTTTGATTATATGATTAGCATTTATTTGAAGTCTCGTTTGGTAGAGAGGGTTACACCTCACTCAGCCTTTTCGAACATAACACACACGAAGGCTCTTTTTCGACAAAACACTCGGAACTTTTATTATTTTCAGAAGTCAGAACAACCTCACACTTCTTCTGTCCATCACAAGGACCTTACAGGGTCTATTTATACGGCAGGGACAAGCCCCCACTGCCTGGGCGTCATAAAGGCAATTTACTCCAGCATTTACTGTCATTTACTCGGCCGTTACAGAATCCCGCATTAACGGTCATTTACTCGGCCGTTACTGAATCCAGCATTCATGGTCATTTACTCGGCCATTACGAGCCTTCAGCACGGTCCATTTCTCAGGCCGTTACGAGGCTTCAGCACGGTCCATCTCTCGGGCCCTTACGAGGCTCTCACGTTCGCCTCACGAGCTAAGCTCCGCAATCGTCCGTACAGCTCAGCAATCATCCGTCCCGCTCATTAACCGTCCCTCCAGCTCCGGAACCATCCATCCAGCTTCGCAACCGCCATCCGTCTCGAACCTTTGCTTGAGCCATGAGCCGTCCGGGTCCAGCATCATGTTCCACCAAGTATCGTCCCGGGCCAACCCGATGGCCACGGTCTCAGGTCGTACCGCCCCCACGGTATGCCCATCGGTCACCCTGTCATACGCCCCGCATACGTGAATACTCATTGTGACGCAAGGCACGTCCATCACAACGGCCGTCCCTCCGGACGCGGTCCACCCTAGGACCCAGGATATCACGGTCTCGGGCCGTACCGCCCCCACGGTACGCCCCCCGGTCACCTTGTCATACGTCCCCGCGTACGTGATTACTCGTTGTGACGCAAGGTACACCCATCACAACGATCGTCCCTCCGGACGTGGTCCACTCTAGGACCCGGGGTATCACGGTCTCGGGCCGTACCACCCCCACGGTTCGCCCACCGGTCACCTTTTCATACGCCCCCGCGTACGTGATTACTCGTTGTGATGCAAGGTACGCCCATCACAACGATCGTCCCTCCGGATGCGGTCCACCCTAGGACCCAGGGTGTTACAAACCACCCCCACCAGAGGAGCTTGACACCCTCGTCAAGAACTCCCTGACCTTGTCCTCGAATTGCCACAACGTGGTGCCACATTCCCACGAGGCCTCAGCTTCGGGACTTCCCTTCCAAGGCACCAAGAACTCGACCCTACGGTTCCTTTTTGCTCTGGTCCTTGACTCTCCGATCAAGGATTTTCTCCACCTCACGGTCGAACTCCATCCGAACCGTCGGCGGATTCCGCAAGACCTGCGGATGGATCGCTCCCGGATCCTCCACGAAAGACTTAAGATAACTCACATGAAAAGTTGTGTGTACCTTTAGTCTCTCCGGCAACCCTAGCCGATACGCCACGGCTCCACCTTTCCCTTCACCAGGAAAGGTCCGTCATTTAGAGTTTTTACCTTCCAGACGTATCCTCTCCGTTTGCCCGTCCATTTGAGGATGGTTGGCCGTTGAACACTTCAACTCCGAACCCATTGCATTGAACAATCTCGTCCATCACCTTCCTGTAAATCGCGCGTCCCTGTCGCTCACAATGTCCCGCGGTATGCCCAAAGTACTTCACCACGAACCACGTTTCCAACCACGTTCCCAACGTTTCGATCCAGGGACCAACTCGATGGTATGGTCAACTGGCCTTCGTATGGTTTCCTTTTTTTCTTTTTTTTCTTTTTTCTTTTTTTTTTGCTCTAGCGGTATTCTGTCCGTAAACTCCGCCAGCACGCCCCGAGTTCGTCGGGGACTTCACTCGTTTTCCTCATCTCCAGAGGGACTTTCGGCTTCCAACACAGCCCGTAGTGCTGCGAGGCTTTGCTTCTTCAGACAGTCCCTCATGAGGTGCGGTCCTTTGCATATGAATCTATGGCCTGCTTTTCCGGAAACACTAGTTTCACCTTTCACCAATTTCCCAATGTCGTACTTATCCGACTCCTCGTACCCTTGGTAGTGCTTCCTTTTCTTCCCGCTTTCCTTCTTCTCCGGGTCACCGGACAGTGATACAGCTCTGAAATCGGCCAAGGCTTCTGCCGCAGTTGTCGCTGCGTCTAAGGTGTTAACCCTTTGACGCCGCAGTTCAATCTGCGCCCAAGGCTTCAGCCCGGAGAAGAAGTAGAACAACTTGTCCTCCTCCGACATATTCTTCATGTCTAGTAGATGGGACATGAACGATCGGACATACTCCCGCGGAGTACCGGTGTGCTGAAGATTTTTCAGCTTCTCCCGCACCATGAGCGAGACATTGGTCGGCAGAAACTGATTCTTCAGGTCTCCTTTCATTTTCTCCCAGGACACATTCGGGACATCACTTCCCCCAGAATGGTCGCAAGAAGATAACATCGTACGCCACCATAGCTTGGCGTCAACGACAAGGAATGTCGCATCGACATCCACCTTGTGCTCCTCGGGGACATTTGTGGTCTTGAAGAAATGCTCCATGTCCCACAAAAAATTCTCCACAACCCTTGCGTCCCGAACACCCTCGAATGACTTCGGACTTGGGATGTGGACTCGCTGGGATAAGTTTTCCTTATCCTTTTCCGCTAGTGCCGCCTTCAGCGCACTAATCTCCTCCCAGAGGACCTCGACGATCCCCTCGTTTCGAACAGCCCCGTTCGACGAACTGGGATCCGTAGGGGGAGTGTTCTGAGGTCCGATTCCGACTTCCAACACTCTCTGGAGAGTCCGACTTATGTCGGTCACTTTCTCAGCGAGGTTTCTGAGAGACCGAACCACAGTATCTTCGGGATCGATGGGGTGATCACCGTCGATACCCAGGAAACTTTCGATCCGATCGATCCTGTCGTAAGTCCTCATTCTCGGCATTGTTGGATTCTTCACGAATGAGTCGCAACCGGGGCTCTGATACCAAGTTTTCACGGCACTAGAAACTGCTATGTAACGTGACCAACAGTAAGGGCAACACCTCACTCAGCCTTTTCGAATAGAACGCACACGAAGACTCTTTTTCCACAAAACACTCGAAACTTTTATTATTTTCGGAAGTCAGAACAACCTCACACTTCTTCTGTCAATCACAAGGACCTTACAGGGTCTATTTATACGGCAGGGACAAGCCCCCACTGCCTGGGCGTCATAAAGGCCATTTACTCCAGCATTTACTGTCATTTACTCGGTCGTTACAGAATCCCGCATTAACGGTCATTTATTCGGCCGTTATATTTACTCGGCCGTTACGAGCCTTCAGCACGATCCATTTCTCGGGGCGTTACGAGGCTTTAGTACGGTTGATGTGCGTTAACTCAAGTACTAAATTACCTAGATCTAACGCTTCCGCAAGAATACGGATCGTGTAGCAACTAGGGTCGAACACAAGGAATTGATGCAACCTTAAAGCTATTAAACTAATGGAATAGACGTGTAAATTGAATAATTGTGGATTGCGAATGAACTAAACTAAACTAATCGACGGGATAAACTTATGACTAAGCACCATAGGTATCGAGAGTTTGCACAACGATGTAACGAAGTTCTAAAAGGATAATTGGTCTTAGGTACTATCATGAGTTCAGGGAATTTAAGATCAACCAATCAATCTGAAAACATGATCAAATACCAAATTCATTCATATCAAGTGGCGTACAAGTATGAAAGCATTAAGATCCACCATTCATTAAGCATAAGACTTCGTTACATACTGGCAATACTCTCTAACCCATGGTAATGGATCTACTCAGACATGAACACAGTAAAAGAAACAAAGGAGAATACTAAATTCGACATAGAAAGAGAATAAGAATGCTCCCTATTCATCAACCAATGTCTTCGATAGATCCCCCTTGCTCCCGATCCTTTGTTCCGTCTTTTCTTCCTTTTTCCTTCTGTCCTAATGTCTCTCAATGTTCCCCTCTCGAATCTGGTTCGAATCCCCCTTTTTTAGATCTGATTTCTTCTTATTTGGCCGTTCTAAAACTTAGGAATTAGTTGAGGAATTCAAGGGCCCGAGCGGGCATAGCTTCTACCCGCTCGTGCAGGCCTTGTGCCCGGTCGTGCACACCTTTTCTAGCCCGAACGGGCACTCATGCCCGAGCGTGTGCTTCTTTAGCCTGAGTGGGGCAAACTTGCGGTGAGCTTTGGCCACAATTAGCCCGAGTGGGCACTTGTTCTCCACCCGAGCGGGCACTCCCTTCATGATTGTGTTCCTTGAGCGCCCGAGTCGTGCAAAGCCATGGGGGATCTTGTGCATTGGCATATCCTAAGATGTTGTTTCCGCTCCTTTCGCTCGGTGTTTGAGTGTTCACTTTCAGTCCATGGCCTTGCACAAGTTGAACCTTGACATTCAGCTACGTTTTCGGGGTTAAATCGCCATAATCTCTCGTGTTTCTCCTCATGTCTTCGTTTCCTATACAAAACACGAAATGTAGATAAAGTCTTCGAATAAACTCGATAAATGAATGAAATCTAAGTAATCTACTCAAAACTAGACCTAAGAATCACGTAAATACTAGAGTCGAGTACTAGAAGAGCTAATCTAGAGTCGAGTACTAGAAGAGCTAAACAACAATGGATACTAGCACAAGTACTTCGAAGAATTAGCCATCATGCAAAACAACGCGTCACATGAACGCAAGCCTAAGCGTACCTAGTTCAGACTTCTATCAACCGAAAGTCTCGAACCATGCAATCCTACCAATGACCTAAGTCTAGTCCGTACTCCTAAACAACGTCCAAGCGTTCTCCATACCAACTCTCCTAAGCTTGAGATATCTTTAAACTTATATTCCCGTTCTTATTCTCTTTTTTTTTATATTTTCTTTCTTCTTTTCCTTCTTTTTTTATATAGATCCATGCTTTGTTCCTAGGACGTCGAAGTCGAAGAGGGTAGCTTTCTACTTAGACACAGGCTGCCTATGGCACACTCATAAGGTCTCGTAACCTTAGCGGAGTGAAGAGATGCGTCATTGAAGAATATATTTTTTTTCTGATTTTGTTACTTCTCTTTTTTTTTATTGAAGAATACGCATGACTCTAACCCTTAGGACGTAGAATAGCGCCTCAACCCACCACTTAGACCCGAACCATCGATCTCGATGTACTCATGTCAATATAAACTTGAAATAGTTAGAAAACTTATCCAAAAATTGACAGTGGAGTATAAGCGTGTGGAATCTAATGAACGGTAAAATCTATCAAACAAGCAACGATTAATCGGTATACTCGGAGATATGATACTTGGTACTGAAACCTAGGAGGTGAATGTAACTATAGGTCATGATTTCAAGCACAATTACTCAACTAATCGGAATCAAGAAGACTTCTAAGCAAACCTAGACTATTATTCACGATTCGACAAAGT
>CM071863.1:46564769-46581348 GCA_036759665.1 Gynandropsis gynandra
TGACACCGGATTGTATTGTAATCGTTTCTACTATCCCTTTATGGGACACATGAAATAAAATTTGCTTCCAACAAAAAAAAAAGTCTGGGGGATTTCTAGGGAAAAAGGGAATTCTCGATTTTTATATCTCCCACATGTTCCATGTTTATGTTTGCTTAGGAAAAAGCAAACATTCAATTCTAGGGGATTTTGATCATCTCGTTTTCATACACGATTCTCGCATGATTTTAGATATGTTTAGATGCGATGTTTATGAGGGATTTTGTATTTGTTTTACTTGTTTACGTGTTTTCATGTTCTTATAGGTTTTAATGTGTATTTGGTTTGTTTCGGAGCTAAAGAACATACACGGGACAAAGTCCGAGCATAAGAGATTATAACGGAGCAAACGAGAGGTTAAACGGGTAAGGAATGCGATACGCATGAGGAGATAAGGCCCCCACGCGGGGTGGTTTCCTTAGCCCGCTCGGGCTGGGCATCCAATAGAAAATGCCCAGCTCGTGCTCACCTTCAGCACGCACGGATAAAAGCTCATGAGGAGCCCACGCGGGGTGTCTTCTTTAGCCCATACAGGATGGTTGTCCAGCAGAAAATGCCCGAGTCGTGCTCACCTACAGCACGCGTGGGTCATGGAGAGAGTGAGGAGCCCGTGCAGGGTAGCTTATTTAGCCCACGCGGGTTGTGTTTGCAACAACTTCCTTTGAAGTTCTCCAACGGGGAATTTGTTAAAAAAGAGACCCCAATTGAGTTCAGATGAAAGAAAACATAGAGGGGAACCCTAGGAGGGTAGACAACAACCATTCATCATCCATAGAATATCCCTCTTTATGGGAGACACGCATGGAGTCAAGGATTGATTTGGATCATCACTCGTTTGATATTTCTATGCTCCTTATTCTACTGATTTCGTTTAAGTTATTTAGACTCATGATCGGGTAGTAGATTTATTCTAGGAGAAGGGATTAGCCCATGGCTGTCCCAAAATCCTGTTTGATTTATTTATGAATGCATTTCCCTATTTTGTTTATCTAATCTTTCTCTGAGCGCTTATTGTCTTGTGTTTACAAAGGCCGCATAAATGCATGTGTTAGGGATTAGGAGAATGACCGAAAGGAGAATTCTAGTCCTATAAAATCAGGCTTAAAACAACCGAGACTATGTTACGAAAGTAGGGTAGTAACGGTTGAGGGTTGAATCGGGTGAATCATGAATCGTAATGGGGTTTAGTTGGGGTGTCAGCCACGAAAGTAGGGGATGACTCAATAGAACCACGTCCCTATGCCTTGAGAGAGGGTCAGATCTACATTAGGATCGTCCGCCTTAGATATCTTGATAGGGAATACACGATTAGATAGATTGAAGGTAGGTTTCAGAAGCTATGCGGTGAAATCGGATCCTAGAACGTTTGTCTCTTTATTAGGAACTCGTTAGTCCACTGCATCATCATATTTGCATTTCACAACCATCAATCCATCTCATCCAGCATTGATTCTAGTTTAATTCTTAGACCGTGTTGCATTAGTCCCTGTGGGATCGAGACCTAAATTACTACACACGTTTCGTGCACTTGCGGGTAGTTTTAAGTTAATTTGTTTAACTTGATACGAATAAGAATACAAGCATATTCATTGAGATCTTACTTAATATTCTCATGATATTTTACGAGATATTATGGATATTATTTGATATCTTATTGAATATCGATATACTTCCGAAGATTGTACGAATATTCCGCGATATTATATTTCGTTTTCCATACGATATTGTATACTATATAAGAAAATATTTCGTGATTAAGAAAACAAGGAGAATTGATTCCACTTCTTCCAAGATGTAGTCCATATTTTATCATGGTATCAGAGTCTCTTCTAGTCTTTCTATTTTTTTCTTTCTTCGTTTGATGTACCACATAAAAATTGACTTCCTCGATTGTTTCTCGACAAAGTATCTTATCTCATTTTTCTTTGTTGTTCTCCAACATGAACCAAGAATCGAGCTTCCATTCTAATTTCGACCAAAACCTCAAACTAAATCCTCCAAAGATAATAAAAAAATCATGCATCGATAGACTTCTTCGACCGACGACACACTACTCGGATGACCCAATGCTCCATCGACCCGCTACTCCAATGACCCGACTCGTTTCCACCAGATCCGAACCCCGATGCCCTATCCGATGTACTAAACCCTATCACCGTTTTGATGTATTAACTCGACGCCTTTCGGCGTGACGAACCCGACACCCGTCGGCATACCGATATCGATGCCCTTCGGTGTACCGAACCCGACGCCCTTTGGCGTACCTAAACCCGATGCCCTTCGGCGTACCCAAACCCGACACCCTTCGGCATACCCGGCGTACCGACCCGGATGCGTTCTGGCATACCGACCATGATGCCCTCTAGCATACCGACCCTGATACCCTTCGGCTTACCAAACCCCGACGCCTTCAGGTGTACCGTCCCATGGGCGTTTTTCTTCCAAGTTGAGGATCCAAAATTTGCACGCTCGAACTTGAGGGAGGATATTAAGGGATATAATCCGTGTGATTGATGCAAGAATATTCTCTGAGATCTTACTTAATATTCTCATTATATTTTACGAGATATTCTGGATATTATTTCATATCTTGAATACCAAGATATTTCCAAAGATTGCACGAATATTCTACGATATTATATTTTCTTTTTCGTACGATATTATATAATATATAAAAATATATTTCGTAATTAATAAAACAACGAGAATTGATTCGACTTCTTTTAAGATGTAGTTGTATATTTTATCACATTGATTTACCATGTTTTATGCGATGTCAAAGATTTTAAGATATAACGTATCGTTGTTGAGGGAGGTTTAGGAAAAAATTCGGGAAAGTTAAAAGTTTTTAGGCAATGTTATCTATATACATATATATATACATATATATTAAAACACATACATGTATGTTTATATATACATATAAACATACACGTACATATAAATATATATTTACAAACAGGAGGAATATGTATATATACACACATAAATACAAAAATACACATAATCTATATATATATATATATACTTAAATAAAAATATACATATGTATATAAATACTTATAATAAACGCACATATAGGTACACCAATGTCACCTTATCCTCAACTTTTATTTTCTCAACCCAAGCTAGTGTTACCTACCTCTTCAACTTTTAGGTTTTACTTTCTTCTCCTTCCATAGAAACCCATTGTAGAGGTGGAGATGACAATGTCCACTGTCCGCCATGTACGAAGGCTAATATCGGTCCAAATACTCTTAAACATTTCGAAGGTTCTCACCTAGAAAAGACTGAGTCTTTGAAGGTCTCCAAGCAAGACATCAAGCGAAGACTAGGTTTCAAACCGAAGGTTTCAAGGGGAGTAACATTCATTCTCAAACAGAAGGTTTCCATGAACGTTATCATCTTCAACCTTCTCTCTTCTCTCACTCACTCTAACGGATTGGTAACATAATCCATTTCAACTGATAACAAGTTCTCAGTCTTGAGTTCTTTAACAAACTAAAGGGTTGTATACTTTTTATATAAACACTCCATGTACTCATTGATATTCATTGGATATATTTCTTCAAACCTAATTCTTTTTCTTTTCTGTTCGTTCATTTGTTTAAGAATGTTGATCTTTTGCTCATGAACTAGTGAATGTTTTCATGAGCTCTTAACACCTTGTGATTATTTGTGCATACGGAATAAAAGAAATCGAACGTGGCTTTTAGTTTGTGTTATACCGTATGTGTGAAGGAAATGAGATTGAGGAGGAATGAAGAACACACGGTTTAGAGAATGATTTTGAATGTGATACCAAGTTCACACTCTTCCTAAACTTCATATAATCCTATTACAAAAGATTCCATCACTTTCTTTTGGAGACAAGTTCTTACACAATCTGATACTACCTTACTCAAAATAGGCTTCTATAATAGCCTATGACATGATACTTAAACATCAATGTTTTTACCTTATTATATCAATATTACCGTTGTTAATTTTAATGAAAATTGACCCTTTTTTCTTGTTGTGTCCGCATGGGCTTGATGGGCTTGCATTTGTCATTGGGCCTTGGTATTTGCTAGGTTTCCTTCTCTGCTCACGGGCTCGAGGTAGTGGGCTTCGGACTTCTTGGTGATGGGCTTCTCCACGCACGCGGCCCACCCGAGGATATTTTGTGTTGCGGTTCGAGAGGCTTCTCCAGAACACTCCCCTTTCAGCTTCTCTCGAAGCTTCTCTCTCACCCCGTCGCTCCCACACCGGCCATTCCATTTAATCTCCCTCTTGGCCGGTCGTGGTACGACGCCGGTCTTCTCCCTCAACTCATAGAATTATCCAGTAGGTAGCGACTTTGTGAGGATCCACTGAATGCTAATCTCCTCGAACAAACCGTAAGTCAATGCTTTCTTCAGCTTGAGCTTCCCTTACAACATGAAATCTTATCTTTATGTTCTTGGTTCGCTTGTGGTCTATCGGATTTTTCCAGATATCTATCGATGCCGTACCATCACTGTAGATAGGTACCCCCAATTGCATGCAAAACCCTAACTCTTCGAATAACCTTGATAGCCATGTTGCATGGTTGGTTGCTGCACTTAAGTCCATGTATTTGACCTCAGTGGTTGATTCTCCACGAGTGTTTGTTTCTGTATTTCCCAGCTAAACACAACACTTTCGATTGTAAAACAATACCCACTTGTGCTTCTCATATCACTTAGACTTCCTGCTAAGTCCGCATCTACATATCCCACAAGCTCTGCATATTCAACTCTCTTACATTTCAATTTGTAATCCTTAGTTTCTCTGATATACCTTAATACCCGTTTTGCATTTTGTAAACTGTATACTGTCGGGTTCGCATTGCTTCGTGACAGGTACAAAGCTGAGAAGGCGAGGTCTAGCCGCGTGGATGCAAGGTAGAGGATGCCTCCTACCATGCTCCGATACAACGTCTGATCGGTAAGTTCTTCGCCGTCCTCTTTTACTTTGCAGTTTAGGGTCAAGGGAGTACTCACTCCCTTAGAGTTAAGCATACCGAACTTCAAAAGAAGTTGGATAGCATACTTGTCCTGGCTTAAAAATATTCCATCCTTGAGGTTCTTAACCTCAAATCCCAGAAAAAATTTAAGTGAACCCAAGTCACTCATATTAAACATTGTGCTTAGCTTGACCTTAAACTCCTCAATCATCTTAAAACTATTCCCAGACTTTATTATGTCATCAACGTATAACAAATCACCAGAATGTTACCTCCTTCCACTTTGATGTACATTGCTGCATTACAGTGGCTCCTAACACATTCTTCTTGTAAGAAGAAGGTGTCTATCTTACTGTACCAGGCCCTGGGTGCCTGCTTTAATCCATATAAAGCATTATTAAGTCGTAAAACTTTATGTTCTGAGCCAATTACCTCATATCCTGGTGGATGTTGAACGTACACTTCTTCCTTAATCTCCCCATTCAAGAACGCTGACTTAATGTCCATCTGGTGTAGTGACAAGTCCTTTTAAGCTGCTACGGCTATCAGTATCCATATTGTATCATACCTTGAAACTAAGGCAAATGACTCGCCATAGTCAAGTTCATAGGTCTGAGTAAACCCCCGTGCCACCAACCTTGCTTTATACTTCTGAAATTTTCCTTCCTCTCTATTTTTATCTTGTATATCCACTTCACCCCAATGATTTTCTGATTCAATGGTCTTTTAGTGAGATACCAAGTCTGATTTTTCTGTAGCATTTGCATTTCAACATCCATAGCCCCTTTCCATTCTGGATGTTTTAGAGCCTCTTCGTAGGATGTTGGTTCCACCACAGCTAGATAACAGCTCTCCTTTGTTTGTATCCCTTCTGTATCTTCCTCAATCCGGTATAGGTCACTCAATCTCCATGTTCTGTGTATATCATGGGATGACTCACTGGTATTACTAGTGCTAGGCTCCTGAGACGATGGGGTGTTTGACAATGAAAATTGCAGATGATCCTGGTGGTGTTTCCCTCCTACTATTCTCATTGTCTCTAGCACTTGGCTGCCCAGAGGTACTCCCCACTTCAAACGTCGTCGTAGGTACTCCCTCTGGGTTGCTGGAATTTTGTGGATTCAAATACACCGTAGGAATAAATACTTCCTTCTCCTCTACCTTTGTTTCCTAATCCCAGCTCTTCTCCTCATCAAATATTATATCTCTTGATACTTCCACCTCCCCGTCTCAATCATGTATACTCTGTAACCTTTACTCTGGCTACTGTAACCTACAAAAACACAAATCTGTGACTTGTCGTCCAGCTTGTCTTGTCTCTGTGTAGGCACCATCTTGTAGCATAAACACCCAAATATTCGTAGATGTCCAATAGAGGGCTTGTGCCCACTCCAAACCTCCAAGGGGGTTTTATCTTTCAATGCACTTGTAGGCAATCTATTTTGAATGTACGACGTCGTAAGTACTCCATCTGCCCAAAATCTATTAGGCATCTTCTTATCCTTAAGCATACATCTGGTCATCTCCATTAATTGCGGTTCCTCCACTCTGCAACCTCGTTCTGCTGGGGAGTATAAGCCACACTTAACTCTTTTAAAATCCCCTTCTTGGCCAAATATTCTGAGAATTCCTTAGAATAAAATTGAGACCCCCTATCAGACCTTAGCTTTTTAATCTTCTTCTCCGTTTGATTCTCAACCTAACTCGCAAACTTTCTGAAAATTGCAAGGACATCTAACTTGAGCCTCAAGAAATATACCCAAGTCATATGGAAGTAGTCATCTATAAATGTTAACATATAGGCACTCCCATCCTGTGAGGGTGTGTCCATAGGTCCACCCAAGTCCATGTGTAATAGACCTAGAACCTGTTTCGCCTTGTACTCCGAGCTTTTAGGTGTTTCTTGTCTGTGTTGCTTGCCTTTCGCACATGCTTCACAGACCTCCTTCACCACCATGATTTATGGTAAACCCTTCACCATTTGATCCATTTGTAGCTTCTCCAGATTGTGCACTCCCGTATGACCTAGTCTCTTATGCCTTAGGTCTGATATTCCCATCTTCTCTTCGGTTACTCTTGCTTCTTCCTTTGCTATCCTCCATTTAAGAGGATACACTTTCTTAACCATAGGCACTTCTATTGTTGTTGAAACAGTTTTATCCTTTACCAAGCATTTGTCTTCGGTGAAGACAACCTCATACCCATTCCGAACCATCTGCGACACACTTAATATGTTTTTGTCTAGCCCCGACACCAAGAAAACATCTTTAATGATCTTAACTCCTTTCTTCGTATAAACTTGAATGTTCCCCTTACCGGAAGTGGTCAAAACCTCTCCATTTCCAAACCTTTATAGGTACTCTAAAGTACCTATATAGCGTTGTGAAATACCCTTCTTGTTTGGCCATGTGATTCGTAGCACCACTGTCCACCAACCACACATCATCTTCGAAAACTTGATGCGCTAAGTGTGCTGCCGTAAACAACAAGGTTTCTTCTTCTTCTTCTTGCTCAATTACGTGTGCTTGATTTTGGGTCGGTCTCTTGTTTCTGCACTCACGTGAAAAATGGCCTAGCTTGCCACATGTATAACATTCTTTCTTGCTTTTGTTTTGTCTGTTTGGTTGTCCTCTGTCTTGGCTTTGATTGTTTCGAAAGAAGCACTAGCTCTCTTGATGATTGTCTTCCTTGCATATAATGCACGCCTTCTTCCCCTTAGGTTTACAGTCTGTTTTACCAAAGGGTTTCTTGCTAGACTCAGATCGGTTGTTGTTAATCTTGAGTCCCTTAAACTTTGCTTGGAATGCTCCTTCCAGACCACCCCATGCATGTCATCTAGCCTTGACTCTTGAGACTGTAATGATATCATCAGTTCCCCCACCGAGAGTGTTGTGAGGTCCTTGGTCTACTCTATGACCCCAACATATGGGTCGAATCTTTCTTGCAACGAACACATGATTTTTGAAACTAGAGTGTCTTCTCTAATTTCATCACCAAACGCCTTCATCTCATTTGCCAACTCTGTCACCTTGTTAGCAAAATCATTAATATTTTCCTTCTCACCTTGCCTTAGAGTGTAGTAACTCGCCCTCAACCTTTGGACTTTTATCATGTCTGTCTTGGGATCTCCTTGGAATCTCTCCTTGAGTAGATCCCATGCAGCCTTCAACAATTCACACACAGATAAGTGTGCTGCGAAAATTTCATCAGAAACTGCACTATATAGAAGTTGTAAGGCAGTCTGATCCTTGGCCTCAATTTCTTCCAATAACTGCAAGGCCTTCTGTAAATCCTCCTCCACTGGTACAACCCTTGTGATGGGCTTCTCGGGCAGTCCTTCGGTGACCACCTTCCACAGTTTCTTAGACCTAAGCAATGCCTTTACTTTTATCACCCAAAGTTTGTAGCTTTTGTCGTCGAACACATGTATAGGCAGTGTAGTCTGCATGTTGTTGTTTGTTGCTTGTGCTGGTCTTTTTGTATTGTCGATTGTACTAAATATTGTACTTGTGCTTGTGCTCCCTCTCAGACTTTAGATCCGAAAGGCTCTAATACCAATTGTTGATCTTTTTCTCATGAACTAATGAATGTTTTCATGAGCTTTGTACACCTTGTGATTACTTGTGCATACAGAATAAAAGAAAGCAAACCTGGCTTTTGTGTTTGTGCTATACCGTGTGTGTGAAGAAAATGAGATTGAGACAGAGGAATGCAAAACACACAGGTTGGAGAATGATTTTGGATGTGATACCAAGTTCACACCCTTTCTAAACTTCATATACTCCTATTACAAAAGATTCCATCACTTGCCTCTGGAGACAAGTTCTTACACAATCTGATACTATCTTACTCAAACTAGGCTTCTATAATAACCTTTGAGATGATACTTAAACTGCAATATTTTTACCCTATTATATCAATATTACCGTTGTTAATTTTAATGAAAATTGACCCCTTTCTTCTTGTTGTATCCGCATGGGCTTGATGGGCTTGCATTTGTCACTGGGCCTTGGTATTTGTTGGGCATCTTTCTCTGTTCACGGGCTCCAGGTAGTGGGCTTCGGCTTTCTTGGTGATGGGCTTCTCCACACGCGCAGCTCACCCGGGGATATTTTGTGTTACGGTTCGAGAGGCTTCTCCAGAACACTTCCCTTTCAGCTTCTCTCAAACCTTCTCTCTCAGCCCGTCGCTCCCACGCCGGCCATTCTGAAGGAGCTGTTCGGCGTGAGAGCGACAGGAAGCGAGGGGAGGTTCGAGGAGAACCTTCTGGAGAGACTGAAGGCGTATGCGGGAAGCCTGAAGGTAATAGACGAGAGGGCCGTTGTTATCAGGCGAGGCCCAGTAGCACTCAAGCCCAAGAAGAAAGGCATGAGCCCAGCGAGTTGAAGCCTGAGAAGAAGCAGCCCGGTCCAGAAGTCCAAATGCATAGCAAGCCCACGATCAACATGCACGAGTAAACAAACAGGGGATCAGGCGACAAAATGCAGAGCAAGGCAACGGAAAATTGGAGCTTTTGAACAGGCATTTGCAGCAGAGGATTATAGTCTAATACTATGATATTTAGCTATTTTAAGACATAGGTGTTAGAGGTTGTTATACATAGCAATCTCCTTTTGAATGGACAAAATATATATATGAAACGAAGGGTGTAAAACTGTATTACACTCAGCACTTATCAGGAAAAACACCATTGCAGCTAAACACTTAAACACGTGAGAGATAGGGGAGAGGAGAGCAAGCCATACGAGAGCAACAAAACCACAAACACATTTTTCATTTTTATGTTTGCACTAAATTGATAGGAAGAAGATTAAACTCATGAATTAGTTCATGAGCATTTTAACAACTATTGGTATCAGAGCCTTTCGGATCTAAAGGCCGAGAGGGAGCACAAGCACAAGCACAAGCACAACACACACAAAGATGCAAAATACACCACCGATACCTATTTTCGATGGTAAGACTTTCAATCTCTGGGTGATCAAGATGAAGGCATTACTCAGATCAAAACAGCTGTGGAAAGTAGTCACAGAAGGACTACCAGAGAAGCCTGTGGTCGGGGTTGGTCTTATGGAGGAGTTGCAGAAATCTTTGCAACTTTGGGAGGAGATTGAAGCTAAGGACCAGACTGCCTTACAGCTTTTGTACAGTGCATTCTCTGATGATATTTTTGTAGCACCTTATCAGTGTGTGAGACATCGAAGGCTGCTTGGGATCTCCTTAAGGAGAGGTTTCAAGGGGACCCCACGACAGCAATGATAGAACTCCAAAGGCTGAGGGCGAGTTATTACACCCTAAGGCAGGGTGAGAAGGAAAGCATCAAGGACTTTGCAAACAAAGTTATGGAGTTGGCAAATGAAGGCTTTTGGAGATGAGATCAAGGAGGATACACTGGTGTCAAAAATCTTGTGTTCATTACAGGAGCGGTTTGACCCGTATGTTGGGCCATTGAGCAGACGAAGGACCTCACAACACTCACGGTGGGAGAACTCGTCATATCGTTACAGTCTCAGGAGGTGAGACTAGAACATAGACACGGTGGTGGTCTGGAAGGGGCATTCTAGGCAAAGTTCAAAGGGCTTAAGGTCAACAGCAACCGATCTTAGTCCAGTAAGAAATCATACGGAAAAGTAGAAAAAAAGTTTAAGGAGAAGAAGTTTTGCAGTATATGCAAGAAACACAACCATCAGGAGAGCCAGTGTTAGAAACAAACAGTTACAAGGAGATCAAAACAAACAAAACAAAGGAAAGAAGGAGTGCTACACTTGTGGCAAACTGGGTCATTTTTCACGAGAATGCAAGAACAAAAGACCCACGCAAAATCAAGCACACGTAGACCAGCAAGAAGAAGAAGAAGAAAATTCATTGTTTACGGCAGCACACTTGATACATGAAGTTTTTGAAGATGATGTGTGGTTAGTGGATAGTGGTGCTACAAATCACATGGCAAAACAAGAAGGGTATTTCACAACTCTAGATAGGTACTTTAGAGTACCTATAAAGGTTGGAAATGGAGAAGTTTTAACCACTGCCGGTAAAGGAAACATTCAAGTTAACACGAAGAAGGGAGTTAAAATTATTAAGGACGTTTTCCTCGTACCGGGGTTGGACAAGAATCTGCTAAGTGTGTCGCATATGGTAAGAAATGGGTACGAAGTATTATTCACTGAAAACAAGTGCTTGATTAAGGAAAAAGCTGGTGCAAAGGTGGTTGAAGTACCGATGATTAAGAAGGCGTATCCTCTCAAAGGGAGGATAGTTAAAGAAGAGGCTAGAATAGCCGAGGAGAAGATGAGTGTCTTAGACCTATGGCATAAGAGGCTAGGTCACACGGGAGTTCATAATCTAGAAAAACTATAACGAGATAAGATGGTGAAGGGGTTACCACAAATTACTGTGGTAAAGGAGGTATGTGAGGGGTGTGCTAAGGCCAAGCAACACAGGCAGGAAATTTCTAAGAGTTCGGACTATAAGGCGAAACAAGTTATAGGTCTCATACACACATATTTGTGTGGACCTATGGATACACCATCACTTGATAGGAGTGTCTATCTATTAACCTTCACAGACGACTACTCCCATATGACTTGGGGTTATTTCTTGAGACTCAAGTCAAACATTTTTTTTCAATATTTAGACGATTTGCAAGTCAAGTTGAAAACCAGACGGAGAAGAAGATAACTAAGCTACGTTCTGATCGAGGGACTGAGTTCAACTCTAAGGAGTTCTCAGATTATTTTGCCGAGAAGGGGATAGTAAGGGATTTGAGTGTGGCATATACGCCACAGCAGAATGGGGTTGCTGAACGGAGGAATCGCACCCTAATAGAAATGACGAGGTGTATGCTTAAGCATAAGAACATGCCTAACAAGTTTTGGGCAGAGGGAGTTTTAATTTCAGTGTACATACAGAATAGATTGCCTACAAGGGCACTGGAAGATAAAACCCCCTTGGAGGTTTGGAGTGGGCACCAACCCTCTATTGGACATCTACGAATCTTTGGGTGTCTATGTTATAAAATGGTGTCTACACAGAGACGAGGAAAGCTGGATGACAAGTCACAAGTTTGTGTCTTTGTGGGTTACAGCAGCCAGAGTAAGGGCTATAGGGTTTATGTGATTGAGACGGGGAAGGTGGAGGTGTCAAGAGACGTAATATTTGATGATGAGAAAAGCTAGGATTGGGAAGCAAAAGAAGGGGAGAAGGAAGTACCTATACCTATGGTATTTCTGAATCCACAGAATTCTAGTAACCCAGAGGGAGCGTCTACGACTATGTTTGAAGTGGGGAGTACCTCAGGGCAGCCAAGTGCTAGAGGCAGTGAGAGTAGCAGGAGGAGAACACCCCCAGGTACCCCTTTGCAATTTTCACTGTCTAATACTCCATCATCTTAGGAGCCTAGCACTGTAAATACCAGTGAATCATCCCGTGACATACACAGAACACGGAGGTTGAGTGATTTATATCGAATTGAGGAGGACACAAAAGGGATACAGCTAGAGGAGAGTTGTTATCTAGCCGCGATGGAACCTACCTCATATGAAGAGGCTCTAAGGCATCCAGAGTGGAAAGAGGCGATTGATGTTAAAATGCAAATGTTGCATAAGAACAAGACCTGGTATCTCACTGAAAGACCCATGAACCAGAAAGTGATTGGGGTGAAGTGGATATACAAGGTTAAGAAAGATGAAGAAGGGAAAATTCAGAAGTATAAAACGAGACTAGTGGCATGGGGGTTTACTCAAACCTACGGGCTAGACTATGGGGAGACGTTTGCCCCGGTATCAAGGCACGATACAATACCAACCTTGATAGCCGTAGCAGCACAAAAGGATTGGCCGCTACATCAAAAGGATGTTAAGTCGGCACTTTTAAACAGTGAGATAAAAGAAGAAGTCTACGTTGAACAGCCACCAGGATATGAGGTAATTGGATCAGAATATAAAGTTTTGCGTCTTAACAAAGCTTTATATGGGTTGAAGCAGGCACCGAGGGCCTGGTATAGTAAAATTGACACATTTTTCTTACAAGAAAATTGTGGTAGAAACCACTGCGATGCAACAATGTACATCAGAGTGGAAAGAGGTAACATTTTGGTAATCTGCTTATACGTGATGACAGAATTTTATCTGGAAATTGTTTTAAGATGAATGAAGATTTTAAAGCCAAGCTGAGCTCGACATTTGATATGAGTGATTCGAGATCATTGAAGTTTATTCTGAGATTTGAGGTTAAGAACCTCAGAAATGGGATATTTTTAAGCCAGGAAAAATACGCTACCCAACTTCTTTCGAAGTTCGGTATGATTGACTCTAAAGGAGTGAGTACTCCTTTGACTCAGAACTGCAAAGTAAGAGATGACGGCAAAGAACTTACCGAGCAGATAGAGTATCGGAGTATTGTGGGGGTATACTTTAACTTGCGTCCACACGCCCAAACTTGGCATTCGCGGCATCGTGCCTGTCAAGGAGTAACGCACACCCGACAGTACAAAGTTTACAGAACGCTAAGCGAGTACTAAGATACATAAAGGAGACGAAGGACTATGGTTTGAAGTTTGAATGGGTGGAATATTCAAACCAGTAGGTTATGCAGATGCAGACCTAGCAGGGAGCCTAAGTGACATGACAAGCACGAGCGGGTTCTGTTTTACAATCGGAAGTTCGATTCTCAGTTGGGAAACACAGAAACAGTCGATTGTGCCGAATATATGGCCTTAAGCGCGGCAACGAATCATGCAGCATGCACATGCAAGGAGGGGTTCCGATATCCAGTGATAGTACAGCCACAATCGCTATCGGTAAGAATCTGATAGACCATAAACGGACTAAACATATTAAAATTCATTTTCATGTGGTTAGAGAGGCACAAGCAGAAGGAAGGGTTGACTTACGGTTTATTCGAGGGGAAGAGGAAATCGCCGACATCCTCACGAAGCCGCTATCGCCAGGGAGATTCTGTGAACTGCGACAGAAGCTAGGCGTCATACCACGACCAGAAAGGAAGGAGACTGAAGGATCTGTCCGGCGTGAGAGCGATAGGAAGCGAGGGGAGGTTCGAGGAGAACCTTCTAGAGAGACTAAAGGCGTACACGGGAAGCCTGAAGGTAATAGACGAGAGGGCCGTTGTTATCAGGCGAGGCCTAGTAACGCTCATGCCCAGGAAGAAAGGCATGAGCCCAGTGAGTTGAAGCCCGAGAAGAAGCAGCCCAGTCCAGAAGTCCAAATGCACAGTAAGTCCACGATCAACATGCACGGGTAAACAAACAGGGGATCAGGCGACAAAACGCAGAACAAGGCAACAGAAAATTGGAGCTTTTGGACAGGCATTTGCAGCAAAAGATTATAATCTAATACTATGATATTTAGCTATTTTAAGACATAAGTATCAGAGGTTGTTACACATAGCAATCTCTTTTTGTAATGGACAAAATATATATATGAAACGCAGGGTGTAAAACTGTATTACTCTCAGCACTTATCAGGAAAAACACCATTGCAGCTAAACATTTAAACATGTGAGAGAGAGAGGAGAGGAGAGCAAGCCATACGAGAGCAACAAAACCACAAACACATTTTCCATTTTTATGGTTGCACTAAATTGAGAGGAAGAAGATGAAGCTCATGAACATTATTAATTAGTTAAAGAGCATTTTAACAACACATTCCCTTCACAGAATTCATATACATCTTGTTTAAGAGTTCTCACAGCTAAGACGAATGACTAAGGCCAACAGAGGCGAACGACTAAGCCAAACGAACGATGCACAACGACAAACGAACGAAGAAAAGAGGCATCGAACGACGACAAGCAAATGGTGGCAAACGAATGATGAAGAGAGGCATTGCATGTAAACGGTGACAAGTGAAGGAGACGAGTCCAGAGGCGCGATAGTGGAGTTTGTGGGGGGGCGATTTTGCCTAGACGGCGGCGACTAATCGATCACCCCGTTCCGCTTTTACAACAGTGATAGTACACATATACACAATGTATTTTATTTTAAAAACGTTATATATAATGTTATTAATTTTTAAAATATAAAATTTATAAAGAGAGAAAAATATGATTTTGATTTTATATTTATATGTATGTATATATACGTGTGTTTATAAATTCACATATATATGTGTATATGCATTTATATGATTATATATTTGTTTACAGATATATATATATAAATTGTGTTTATTTTTGTAAATATATATGTATTTACTTATATATACATATATATGTACGTGTGTATATATTTTTGTACTTTTGAATATATATATATATATATGTTATATATATATATATGCTTATGTGTGTACATATGTATATGGTTTAGTATGTGTATATATATCTCATGTCTCTATATATACATATATAGACAATATGATCTGAAAATCTCTCAATCGTCTCTAAATTTTGTAAAATCTATATGAATATCATAAAATCTCTATAACTCGTATGTTGTATCCCAAACTCTTTTTACCAAGTAGAAAAGTATAAGGGACGTGACAAATGACATGTCAAATGTGTAAAGGATATACATGTAAAAAGGGTAGAACCGTAATTTCTGTAATTAGGTCCAATGTTGTAATTAGGTCTAATGTTGTACTTTGTACTTATAGCCGTTTAGGCTTATTCTAATCAATTATTCAGATTTGAAATTATCATGGTATCAGAGCTTTAGGTCTAACGACAACAAACTTTCCTAAATTCTTGGCCGGCCTCTCCTCCTCTCTCAAACCGCTGCCGCCGCCGCTCCTCCTCCTTCTTTGCGGCCACCGACCATCCCCTCTCCTTTCCTCCGGCCGTTCACCCTTCTCTTCCCTCCCTTGCCGTCGTACCATCACATACGAAGACCCTAAACACAGATCTCCCACCTCCGTCCTCCACTTCGGCCGCATAGCCCATTTTACTCGCGTCCCGGATCGCCCCTCCTCCTTCGTCCCGTGCTGCGTCCGCTGGTTATCCCGTCGCGGCAACCGTTCCTCTATCACCCTACCCTAGATCTAATCTAAGATCTAACCCTAGATCCACAATACCAAACCGTAGATCTTGCATCTCTTGCTCAGCCGCCTCACAATCCTAATCCATGACCGGCCAAACCAGCAACCTTACCGCCTGCCTCACCGATGCGGCTCCGACTTTCGATCCACAACATCCGCTCCGCACTCTTCTCACCGTCAACATGGCCAACATCACAAAGCTGACACTGACCAATTTTCGCTCATGGAATGTTCAGATTTGTGCCCTTCTTGAAGGTCACAATCTCCAATGCTTCATTGAGGACAACTCCGTTGTTCCTCCGGCCAAGATCCATCGTGATGGAGTGTCCGTCGACAACCCTAATTTCCAGCCATGGAAGCAACAAGACCGCCTCCTCTTCTCAGCCCTATTTGGAGCAATATCGGCCTCTCTACAGCCCCTCATTGCACGCACCCCTTCCACCTACGAGGCGTGGAAGACGCTCGCCAACACTTATGGCAAAGCGTCTCGCGGCCATCTTCTACAACTTCGTGATAAGATCAAATGCTGCTCAAAAGGATCACAATCCATTGATGAATACCTCCGTACTATCACGACTAC
>CM071863.1:46592942-46615705 GCA_036759665.1 Gynandropsis gynandra
AAGCGAGGAGCATTGGAGATCAACCCGACACTTCGGTTTCGCTTGGTTTTCATGTTCCTTAGACTTTCTATTTCGTTTATGTTTGTTTACAGACGCATGAGCGAGTAGTTTGTTTGTTCTAGGAGAAGGGATTAGCCCTTGGCTATCCCGGAACCATCTTTTGATTTGTCTTTGAATGCATCTTCCCGTTTTTCGTTTATCTATTCTTTGTCTGAGTGCTTAATTTACTTGTGTTTGCGACGGCCGCATAGATGCATGTGTTAGGGATTAGGAGAAGGATCGAAAGGACAATTCTAGTCCTAGAAGATCAGGTTTAGAACAACCGAGGTTAGGCCACGAAAGTAGGGTAGCAACGGTTGAGGGTAAAACGGATGAATCATAGTTCTTATGGGTTTAGTTCAAGGTGTCAGCCACGAAAGTAGGGGGAAACTTGTCTAGATCACGTGTCTATGCCTCGAGAGAGGGTAGATATCATATTAGGATCGTCTGTGCCTTAGATCTCAAACTGGGATTTCATGATAGATAGATTGATTGTCGGTTTCGGTAGTCTTGTGGTGAAACTGGATTCCTAGAACGTTTGTACTATCGTTAAGGATCAATTCATTTATTTACTTTCAGTATTTCATTCTTCAACCATATTTGTCCGTTAGCAAGTTTGATTCATAGTTCGAATTTTGATTGTGTTGCGTAGTCTGTGTGGGATCGACACCTAAAATACTACACAAGTGCCGTGCATTGCGGGTAGTTTAGGTTATTTTATTTAACTTTGAGAACGCATCAGGTACGTTATCCAAACTTTTTATAACGGAATTTCAGATGAGCACCGAACGACGTTGGATAACGCTGCCAGAGGATCATTCATGGATCTGAGTGTCGAGGAGGCATTCGAGCTGATCGATAACCTCGCCATGAACCACACTATGTGGTCAACTCCGAGAGGTATGCCTAATAGCACTCGTCGTTTATATGAGCCTAATCTGAACAGAGCTATGGGTAATGCAGCGAATGCCATGTACTGTGCGAATTGCGGAGATACGGAGCATGTAGCGTATCAATGCATGGTACATGAGGATCTCGAACAGATGAATTATGCCCAGCAGCAAGGCAACACTCAATTCGGGAATTCTTACAACCCGAGTTGGAGGAATCACCCGAACCTTTCGTATCGAACGACTCAACCGGTAAAGTATTCGGGGTTTCCACAAAGGCAGAACAATTTTCAACAAAACAACCAACAATTCCAGCAAGGTCAGCAAATTCCGCAAGCTCCTCAACCTCCTCAAGCCCCTTCGTCGAACCTTGAGGCGGTATTGCTCGAATTCATCAAAAAGCAGGAGCAGCAACAATCGATTCGTACCAAATTCGACGCGAATGTGGGGACAGCCATTAGCGAGCTTAAAACTCAGATGGAATCTTTGAGCAATCATGTGAAGAGTTTAGAGAACGCCATAGCACAGCAGGCTGCCTCATCCTCTCGGAATCCCGGACAGGTCCCAGGTAAACCCGAGCTAAACCCGAGAGAGTACGTGAATGCTATTTCTGTGTGCAGCGGTGATGTAGTTGGGAATGCTGCTAGTACGTCCATGAATAGAGGAAAAGCTAAGGTTGCAATTATGGAAGGAGTTGAACCGGATTTAGATAAGCCATACGTTGCTCCTCCGGCGTACAAACCTCCTATACCGTTTCCTCAACGATTGGTAAGCAGTAAGTACAAAGAGAGAGTGAGCAGATTTGTAGAGGGTCTCAAGAAGCTTAACATCAACATCCCATACGTGGAAGCCCTCCAAAGGATGCCTAATCATGCCAAACTCATCAAAGAGGTATTGTCCAAAGAGAAGAACATCGAAGAGAACGAGACTGTAGCACTCACCGAGGAATGCAGCGCTATCCTTCAAAACAAGCTGCCACCGAAGTTGAAGGATCCCGGAAACTTCTCCATTCCATGCACAGTAGGTAATCTCGATATTGAAAATGCTTTGTGTGATTTAGGGACAAGCGTGAGTATCATGCCACACTCAGTTTTCGAGCGGATGGACTACGGGAACCTTAAACCTACAAAGATGTCTCTACGCCTCGCGGATCGCACGGTAAGATATCCGGTGGGAATTGTTGAAAACGTTCCCACCATGGTAGGTAAACTTTGCATTCCCATTGATTTTGTTGTACTTGAGATAAACAAAGATGCTAAGACACCTATTATTCTTGGTAGACCGTTTCTAGCCACTGCAGGTGCCCTGATAGACGTACAACAAGGAAAGCTGTCCTTACGTGTCGAAGATGAGACGATCGAATTCAACCTGTCCAGCCCCATGAACGAATCCTCATTCAAGGAGTCTTGCTTTACAGTTGATTTGCTGGACGAGTTAGAGATAGACACGCATGTTCAAGTAAGTGTTCCCGATTCTCTTGTACGGTATTTGATACGAATTTGCGATAATGCAGGATTTGCGGACGAAGGAGCTGAGATGTACACGAAATTCATGAGTGCTATTGCAGCACTAGGAGACGCCCCATGTGAGGAGATACCACACGAAATCCATGCTGGTTTCGCAGCGGAGAAGATGTCCGAACTTGAGCCCGACCCACCTCCGTCTTCCTTTCGGTATGAGTACGTTGATTCCGATAAAACATATCCTGCTGTTATGAATGCTAACATGAGTGCAGATGAGATGAGAAAGTCACCCACACGCGTAAAGAAACGTAGGAGAGTCAGCTCTTCAACGTGAATGCACGGAAATTATACAGAAGACAGCCACGAACCTTCCACCGAAACTCAGAAGAGGCTGCACCCGCACTTGCACGAGGTAATGGAAAAAGACATCATAAAACTTTTCAATGCAGATACCACTTATCCAACCTCGGGCAGCAAACGAGTGAATCCCGTGCATGATGTGCCAAAGAAAGATGCAATGACCAAGGGATGGCACGACAAAATGACCCTACCTCATGACTTCCAATCAGGTGATATAGTTCTACTTTTCAATTCTCGTCCTATGCTTTTCTCGGGCAACCTACGTTCTCGTTGGTCTGGACCTTTTCAGGTACGAGAAGTCTCCACACATGGAGAAGTGGAACTATGGAGTGATTTGGGTGGCACATTCAAAGCTAATGGATAGCGGCTAAAGCTCTACCAAGCCGCTCAACCGATCGAAAGTGGAAACTCCATTTCCCTTTCCGATCCACCCGTCGCACACGCATGAGGAATGGAAACGTCAGAGCTTAAAGACGCTAAATAAGCGCTTTCTGGGAGGCAACCCAGCTGTTTGTTTTTATCTTTTTGTTTAAGACTCGGTTATTCGATTTCGTTAAAAAAATAATAATACCACCGCAAACGTGCTTCACTTCCTTTACCCTCCATCGGAGCTTCACGTCGAGGATGCCATTCAATTCAAGTCTGGGGGCTTTACGCATTCGAGAAGCTTGTGGACACTTGCCACAAGCACGTTAGCGGAGAATCACCAAAACCAAAATGTCATTGTGGCGGTTTCATGATCCCACTAACGATAAGTTGTACATAATATTCGAATAACATGAATGTTTTCATACTTTTGTATTGTTATCATTTACTATTAATGTTTCAATTACATCCATTCGAAATCATCCTTAGTTTTGATGGAAATGGATGGTATGTTGATGGTATGGATGTCGATCCATGATCATCTTGTTTTCATACGTATTTCTTGCACGATTTAAGAGATGTTTTTGATATATATGTGTTGCTTTACGTATGATTCCGTATCCGTTTTACTTGTTTTCGTGTTTTCATGTTCTTACAGGTTTTTACGCGTATTCGGTTCATTTTGGAGCTAAAGGACATGCACGAGGCTAAGGACCAACATCGAGGATCATCACGGGACAAACGGGACGAGATTTTAGCATGAAGAACCACCACTCGATCGGGCACAACTCGCACCCGATCGGGCAAAGGCTACGGCAAAATTTGGTGTGCATTCATGCACGACTCGGGCAAGGAAACGCCCGAGCGGATGCCTCACACCCGAGCGGGCACCCCATGCGGATCGCGACCCTCGCGTCCGACCTAGCCGTACCCGAGCGGGTACATTGACGCCCGAGCGGGTCGCGCACTTCGGCAGCAAATCTAAGTTAAATTAATTTAACTTAAAATAAAAGGAAGCTCGTGGGGGATTAAAGCAACAAGTAGACCGACTTTAAGAACATAAAAAGAGGCCAGAGGACGACATTGGAGCTATTATTCAGTTCGTGATTGAGGAGATTCTTGCGAGAAGGGACACGAGGAGCATTGGAGATCAACCCCCAAACTTCAGTTTTCATTTTGTTTTCATGTTCCTTAGACTTTCTATTTTGTTTATGTTTGTTTACAGACGCATGAGCGAGTAGTTTGTTTGTTCTAGGAGAACGGATTAGCCCTTGGCTATCCCGGAACCACTTTTGGTTTATCTTTAATGCATCTTCTCGTTTTCGTTTATCTATTCTCTATCTGAGTGCTTGAATTTACTTGTGTTTGCGATGGCCACGTAGATGCATGTGTTAGGGGTTAGGAGAAGGACCGAAAGGAGAATTCTAGTCCTAGAAGATCAGGTTTAGAACAACCGAGGTTAGGCCACGAAAGTAGGGTAGCAACGGTTGAGGGTAAAACGGATGAATCATAGTTCTTATGGGTTTAGTTCAAGGTGTCAGCCACGAAAGTAGGGGGCAACTTGTCTAGATCACGTGTCTATGCCTTGAGAGAGGGTAGATATCATATTAGGATCGTCTGCGTTAGATAGCTTAAACTGAGATTGCATGATAGATAGATTGATCGCTGGTTTCGGTAGTCTTGTGGTGAAACTGGATTCCTAGAACGTTTGTCTTATCGTTAAGAACCAATTTGTTTATTTACTTTCAGTATTTCATTCTTCAACCATATCCCTTCGTTAGCAAGTTTGATTCATAGTTCGAGCTTAGATTGTGTTGCGTAGTCTGTGTGGGATCGACACCTAAAATACTACACACGTGTCGTGCACTTGCGGGTAGTTTAGGTTATTTTATTTAACTTTGCGAACGTATCAATCCATCATGCCTAAGGATGTGCAAGAAGAGGGTTAAATCCTATTTTAACCCAAAGTATGTAGACGTGATGAGATAGACTGGAGATTTTAAGGTAACAATTACACAAGGATCACAATGGTCACAAGGGTCACAAAAGGTCATAATGGTTATTCGTTATTTTTGCAGGATATTCAAAGTGTTATTCGTGCGAAACACGGTGAGTAAAGCTTTACTTTTTTATCTGAAGGATTACGAGGGATGCAATGACCCTGATGTTCAGTTATGGATGGAACATCTACATAGATATCCAAAGGGTATTTGTTGGAAGGACATTTGTAAGTAAGAACTGTTGACATAAAAATCAACTATTGGTGATAAACAAGAGGGGGAAGGAAACAGGACTAAGAGGAAGAACAACATGGGTGAAAAAGCAATAGAGGTTGTAGATGTTACACCCATATCTAAAGCTGATGAAGAGGAAGGATGGGTAGGTGTTGCTGAAGCTTATGAAGAAAGAGAAGGTGATGTTGAAGCTGAAGGAAAAGGTGATGATGAAGCTGAAGTTGCAGTCTTTCTGACACTAGAGCAGAAATTAATAAAGGAAATAAAGAAGTTGGAGAAAAGAATTATCAACACCGTAAGAGACCTTCTAAGGGATGTCGGGTTTCATTTGCCTTATCCAAAATCAAAGGTATCAAATCCTAAAGGTGTTGGCAAGGCAAAATCAAAGTCTACTGAGAAAGATGCGAGCACCGCACACAAATCTTCTGTCACTCTGAGAGATGATGATTTTTAATTCCTTCTACATCCATATCCAATGTCAAGAGAAGAGCCAAACAAAGAGTCGTTGGAGTTAGAGACTGAAAATGACTCTCGAGATGGCTTAGAAGAGGATGGGGCAAATATTTCAAGATTCATGAAAATATTACATATGTCGCCAACATTCCTCTAATTGAATACATTTCTAAATAGGTTCCTCCAGTGGTTGCTCCTATCAAAGTTCCACCAAGTAAGTAATATTGAGTCACAAAGATCGATTGAGTCAAAAAAGGTCGCATGGGTCGCATGGGTCACAAAAGGCCGCATGGGTCATAAAGGTCGTATGGTTCGCATGGGTTGCATATGTCGCAACGATCGCATATGTCCCAGGGGTCGCATATGTAGCAGATGTCACATGGGTTGCATGTCATGAAGGATGAGTCTAATGAATGATGTAATTTTTATGCAGATGCTGGTGTTGGTGTTCTTGATGAGGTTCCTACCGAGGATACTGCAGCGGTTCTTGTCGACGAGGTCACCGCTGATGTAGGTGCTGAGGGAAGTCCAAAGGTTCCAGTCAAAGAGGTCAAAGTTCCCCCAAGTAAGTAATACTGAGTCACAAAGGTAATTTGAGTCAAACGGTTGCATGGGTTACAAAAGGTTGCATGAATCGGATGGACCAGTTCAGTCATCAAGGTCGCATGGGTCACAAAAGGTCGCATGAGTCACATGGGTCACAAAAGGTCGCATGAGTCGCATGGGTCGCATGGAAACACTGCGTTTGCGTTTGACGATATTTCAGTTAGCGATAGTCGACATTTTGTTTCATGTTATCCGAATGGTGGAAACACTGCATTTGCGAGCGACTGCGTCTAGAAGAGAATAGTAGAAATTTGTTGTGATTGTGTTTTGAGCAAAATTACCAAAATAGAAAATTACTAATAAAATAATTTATTTAAATTATTTGTTTAGTGTGTACTTTTTAATTATAATTTTCAAATATTTGAAATAAATTTAAAATTTTAAAATTATTAAAATATTTAAATATACAATAATCAAATATTTACATACACCCATATATATACACATATTTATATATATTTACGATAAATATAAACTATAATAAATCATTGAAAAAAAAATTTGAAATATAGATAAAGCATAAAAACATAATACCTAAAAAAGTGAGAAGGGTATTTTCGTAATTTCATTAAAAATGCACCGAAATGCAAACGTAACGCAACATAATTTCGGATTTTTAAATTATGAATTTTGTCCGTTTGCGCGACTGCGACTCTACCAGTCGGTTTTAATGTCATCCGCAATCGCCAGAAAACATAGTCGTGGGCGACTGCGACTCCACTAGTCAGGGCCTAAAAGTGGAGAGCGATTTGATTCTCCCGATTCAATCACAAATGGATGGGATGGTAAGACTTAGAGAACTTGATGATAATTTTAATAGTAAAGAGATGGATGGACAGATGAGAGTGTGTCGTAGACATACGTATAAAAAATGCATGGCCGGTCACATGGGTCAGAAGACATGAGTCTGTCATCGAAACAAAGAGTCACGAGAGACATATGGGTCGGAATGGTCATATGGGTCATAAGATAAGAGTCTGACATCAAAACAACGAGTCACATGGGTTGGAAGGGTCATGTGGGTCGCATGAGTCGGATGGCATGAGTCGTTCTAATTTATTCCAATTGAGGGTTGCACAAGGTCATATTGGGTTGCATGAGTCATATGGGTTCCCATTTATGTATTGCTCTAATTTATTCCAATTGAGTGTTGCACAAGGATTATATTGGGTCACATGAGTCAGATGGATTCCCGTTTATGCATCGTTCTAATTTATTCCAATTGAGAGTCTTATAAGGGTCATATTGGATCGCATGAGTCGGATGGATTCCCGTTTATGCATCATTCTAATTTATTCCAATTGAGGGTCGTACAAGGGTCATATTGGATCGCATGAGTCGGATGGATTCTCTTTTAAACTTGATAAATTATTCTTGATGTCAATTGAGGGTCGGGGAATTTATGGATTTTACGTAATTACGAAAAAATAGATACAAAATAAGACATTCTCAACGTTTAAATATCAATTTATTTGTAATGATTGACAAAGGTCACAAAGGTTACCAGATGGGAAAGAAAAAAAAAGGTTACAAAAGGTTACGAAAAAGGAAACACAAAGCAGGTTATAAAAAGTCACAAAGGTTACAAAAAATGAAAGAAAAAGAAGGTTATAAAAAGTCTCAAAGCTCACAAAGGTCACATTTGCAGAGTTTAGAGACACATCGCATATGGCTCAGGTTACTCAGCCCCATCTCCAAGGTTACTCGTGTGTAATCAATGCCATCTCCAAGTTCACCTGTAACCGTGACCTTAAATAGCGCAGATACAACACGATGTCTAAGTTCGCCGATTACCAAACCAAGACCTTAAGTAATGCAGATACAATATGATGTCCTCCATCCATGTTGTAAGAACTTGTGTGTTATCGCATAGAGACCATGTCTGCCAATTACCAAGACGATGAGTAACACAGAGACAGCACGATGTGCTGCATCCACCATGTGACCTTAGTGACCAAGGTCTCAAAAATATTTTAGAGAATTTGGGGTTAGAGACGTAGACAAAGAGAGGAGAGAGTCGAGATTCTCCCGATTCAATCTCATCTCAAATGGGTGAGATGGTGAGACTTATAGAACTTGATGAACCTTTTAATCTATGGGTACAGAGTGTGTCGTAGACACACATACTAAAAAAAGCACATCTAGCATTCAAAAAAGGCATAGTTGGCATTCGAAAAGACAAGAGTCTAACATCGAAACGACGAATCGCAAGGGTCACATGGGTCACATAAGTCAGAAGGGTCACAAGGGTACAAAGGTTGGATTGCAACGCAAGGGTCACAACAGTCGTAATGGTCACATGGATTGTTTGAGTCATAAAGGGCACAATAGTGCTTAAACCTCAATGAGGAAAATATATGCAAACTAGAAGAATTTATCGAATTATAATGATGAAAGTCTCCAAGGTTTAGTCTAAATAATACAAATAATATAATATTACAAACTAATAAGACAAATAATATAATATTACAAAGTAACGAACCTTTCTTTTTTTGAAGTTGACGTTGTTTGGGTTGTCACGTTCCAAACACTGTCAATAATGTTGGCATTTGAACCCGTTTATCTTGACGAAGATGGGGTTTTTCTCCGAGCCTCACTGAGTTCAGGATAACGATTCTCTTTAGGCCTCCCACTTTGTCGTTTCTCAGCCAACATAGGATATTGAGGATATTGAGGAGGAATGTTCCAATCACTGCAATCAGGAACTGGATACATGGTTTTTCAGTAAGCCGAACTCCATTTCTCCTAGAGGTAGTATGTTGAACATATTTCTAATATCTTGTGACCTTTACCAACCATATGTGCAGCCGCAATTGTGTGGCTGCATGGATACTTATCCACATCAAACATTTTACAGTCACACATTCTTTTTTGAAGACTCATTACAAGTCTTCTACCATCTCATTTCTCACCTCATACTCATCACTCAGCTCGTTCAATTCAATAACCTCATACTTGGATGCCTATCCAAACCATTCATATAACGTTTTCTCAACATAAGGTGTTAACTTTTAAGAATCATCACCAATATCTGCCACCAACCTATACCTATTGAACCATTTCACTGTCTTTCCAAAACAAATATCTAAAAGCGTTAGGATCGAAAACTTTTTTGACGTCTTCAACATTGAATTAATTGATTCGACCTCATTAGTGGTTAATAATTTGTACCTTTCACGCTTAAATTTGCATCTTGTCCTCTTAATGGGATCAAGTTACTCTTTCTACAAATACTTTACGACATTAGGATACCTACGTAACGGTCATAAAGGTCAAAATGCTCACAAAAAAGGTTACAACAATCAAAAAAGTCACAAAGATCATATTTGTACCTGACCTTCAAATCATTAAATAACACTTCAAATTCGTTCACTATGTATGTTGCTGCACATTTGAAGAACATTTCCACGAGAATATCACCCTTTGAACTCTTTATACCTTGGCCTTTATTGATGTAGCTCTTTACGTTTTGTGATATATGACGTGCACAAAAACCATGATCATCTTGTTTGTACACTTGTTTGGCTACTTTTGTCAAGCTTATATGGCGATCAGATATCGCAACGACATCATGTCCATCCGGTATAACCTCTTTCAACCTTGATATAAACCATGTCCATCCGGTATCTTCTCTTTCAGCCTTGACGTAAACCACGTCCATAATTCATCATTCTCTCTGTCGACTATTCCCCAAGAAAAAGGATATTGGTGATATTCACTATCTTGCATGGTTACCACGATCAATGGTCCCTTGTACACTCCTGTCAGAAATATTGCATCCACAACAACCACTTTACGCGTGTATTTCCATCCTCTTACAGCCGCTCTGAGAGTCATAAAAAGATATTTGAAGTTTTTCTCATTACCGTCCAGCCGAACATTTACGACAGATCCGAGATTTCTTTTTGTAAACATGTGCAACCAACCTAGAAGCCTCCTATAATGTTCAAAGTTGTCACCACGAATCTCTTTTTGAGCACTGAATTTGCCTCTTAGTGTCATAAAATACGATCCATTGGTACTGTACTTTGCTTTTACACGAGTCATCAATTCTTTTGCTGCTGGTGTTTCATATTTCCCGACATATTCCTTATTCAAATAATCTTTAACCAATTACGTTGTATCCTTTGTAACTTCTGTCAATTTAGATATAGGTGAATACTTATGAATCGGATAATGTATTCTCACACTAAACCGTTTGGAATTCGTGATATTGCTATGCGTAATTTTCATTTATAACCACTTCCGGTAAAATTGCATCGTACTTCCCACAGCTTCGAGTCAGAATTCAATGTTCTATATCTAAAACAAGATAAAGTGAATCTTTTCTTTCAAATGAATGTACATCCTTCTTACTATCAAATTCTTGCCCAATTTTAAGTTACAATCTATCTTCGAACTCGAAGAATGAATTTTGATTGTTTGCATTCTCGTAAACTACCATTTTTATATTACTCTCATCATCAACATCCTTATGCACTATTGGCAAATCAATATCAACTTTATTATTATCACAAACAACTTCATCAACTACCACATTCATAGCATAACCACCATGTTTTCTTAATCCATTGGTATGTTCACAATCAGGATTATCCAAATTCAAAATATTTACTATTTCCCTCGGATTACTCCCAACTATACTTTTGTTATTTAAACCTACAATAACACATTCATCATAATCTACAAACCTCCATCCTCACCTTCTCTAGCAATGCTTCCAAAGGAGGAATTAAAGGTTCAACTTCCCTATCAATTTCCATTTCACACTTCACACTTTTCGATTCTATCTCCACATACAGTAGTGGTTGAATTCCTCTTATGTAATTGAACAAATAACAAATAAGATGTTTGTCATTCATTTTATATGTCGGCTTCCTATTTTCAGAAAATATTAGGCAAATAGCTTAACTTCAACTCCGTTGTATTTATTTCTACCATTATCTCTACGCATAACTCATCAATAAGTTGCTAGTATATCAGACTAATCAGAAGATGATAGAAAAATATTCTTTGGTATTCCTGAACTTTACCAACCCATTCAAATTCTCCATATACATTTTCCCATTTACCACCATACAAAAAAAAATAAATCAATGTAATTTCTCATCCACCAGATCTATTACACCTCTAATAAAAGCATAAAAGATGGTAAATTTTGTGACCCACTTCGATCATGTGTTTCAAATTAAAAATGAATTTAAGACCCAGTGCGACCGTGTGACTCGATAAGACTCTGTGACCCAGTGTGCTCGTGCGACTCGATGAGACTTTGTGTCCCTCTATGACCATGCAATTCTCGATGAGACTCTGTGACCCAGTGCGATCGTCCGACTCGATGACACTCTGTGTCCCACTGCGACGAAGTGTTTCTCGATGAGACTCTATGATCTAGTGTTACCGTGTGACTCGATGAGACTCTGTGACCTAATGCGACCGTGCGACTCGATGAGATTTTGTGATCCAGTGCGATCGTGTGACTCGATGAGACTCTTTGTCTCACTGCGACCATGTGTTTCGCAATGAGACTCTATGACCCAGTGCGATCGTGCGACTCGATGAGACTCTATAACCCAATGAGACCATGTGTTTCAATATGACTCTAACCTATTATAACCGTGCAACTCGATGAGACTCCGTGACCTAGTGCGACCATGAGACTCGATGAGTCTCTGCCCCAATGCGACCATGCGTTTCACGATGAGACTCTGTCACCCGTGTGATTCGATGAGACTCTGTAACCTAGTACGACCCTGTGTTTCAATATGACTCTATGACCTAATGCGACCGTGCCACTCGATGAGACTTTGTGATCCGATGCGAACGTGCGACTCGATGAGACATTGTGACTTAGTGCGACGGTGCAACTCGATGAAAATTTGTGACCCAGTCCGATCGTGTGTCTCGATGAGACTCTATGATCCACTGCGACCCATGTGTTTCAATATGACTCTATGATTCAGTGCGACCGTGCAACTCGAAGAGATTTTCACTCATTGCGATCATTTGACATTTCAATAATATGACTTTTTTACTACATCAATATAAGAATCATTTTAAAAAAAGGAGAATCGAATCTATACATATTACTCACTACTCACTTGGATTATCCAATTTACAAATAAAACATGAAAAAACACAATAGAAACACGAAAAACTCACCATATATACCTGGTTTTTCTGTGAAACGTACTTAATTTCAAACTTCTTTTGTTGACAACAAACGATTTCAACCTATTCGTGACGAATCTGATGTTGATTTCAAGCTACTTACGACGATTTTGATGCGGATTTCAAGTTACTCGCGCTGAATCTGATGCGGTGTGGGAGAACAATAATTTTTGCGTCACATGAAAGAGAGAAATCAAAGTGCTTTGGAGAAAAGGGAAAATTATCGATTAAAAGACAATGATAATATGAGTTTATCAATATTTTAAGGGTAAATTTGAAGTTATATTTTTTTTTTAGAGAAAGATATGATTTAAGTCCTAGTAACAATTGTATTTAAGTTGCCCGGTATTTGCATTTTCGGTTTTCTTAACTAAACCGTGGTTTTAAACTAACTCAATTCCGGTTCGGTTATATTCAATAATTGACTTTCTTAAAATCTCTGGTTCAGACCGATTGACAGGGAGAGAGATGGGCTCAGCTTCCTCTATCCTTTCTTCGTCTTCCTCAATCGCATCTTCATCGTTCTCCGCCTCCTCGCCGCCGCCTTCGTCGCCTTCACGTCAAAACTACGATGGAACCAATGCAAAATCCAACGGAGCGGAGAGACCTCGTTTCTTCGATGCGAAGACGAAGAGCTTGTGCTGGGCAAATGCCGACATCGTGCCCGGTCGACACCCCGAGAGGTGGCGAAAAGACGCAGCGGGAAACATTGTCTGCAAGAGATTCTGCAATTGCAATGGATGTCTCTGCTTCGAGTACGATCACATTGTTCCTTACTCCAAAGGTTCGTGTCCTCTCTTGGATTCTTCATTTTCCCAGTTTGTTGCCGTGGCTGTTGAATCTAGGGTTTGAATAAGTAGATTTTCATGTTTCTAGGATCTTATTTGTGGATTTGGAGTGAATTTCCAACTTAGTATGGGGTTTGTACAAATCATTGATCTTTAAGTTCTCTGGTGAATCTAATATGGTTTCTTCGGTGAACCATGTAGTTTAGACTTTCAATTATGTGTTCACTACAACTGTGATTTATGTTCGCGTCATCTCGAAGACAAGGTGGTGTTATAAAGTAGGATTGAGTATTTCATCATGTGTGTGGCCAATTGATATTTTCTTTACTTCTGTTGTAGGAGGAGAATCAACGGTCGAAAATTGCCAGATTTTGCAGACTAGAGTAAATAGGCTAAAATCGAACCAAGAAAAGCTGGATGCAAGCGAACTTAAAAGCTACTCCTGCGACATTCATTTTACAGGTATGTTCTACTGCTGGCTTCTGCTACCAGGATGAAACTGTAGATATGTCTCTCTGGGTTGCTTTCCTGTTGATTTAGTCATCTCCAAGATTGGACCATGCATCTAGAGTTTTAGAAACTCGGTTCCCTTAATCGAGTTTCATTTTAAGGCCATTTATGAGTTTGTTCTTACATGCTGCGGCGATCTGCTCTACTTCTCTCAGAAACATCTAGGTCATGTGAAGGTTTCCCAATCTGTTAGATGTATACTATAGGAGTCTTGGTAAAAAGTTGTGCTAAATCCTTATATGAGGGTGTTTGTAGCAATTGCAGAACCTTTACATACATTTCAAGCTCGAAAGACTATCTATTATAAGGCATTTCCCCTTGTATACTTTCAAAGAGGCAAAATCAATAAACCCAAGTTTTTGGCGTCCATTGGCTGTTTATCCCGAAAATCCTATGAAAGGCAATTTGAATCTTCCGTTTTTTTTGTTTGTTTGCTCTTGAATGCTCGTATAACGTTTAGAGCATTGCTCTAGAAATTGCTTCTATACTTGTCACTTCTTTTTGAGTGTTAAATTCATCGGCTTTTCTTTATGTCGTCTGAGGATATTGTCGTGCTTCCTTTCGTGTGAATGTACAGATAAGGAGCTCGACATTATCGAAATGGCAGTCTACGGAGACATAATAAGACCCGGAAAAGAATGCCGCTGCAAAACAGTGGCCGAGATGCTTGGTCAGTACAAATCCAAAGATCGCAAAGCTGCGTGTGAAATACCCTCATAGAAACCAACGCATAACCTTTTACATTTCTATGATTTCATCGAAATCGATTCTTCTACCTTTTTGTTTGATCGATTGTTTGTTCATTACAAAATAAATTTACATATGAATCACTATATTAAGATAATTAAATTTGATCTGTCAATAAATAACGTAAGTAAGCGTCACAAGGTCCATCCATATTATGAAATTATTTATAAAAAAAGTTTGTACAACAAAGAGGTAACCAATTCGGGTTTCGGTTCAGATTCTTCGGATTTCGGTTGGGTTTGGTTCTTTGTAATAAAAAATTGGATTTGAATTGAATCTGGATGTTTTTGGTTAAGTTCGGGTTCAACTTCAAAAGAATTGGATCTGAAATAATACATATTATATTTGAATAGTTGGATTATTTAGATAGTTATGGTTATTCGGATTCTTTTATATTATATCTAATTTGGATTATTTAGTTTTAAGAATTTCAGTGTATCTAATTTTTTAAAATATAGAACAAAAATAAAATTATCATATACAACGTAAATCTATTAATATTTTCGTTTATATTTATACATTTTTCTTTTTTTTATTGGATTGTTCGAATTCTTCAAATTTTATCTACAATGAATGAATCGATTGGAGAATTTAAAATTTAAATCCATTTATATTTTATCTATATTTTCAAGCGATTTATTTGGATAGATCCAGATAATATGAATTGGACATCCATGTGTATAACTACTCACATGAGAATTCTATGCAAAGTATCAATCTTTTGTGGTGCTTTTATTTGTTAAGTCATCCCTATCTTTTCTTTTCTTTTTTCTTTTTTTTTTCAAACTCGAAATATCAATATTTCAACTTTGATGTAACAAGGAAGAGTAAAACAAATTGGTATACATGCAAATAAATGAATACAAATAATATGCTATAAATGCAAATAAATTGACATAGTGTCCAATACCCACAAGTACTGTACATTCATTAAATTAGTACACTATTTCAATATTATAATATTTTAAAAATATAAAAATATCATTAATGAATGAAGTATAAAAGACACTATTTTGAATATTATAATTTAAAAAAATTAAGAAAATAATATAAGTGAATATGAAAATCATGATCGACTATATTGAGATTAAATTACAGCTAAATCGATTTTAAATTTTCGATATTATGATTATAATGATTATGTTACGAATTTTGTATTATAGCTATAGCTTACTGTAATACGGTTTAATCCGATACAAATAACGCGGGAAAGAATTAAAAAAAAGAGACAAAACTGTTTAAGTTATAAATTTTATGACATACAAATAAAAAATATATAAAATTTGAAGACTATAAGAAGCGGCAATAATGGTATTTTATTAAATGTAGCTATCCAATAGAAGATGAGAGCCATAGATGCGTTTAAGAAGGGGACGTGGCATTACAATGTCTCAAAAATCTAAGTATTGTATTGATGCAATTACCCAACCCATCAAATCAATCCTTACTAAGGATTCCTTAGGACTAGTTACATACTTTTCTTCTCGTTAATGATATTTGGTCTAACCCAATTTCGTCCGTCCAATCTATATCTAAATCATTTTTTACATAACCTTTCTATAATCTATCTTTTGTTATTAAGAATTTAACCCTTAAACCATGTTATTTTGTTAGATTCTGAATCAGAATTAATATTATGAATCAAAATTAAGATTCAAATTCAAATTTTATATTTGTTTGGTAAACTTAATTTTGAAATCTAAATTTTAAATCTAGACACGAAATTCGGGTATCTTTTTAATGTTAAAATTTTCAAAATTTGAACTCATATTTCGAATCCAAAATATCCAAATAATTAAGGTAGTTTTTGAAAAAAAAAATCCAAAATAGTATAATTCATAAAATATATGATTAATTTATATTTATTTTAAACATTTATATATATAAATATTATATGCTCAATTTTTATATCTATATATTTAATTTAAAATATGTTTTATTATTTTGTATATTTTACGTTTGAAGTATTTTTAATCTTAAATTTTATAAATACGATTATATATGATTAACTTGTATTTATTTTAAATATATAAAATTATTTTAATTGTGACCTATAAATATAAATAATAATAATAATAATAATAATATATTTATGTAAAATTAGTAAAAACGATTAATAAATATAATTTTAAATAATATATATAGGTATATTTTTTTACAAAATTTTAACTCAAAGTTCAAATTTATCGACAAAAATAACTAATTTTAAAGTTTAAATCAAAATTTTAATTTTAAAATTGTCAAAAAATAACTTTAAATTCGATTCTAAACTAAAATTTAACTCTAATTTTAACGCAAACAAAAAATTCTCAAAAACAATATGTCCTAAATTAATAATTTTCTCTCTATTAATAACTGGTATATCTATACAAAATGTCTAGCATTCTTTGGGAAACATGTATCATTGGGAACACATGTTCCAATCATTGTTATTTTATCAATTCGTGTATTTTCAATTGAATATGTTAGAATGAAAGGAATAAATCGGCAAGTATAAGGATTGAATCCAACAACCAAAAGGATCAAAATAAATCTAGAAGTTATAACAAGTTAACAAACATAACAACATTGACATAAAATCTAGCAAATCAAAGAACAAACTCCAAGAGAATAGACCACCCTTAAAATAAGGCAATAAACAACAAGATAAATTTGAAGGAATGTCTATTTAAAAGGGAGATGCACATCAATAAAGGCACAACTCGTGAGAGAGAGCAAAGAAAAACTAAATGCATTCATACGTGTAAAAGCAAACGAGTTGATCCTAACGTGTTCATAAATTCGATACAATTAAGTGCGTTGGGTTGAGGAGAAAGAGAGTCATCTATAAGGTTCATACACGTGGGGTGTATTGAACTAAGTGGAAGTGAATTGTGAGATTTACGGTTGGATACAGACTGGAAATAACTCAGGGTTGTGAGGTGTATTTCGGGCGTGTTCAAGTGTACTTGGGTGATAAATACTTGTAGTTGAATGTACAACAATGTAAATAAAGCAATTTACTTTGTGCAGTGGTGGAAGAACACTGAAGTTTACTCTTGGTACTCAATTTAGTTCCATACAAATTTTCAATTGGTGTCAGAGTAGGTCACAAATAAGAATAAATCAATTTGTGCGCGATCGAGGTAACATGTATGGACTCACATCGAGAGCTTGTTTCAATTTCGAGACCAATTTTATTAGATTCTACGAACTATGCTTGTTGGAAAGTCAAGTTGGAAGTAACAATCAGAGGCATCGATGAGGATGCCTGGATAACCATAGAATCAGGTTGGAGTCCCTCGAGTCAATCAGACATCGACAGAAAATCAGTTCCTAAACCCAAGTCGATATAGACATAAGATGAAAAAGGCCTTTCAACATACAATGCCAAGGGGTTATCAGTTATATTCACATCAATTGACATGAATCAATTCAAATAGATTCAGTCACGTGAATCAGCAAAAGAAGCTTGGGACAAGTTTCACATGCAGCAGAAGGAACAACAAACGTAAAGAGGACTCGTATGGATATTCTCGCTTCATAATTCGAGAATATGAGGATTAATGAAGATGACAAGATCATAGAGTCTAATGCAAAGTTGAATGCACTAGCAAATGAAGCGAAAAATTTAGGAAAGACCTATAAAAAAGAAGCTAGTAAAGAAGTTAATTCGATGCCAAAGATATTCGAAGCAAAGAAGACTGCAATTGAAATTGCAATGGATACTACCACCACGAGCTTTGCAGAAGTAGTAGGAATTCTCTCAACACATGAGACGAGTTTGGAGCATGACATTAAACCAAATAACAACGGAATTGCTCTACAGGTAAGATATGAATCAAGTCGTTTGAATTCACTAGAAGAAAGCGTGGCATGCATGGAAAAGGCTTTTGGAAAGCTCTTGAGGAAGAAGAAATCTGGAAACACAAAGTTTCGTCCTGAAATGAATGAAGGAAAAACTTCAATCCAGTGTCATGAGTGTAAAGGTTTCGGTCACTTCAAAGCTGAATATCCAAACACACGAAAGAGAGAAGTAATGCTGAAGAATCTTAAGAAAATTCAGTACTTCGGATGCAAAGGGTATAGATATACCAAGGCAGAATGTTGTAAGAAAAAGGAGAAATTCTATATAAAACGGAGTGAATCTGAAATTGAGGATGAAGATGAAGAAGACATGACAATTTGGTAACAGTTGCGAATGCTCAACAATGGAGTCCAGTTGCAACAACACAATGAAGAAGTAATGTGGATCAAACATCAACTCTAGGAGATGCAAAAGTAGTTGCGAATGCTCAACAATGAAACGAACAAATTATATCATCACTTAACATTTGAAAAGACATATAAACAATATTATGAAGTTGGATTTAAGCGAGGTACTACAAATAAAGAAGTAATTGCTGAAAAGAAAATAACGTTTGTTACTAGAGGACTTCTAGAGGATGCAATTACAATTTCTCTTAAGAAACCTACAATAGGAAAATATATCAAAACAACTGGAAATCATAACATTCGACCTACAGATCAATCAAAGTCAACTGTAGTGCAATTTGGTTGAACTACAGTTCAATCACAAGTAACATCAAATACCTAACGTGTTCATAAATTCGATACAATTAAATGTGTTGGGTTGATGAGTGAGAGACACATTTGTAAGGTCCATACACGTGGGGTGTACTGAATTGAAGGGAGTGAACTATGAGATTTATGGTTGAGTACAATCTGGAAATAACTCAGAGTAGTGAGGTGTATTTCTAACGTGTTTAAACGTATTTGGGTGATAAGTATATGTAGTTAAACGTACAACAAAATAAATAAAACAGTTTACTTTATACGGTGGTGGAAGATCATTATAGTTTATTTTTTGTGTTCAATTGAGTTTCATATAAATTTTCAGAATATATAAAATTACAAGATAATGTTTTTAATACAATAAATTAGTTTAATTGGTTGATTGAAAATATAAAATGATTTTTTCACTCTGAATCCGAGATTTTCTTTAGTAAATGGATTCATATTGGTGAGAACTTTAAATTAGCGGAAGACTATAATAAATCATAAGGTCAATAATGTTTTCTAAATAATAAAAACATAATCGATAAAAAAATATAAAAATTTATACGTCAACCGCCCTTATAAAAAATAATGATAAATTTCTAAGTGGGCAAGCATATGTCAAAGTTATATTTGAAATCATTATTTTCGTGATAAATTTGTTGATTTAATATTTCGATGAACCGAACATGGAATTAACGTAATCTTCGGTTTAGCTTTATTTTTGTTGATTTAATATTTCGACGAACCGAAAATGAAATCAATGTAATCATCAATTTAGCTTTATTTTCTTTATGTTGCTTTTATGACAATAATGGATAATCATTCCAATTACATTATTTTTGTCATTAAATTCGACGACATTCATATCCATTTATTTTATCATGCATAATATACATAAATATCAATCTATTTTATCATTCATTATATCAATATATGTGATGCATGAACATCATAATCTTCACTGTTTTACTTTCTCTCCTAAGTGTAGGATCGAACCAATAACAATAGAAAACTATCACCTTAAATTCAATATATTTTTTATATTCAAATTGCAAAATATAAATAAGAATACTGTGAAAATTTGGTTACAATGATTAGTTCTTTTATATAAATACAATAATTATTTGTCTTTCTATATAAACTATGATTAAATATGTGACATGTGTAACAACCCGTAAACATTATATGTCAACATTTCACCATTTTTATTAGAGGTTGTACTGTAACACCCCCATCCCGTGACAACCTCGGGACTAGGAGTGTCCACCATCACCTCCAAGAGGTGGCTACACGTGTCATCGCTCAAACGCATTTATAAAATAAATATAAATGATTTATTCTGAAATAAGAGTGGTCCGGACCAAATAGCAAAACAAATACGTAAAGACCAGAGTCACGTAATGAAATAATAAATACGAAATGCAAAATAAAACTCATCGAGACCTCGTGCACGCCTCTCCCATCAGTCCGCTGTGAACCTTCATGTTGCTGCTCAACCTCGTTACTTTTTCTCCTCGCCATATCCTGTCCATCCACGACAGCCCAAAAATTGGGTGAGTACGACATACGCACTCAGTGAGATCAATACGTGGACGTACTCTGTGCCACGTATTCTCCCGCTCGAACTGAATATCATAAAATAATGATATATCCTAAGTCTAAACTAAAGATATACAGATAACTCTACCCAACCCGACTGAGTATCTAAAGTCTAAGACTAGTACCACACTGGATCATAACGCACAGAGTCCACATGACTCTAGCTCGGGCATAAGCTCGCAAAGTCCAAAAGACCCTAGCATACTGAAAATCTCGCAAGGTCGCAACGGACCCCAGCTATCAGTACACTACACTGAAAATCTCGCAAGGTCACAACGTACCCCAGCTATCAGTACACCACACTGAAAATCTCGCAAGGTCACAACGTACCCCAGCTATCAGTACACCACACTGAAAATCTCGCAAGGTCACAACGTACCCCAGCTATCAGTACACCACACTGAAAATCTCGCAAGGTCACAACGTACCCCAGCTATCAGTACACCACACTGAAAATCTCGCAAGGTCACAACGTACCCCAGCTATCAGTACACACTGAAAATCTCGCAAGGTCACAACGTACCCCAGCTATCAGTACACACTGAAAATCTCGCAAGGTCACAACGTACCCCAGCTATCAGTACACACTGAAAATCTCGCAAGGTCACAACGTACCCCAGCTATCAGTACACACTGAAAATCTCGCAAGGTCACAACGTACCCCAGCTATCAGTACACTACACTGAAAATCTCGCAAGGTCACAACGTACCCCAGCTATCAGTACACTACACTGAAAATCTCGCAAGGTCACAACGTACCCCAGCTATCAGTACACTACACTGAAAATCTCGCAAGGTCACAACGTACCCCAGCTATCAGTACACTACACTGAAAATCTCGCAAGGTCATTATCGCTAACAACACCAATCAATCCTTCCCTACCATAGATCCATTCATTCAATAAATTTCCATAATATAAATCTTCGAATTAAGTGAATAATCACAATGAATTACTCAGAGATTTACCACAATCGCGATTAGAATCCACCCACGAAGAACGCGGTGAAAATCTTCTTCGATTTGTTCTTCTTTTTTTTTTCCTTCTTCTTCTTTTTTTTCTTTCCACACGCCGCTGTCTCTCTCTCTCTTTTCTTTTTTTTTGAACCGTGCAATTGTAATTTTTAACCTAATATTTTATATATATATACATATATACGGAAGTCGGTGGTACCGACTTCCTAAAAAATTGCGGTATCACAATTCTCCCCCACTACAAAGGAATTCGTCCTCGAATTCTACGTCTCCAATTCTTACAGCAACATTTGTATTCAATGAATGGAGTAACCATAAACCTCATTTTCAAACAACTCGGGATACTCATGTCTCATATCCTCCTCTAATTCCCATGTAGCTCCTTCCACGCCATGATGTTCCCACACAACCTTAATCATCGGAATTTGCTTACGTCTCAATTGTTTCACTTGGTGATCCACAATGCGTATTGGACGTTCTCTATACGTTAAGTCCTTACTCAAGGTTTTTGGTGGCTCAACAAGTATCTTCTCTGGTACTGATAGACACTTACGTAGCAATGATACATGAAACACATCATGTATTCCCTCTAAAGATGAGGGAAGCTCCAATCGATAGGCCACTACTCCAATTCGCTCAATCACTCTAAACGGTTACGTAAACCTTGGTGATAGCTTGTTCACTCGACTCCCACATGATCTCCCTCGCCTCGCTTGAATTCGCAAATACACCATATCTCCAACGTTAAACTCAACATCCTTCCTTTTTAGATCAGCATAACTCTTCTGACGATCTTGAGCCGTCTTCATCTTCATCTTAACAATTCTTATCTTTTCCATAGTCTCCTCGACAATCTCTGCTCCGAAGATAGATCTCTCCCCCACTTCAGTCCAGCACAAGGGTGTACGACATGGTCGCCCGTATAAAGCTTCATATGGTGGCATCCCAATGCTAGCATGATAGCTATTGTTGTATGCAAACTCAACGAGTGGTAAATGATTCTCCCAACTACCAGACCACTCCAA
>CM071863.1:46617818-46709136 GCA_036759665.1 Gynandropsis gynandra
GCATGCTCTTCAGGCTTCCTGGTCCTAACCTGTGGTGTTAGACCCGTCGGTGGTGGTGGTGGTGGGGGCTTCGGACAATCCTTCAGAAAATGATCCGTACTACCACAGCGGAAACATCCGTCGAATTGTCCTCGCCTCATAGTTCCTCCCACTGGCTGAGGGCAATCACGAAATTGATGTTCTAAACTTCCACATCGGAAGCATCCTACTCGCCTATCAAATCTTTGACATGCCCCTACATGCTCATGTCCACAACGAGGACATGGGTACCTCGGTGTTGATACGACAGGACGTGCTGGAACTGCTTTCCTCTGATCTGATCTTCCTCGAATCTGTTGGACAACCTGTTTCCCCTTGGCATCCGAAGACTTCAAGATGCCCTCCTCGATGAGTCCCTTCTCTACCAACTGAGCATTCTGAACTAGTTCAGACAATGATCCATGCTTGATTATCTCAATCCTGCGTCTGATCTCTGGTCGTAGTCTTTGCAAAAATTTGTTGACCTTGAGAACTTCTGAGGTTATCGATTTAGCCCCAAATCGTGATAACTCCAAATAAGTCTCATAATACTGAGCAACAGTACGGTCACCTTGTGTGAGCTGTAGAAATGCCAACTCCATCTCTTCACGAGCAGCGTGTGGTATATACTTCAACTCAAAAAGTTGTTTGAACTCATCCCAAGAAAACACATGATCAGGACGTTCCCTCTGAATCTCTTCCCACCAAAACACCGCTTCTCCCTCCAAATAGTGGAGCGCAATATCAATCTTAAACTCAAGTGGACATCTAGATGATCGAAAGTTCCGTTCTAATCGAAACATCCACTCCTCCGCCTTCATGGGAGGTATCGCACCACCACGGAATGACTTTGTACCCCATTTAGCCATGTGATCCATGACATAGAAATACTCCGACGTCTCCGCATGCCTCTGATTAAACACTAGAGGAGGCATTGGTGGTGATGGCAACGGTACTCGCGGCGCAGCAGGTGACTGTACTGGTGGTGGTGTTGGTGCCTGCGTCGGTACTTGTGGCGTTGCTGAACTCTCCTCTCGCTCATGTTGTTGGCTTTCTGCTAATAGCTCTCTCAACATTTCTCTCATGACATCTCTATCTATTCCACTTCGTGATCTTCGTCCAGATGATTGAGACTGTGTACGACTAGTGGAACGAGAGCCTCCACTTATTCCGCGACCAAGAGCTCTAGTAATCATCCTCCTCGGTAGTGTCTCCTACACACAGTTAACTACTATCAGTCTCCACAGCTCTAAATCCCACTAGACAACTCAGGACATGTGTGCTACGGTCTCGTGACTTTATTAAAACATTTCGCAAAACATTTGAAATCCAGTGAAAACGATAAAAACGAAAATGAAAACCAGGCTCTGATACCAATTTGTAACACCCCCATCCCGGAACAACCTCGGGACTAGGAGTGTCCACCATCACCTCCAAGAGGTGGCTACACGTGTCATCGCTCAAACGCATTTATAAAATAAATATAAATGATTTATTCTGAAATAAGAGTGGTCCGGACCAAATAGCAAAACAAATACGTAAAGACCAGAGTCACGTAATGAAATAATAAATACGAAATGCAAAATAAAACTCATCGAGACCTCGTGCACGCCTCTCCCATCAGTCCGCTGTGAACCTTCATGTTGCTGCTCAACCTCGTTACTTTTTCTCCTCGCCATATCCTGTCCATCCACGACAACCCAAAAATTGGGTGAGTACGACTTACGCACTCAGTGAGATCAATACGTGTACGTACTCTGTGCCACGTATTCTCCCGCTCGAACTGAATATCATAAAATAATGATATATCCTAAGTCTAAACTAAAGATATACAGATAACTCTACCCAACCCGACTGAGTATCTAAAATCTAAGACTAGTACCACACTGGATCATAACGCACAGAGTCCACATGACTCTAGCTCAGGCATATGCTCGTGAAGTCCAAAAGACCCTAGCATACTGAAAATCTCGCAAGGCCGCAACGTACCCCAGCTATCAGTACACTACACTGAAAATCTCGCAAGGTCACAACGTACCCCAGCTATCAGTACACTACACTGAAAATCTCGCAAGGTCACAACGTACCCCAGCTATCAGTACACACTGAAAATCTCGCAAGGTCACAACGTACCCCAGCTATCAGTACACTACACTGAAAATCTCGCAAGGTCACAACGTACCCCAGCTATCAGTACACACTGAAAATCTCGCAAGGTCACAACGTACCCCAGCTATCAGTACACACTGAAAATCTCGCAAGGTCACAACGTACCCCAGCTATCAGTACACACTGAAAATCTCGCAAGGTCACAACGTACCCCAGCTATCAGTACACACTGAAAATCTCGCAAGGTCACAACGTACCCCAGCTATCAATATCATACAGCGCACCGTCACTCGAAAGGTTACCACAACCCCAACACGGTATGACACCGGCCCAGATCCAAGTGTCGCAATACTAACGTCATCGACCCGATACTCCTCACGTGACAACTCTCACCAACGCGCTCGCACACGCCTTCTTCCGAAGGTTCGAGTGTGAAACCACCCGATCGAGCACACTAACAAGATATTCACTCGGTTTAAACACCGAACCCAAATATCGACGTTCTCCGACCCCAACACTTGGTCGTACGTCAGTTCTCTAGATCATCTCTAATCCCTTATACAGCTCATATCCTTATCATCAATTCTCATACGAAAAATTTAGGGTTTTCATCCAATTCCACTTGTAACGTCTCATTTTTCCCATTATGATCCTATAAATTCTATCGTGATCATGCCTCATTTTAAAAATATAATATCTTCCATAAATCGATCACAAATCCGAAATTAGGGTGGAGAAAATCATCACCTTAGTTTCCCGACGATTGGACGATTCTTGATATTATCGCTAACAACACCAATCAATCCTTCCCTATCATAGATCCATTCATTCAATAAATTTCCATAATATAAATCTTCGAATTAAGTGAATAATCACAACGAATTACTTAGAGATTTACCACAATCGCGATTAGAATCCACCCACGAAGAACGCGGTGAAAATCTTCTTCGATTTGTTCTTCTTTTTTTTTCCTTCTTCTTCTTTTTTTTTCTTTCCACACGCCGCTGTCTCTCTCTCTCTTTTCTTTTTTTTTGGAACCGTGCAATTGTAATTTTTAACCTAATATTTTATATATATATATACATATATACGGAAGTCGGTGGTACCGACTTCCTAAAAAATTGCGGTATCACATGTACCAAGTCATTCGACCACAAAAATGATGAAGTATAACTTATGTTAAATTGTAAACTTGAAATAAAAATTATATATGACTAATCATTATCATCATAACTACATAAATTCACTATATTATATATATATATATATATATACACACATACACAAATCCTTACATAGGTTTGAACTCATGAGGTATATGTTTGTTCTTTCATTCCGCCAAATATAGATTATTAATTCATGTCTCATCGTCACAATTGATTCCTCGGGTCTAGTTTTATTTTTCACCATACTTTTATGATAGATTCATCAATAAAAAAATGTATAAGACCGTCCAATTCAACTTCATATGAAAGATGTATCGCCATATGATCTATTACATGAAAAAAAGGAAGAAATACCTTTTAAAAAGCACATAAGATGTGCAAAATATTATCTTTTATAGCATCGTTGGCGAAAAATTACATAGTGACACATTTAGAGGTACAACAGATATTGCTTACCAAATGCAACGTACAGAGAATAACACTAGGTAAACATTTCTTTTATTCGAAGGAAATTCAAGATATAACTCAAGAAAATGTTTTCACAAATAGATATTGACGGGCATCTGTTGGTACCGGGTTAAATATCCAAATTTTCAACGGGCATCTATTGGAAAATTCTAAAGAATGCCCGTTGAACCAAATATCCAATCAATGGACGTCAAAATTGCAACCCTTCATCTTCCATTTCAACGGGAATCCACTAGAATTTTCGACGGATTCCCATTGATAAACCTATTCTATATGCAAAGTTAGTCGAAGAGTTAAAAACCTATGAGATTTCAACGGACATCCGTTCAAAGTTCCAACGGATGCCCGTTGAAACTCTACAAATGGTTACAATGGAGACTACCGTAATTATAATAGATTTCAATGGACATTTGTTGGAATTTCTAACAGATGTCCGTTGAAGTTATCATGGTAACATCATTAAATTGTATGGTTATTTGCGGTTATCCATTACAACTTGCAATGGACATCAGTTGATATTTGTAATATATGCTTGTTGATAATCATAATAGTTGAAAACAAATTTGTTAAGTTCCGAAGAGAGTTACCACATATCAATAGACATCCATTACAAATATCAACGGATACCCATTGATAATAAAGGCATGGAGTTTATAAGAAAATGTTAAAACTGAAGCGCTTTAATCTTTTGATCTTATAATTTTAAAATTCACAATTCTTTTTATGTTGATTTTTCAATCGGTGAGTCTTCATTTGATGGTGGATTGAATCTGTTACCCTGTCCATCTACAACATCTTCACGTTTAATGTCTTCATAATTTCCAATTTTTCGTGTTTCACGTCCTATGGTTGAATCACACCATTGACATTTGGAAAACATATCTTCAATCCAATTAGGCTAAGATATTTGTCCATTACTTCTTCATCAAATATCTTGTTATAGAAATAATTAAAGAAATGGTCATTACATTGCTAACATATATGTATGTAACAAATTTAAATATTATCATCGCTTTATACCTTTTGAAAGGTAATAAATCTTAAAACTTTTGCAAAATATATGTATGGATGGGATTATACTTATCTGATGTTAGCAATATTCTTTTGATCTCTCCTTCCTCTTTCAAGATGTTTGATTGGGTAAAATTCCTTGGGATTGCACAAAATTAACGATTACATTGATATAGATAGTATATATGATCTTTTTCTAATCTTCTATGTTTCGTCAGAATATGCGACTGAAAATAGAATGTGTAAATATATGTGATCTATTCTAGTGAATATTGTTAACAATGGATCTTTCAACTATTGCTTTATTTCTCGCCTTTTTCTTTAAATGGAAAAACTTTTGGAGTGGATACATTCATTTAAACTGAACCGGTCCATCGAGTATTGGCTCATCAGATAAATGTACTATCAAATGTTACATGACATCGAAGAACGAAGGAAGAAATACATTTTTCAAAGAGCATAATACCTGAGAGATATTATTTTTTAATAAATCCTAGTCATTGTTTTAAATTTCTTGAACAAATATATCTAAAGAATATACTAATTTTGTACAAAACATTGTGCATAGTACATGGTAATAACTCTACAAACGCAATTAGAACCCACGAGATCCACACGCCAAGCGATATTTGACGTATATCTAACGGGAAATTTAACACTTTATTTTAAGCACCGCAACAATGTTAGTTTCACGCGATCAGAAAATCTGAATATAGGACTCGATGCCTTTCCATCGCATAACTCCAACTTCGATCTTCGTCATTCTGTCTTCAAATCTTTTTTCGATTGTATGTTATCCTTCGTTGTATTTGTAACATTTTAAAAAATATTGATGATGTTATAAAAAAATTTCTCGATATGCATAAGTTTTAAATTATATCGTAATATAAGTGTTTTCCATTATAGCAATTCTAAAAAAATATTGCATTTGTACCAGTAATATATATTGGCCTTGCGGTTTTAGATGTCCACTATCTACTCCACATTCAACCGAAACTTGTAAATCTACCATCTTGTTTAGTCATTCGTGTAGGATTTACATACCTGTTTGTATGCATGGTGTCTTTTCTTTTTGTATCACATTTTTTCAAATTATTTTTTGTTTTTTGTGGCAATCAAACCAACATGATTCTTTCCATTTACCAGAAAAAATGAATTCTATGTCTTCTATACAATATGTGCATGTCAATCTTCAATATCCTCTATTCAATACAAAAAGAATTGAAATAACCAAATCCTCTGCATTCGAAACATAATACATATCTTAGATTTAAAAAAAAAAACTCATTTCTCTCTTGGAAACACATGGGCTTTCTACTCTAAGGTGTCTCAATCCTTTACATTTATGACATTGATAATTTGATTTTCCATCTTTTGATTCATTATAAAATTTGGTAATTCTGACCATTTTACTTCAGAATTTTTCCGAATTCCTATGTCATATTGAGCATATTTCTTTCCTAAGGCACAAAGTCGACTTGATTCTGGAACATATGAAAGTTAAATTCTTTTCGTTTTTTGGATCCATTGTCATGTTCCATAATTATTTAATTAGGCAAATGAATTTAAATTATTTCAACAAAACTTGAAGTGTCAATATCCATTGTTATTTCCAAGGCAACTTTATTAGCTTCAAATTCCTCCGAAAGATATTAAATAAAGTTTTATCAGCTTCTTTTTTTGTAAGATTTTTCCAAAATTTGGGATTCATTGGCTAGTACATTCAGTTTTTCATTTAGTTTAATGATCTTTTTGTCTTCATTTATCCTCATATTTTTAATTGTAATGCCAAGATATCTAGGCGGTTTTTCTTACACTCATAGTTCCTTCATGATGAATTTGTAGTTTGTCTTGCGCATTGCATGACTCACATGACATATGTGAATATAACAGATATTGCCTTGGCATTGCATGTTGAGAGATGTTTCTTTTTGTCCATCCATGACTTTTGTTTAGTTACAATGTTCCCTTTCTCATAATTGTATTGGGGGATTTCATCTTGATTTTACTATTGTCCAATTATATTTATTTATTCCTCGAATCATGACTTTCGTATTGACTTCCGATTATACATAATTTGTAAAATCCAATAGAATAGGTTTGGATATTGACATAAGTTCTTGATGTGGTTCTGAATCTTTCTTATAGATTGCACATGAATGATAAGAAAATTATTCTCATGTTCCGCGATACAATCAGATACTAATTCAAATATTGTATAGATCTCAATTAAACATAAAAAAATTTATCCACGATGATCTCACACCACCACACAAATGATACTATTTATTTTCATATTATGTATTCAGTTACAAGTATTTCGAATCCAAGTGTACGTGACCACTCTAAATTTATATCACTTTATGGGTAAACTTTTTAGTGTCTTACAAAGTAAATGTCCGAATCATTTCTCATCAATCTGCAGACACCTTGTTCATGCATGAATTATATCCCAATTCAATCACCACATGAACGTGCCAAAAACCTTTTTGATCACACAATTTTTTTTATATCACATAAGTTTTTGTGTCTCTCTTCTTTCAAAAGTTCAAATGAATTCTCTACTGTGTTGACTTTGCAACCACTACTTTTTTATTCAATGTGGGGTTTCTAAATACACAACGAATTGATATATAGACATAGTCTATTAATAGAGTTTTTTAGATTTGGTTACAATAAACAATCATCATAGATTGAATCTACATTTCTAACTGGAAATATAGGATGCATGGCCTGAGTTCAGATAACATGAAGCCTCCACAAGTGACCATATTAATATCGACTATGTTGTCGATGCCTTGACGTGGGTCACGAGAAACATATAAGTGGATTCTAAATTTTTTTATATTTCCCTCATTATCTCTCGTATTTTGTTTTATGTTACTGAGTCTAATTCATAAGCATTATATTTAAAATTGCTCATGAATTTGAAAGGTTTATTACGTGTTAATTATCCAAAAATATTGTAAACAAATATTTCTATCACTAATTGTGTACTATTAATCGTATAATTCCTCTAAATTAAATCCATATAATTGATGGTATTAATTATTTACAGATTTACCCAATACTATAAAATTATTGCACTTAGGGTATACTATTTTCAATAATCTCTCACTTTATTCCAAGTGATGATACATCTTATAATGATCTTAGTATACACATCTCTATACATACATAAATTTTCATCTCTTATGTGAGACTTAGAGAGATAATAATTATCAATGAATTAGTTCGTTTCGTTTCCGATGTCAAATATATTTCCAAAACTAAAGGATAATATAATTGTATCCCATGTAGTTTGTCAAAAAATCTTTAGTAAAGATCGAAACATTCGCAAGTATGTGATATATTATTTATACTTTGAACTTGTAGCAAATTAGTCCAACTTATTAACTAATTGAGATTATCAAACTTTACTAGATTATCAACTATTTTTCATGTTAATTATATCCGGTTGTCAAACGATTAAAAACTATTTTCTTTTATTATTTTACTGCTTTGGCAAAAGAATTTATCAATCATCATGATAGAGCTCAAACTCTATGTTAAGAGTTGAAAAATTCTATATTGATAAAACATCAACTGCACAAATATTCAAACATACCAAAAAACCTTTCAACTAGTACTCTAAAGCATTAGATTTTTGAAATCAAAGAATGAAAATAACTTGTCAGTTACTTTGTTGAACTTAAGAAAATTTGAACATTTAGATTCTTCTACGAAACCCTTTTTATGGATAAATAGTAATTTAATAATCAGAAATTCTCTCACCTTGTCAATTCAATAATCATATCTCCATCAATATTATCCATACATGTAATTTAGTAAAATAGAGCAAAAGAGATCTAGTAATTTCTGTACAATAAAAACTATCACGTATATAATGATATATGTGGATTACTAATGCCCAATTATTGATTTTATGATCAAGAACAAATTTTGATTAATTTTTTTTTTCTAAAACTTAACTCTTTCTTTTAGGGTATCTATAACGATGACAACTTACTAAAATTAATCAAGGACTATATCATATCACATACGTATATATACATATATATATCAGATTATACATAACATCCATTTTATTGATAAAAGTATTCAAGCAATACTCGACAATTTCTAATTTTATACAATTTGAACAATTGAACTATTGATAGAACTACTTTCAATGATTTCTATTGTATTTTCTTTTCTATTTACTTTCTAGATTTGAAGGTTTAAACACTCAAAGATATCTCGAATTGATGGTGTTTTTGTAGAATATGGTTATGAACATAGATCGACGTTCATTTGTTAGTAAAGATAGAAAAAGGAATGAAACCCACCAATAACTTAATAATACAACCTAGAACATGCTCTTAAGCTCCAGACCTTCCTATGACTCGACTAGCAAGCCAACTGATGAACACTCCAGACCCTTCTTGACTAGGGAACCCCAAGTACAACGACGATACTATAACACTTATTGTTTAGTGTTGATAAGTCGGTTGAATATTTAAAATTTTTTAATGAGTTATTAGCTAAATTTCTCATAAAATAGTAGAGAACAATAATTTTCTCAATATAAAAACTTCGTTAAATTATTCCAAAACGGGTGTGTTCTTTATAAGAAATCAAACATAACGTAAACACGGTATAATAAAAGAAACTAATAAAAAAACACTTGAAAGTGCTTGGTTGAATGAGGTGATTGGTCCCTCGAGCGTTGCATAAGATTTTTAACCTAAATCTTGCCTAGAGTAATATGATTGGCCACTTCAAAGCTCCGCTCGGTCAAGTCCAAGTAGTGCTAGATTGAGGGGTGTTGTGATCCACTCGAGCAACCAATGTGTGTTATGTGCACATTGGTCCAATGGAATCGCTCCAGTCTAGTGGTTTTTTGCTCGAATTAAGCGTCTTCAAATCCTCTAGCTAATTGCCTTTCTTGACCTCCTCTACTTATAAAAAAACATGTGGTATTGACAAAGTGCTTCTTGACTTCTCGTGGAGAAATTGACTCCTTTTCAGCGTCCTTGTGAGCCTGAATCTCTTTTGCGCTAGACCTCATGATTGGTCCTCGTATGCTTTGTGTCTTATCAAAGGCCTCTTTCTTGTCATTATCTATTTCCTTAAGATGATTTAACCTCACATCTAGACTTTTAATTGCATCAAAATGAGCCATGTCAACTAAATTGAAAGTCAAACTGACATTGTACTCTCCGGAACAGAAGATGGAATTTGCGCCTCTTGTTTGTTTCTAGTTGTGAAGCTCTGGTGGTGTCTAATAAGCTAATTTTTTCTTTCCATTTGGTGGCTTCTCTTTGGGATTTGACTTTTAAAATATTTCATGAGTTGAGAAACAAGACTAGAAAAAAGAATGAGTTAATTCGTCATGTAACAACGCATCTTTGTGCGCGAGCAAATTTATTAATGGGGTAATGGTAAATCCATCATATTCGTCCTCACTGTCTAGAAATAAATATCTTTATCCTCACAAATGCATTGTCACAGGCCTTTTTTTAGGTTTTTTCTCAAGACTTCATTATTTTGGTGAACTACCTTAAGGCTGTTCATCTTCTCACATCTTTCATCCTTCTGTGGACGCAATTGATCTTCGTGAGCTTTATTGGGCGTGAGGGGTGCCAATCGAACTTGTTTCTTATTTAATTTGAAAGTTTATTTATTGCTTCAGCCATTGTGTTGTGCTCAAGTATCGAATTTCTATGATCGTCCCGACAACAAATGGCCACCTTGCATCAATACAACGTCATAAAGAACATCATCTTTATACTTTCTGATGTTGAATGACACTCACCTGATGTTGTATCTTGGTTCCAAACACTATTGGTTAGCAATTATATCTTGTATGACTTTAGAATTTTTTGTAATTAGAAGTTCTAGATTCTCGACAAGCGAAGTACTTTCCACATTCGTGCAGCTCCCATCATCTATGATAATAGTGCACAACTTATCTTTTATAATTCCTTGTGCATATAAGATGTTTTCTCATTACTTTATTGCATCCTTTGTGGCATGTATGTTTAAGGACTTTTCGCGTTGCCAATAATTCTCTCTTTGTTGCATTATACTCCTCAAACCTTTCATCCGAGTCATCAATCCTATGTCCCACTTTGTCATCCAATATTGTCTACCATGATCATGTACCAACTTATTTCTCTTTTTTGGTCAATCTTTGGTGTAATGGCATCAACCCTAAATTTGGAAACATGTAATATCATGGTTACACGTAGGTATTTTCGTTGGTAACTTGCATTTTTTTCCTTGATGTCTTGGGCTTTGGCTCGGTCTTGCTGCTAGTCTCGTGCGCTTGAGTTACCCTTCCTTTGCATTTTAGTTGCTTCTCGATTCAAATAAACAAATGAAAAAGTACCATTTGACATAAATTTAGATCCACATTATTTTGTTATCAAGGATAGAAAGAGGAATGAAACTACTAATAACTTGATAATAGAACGAGAGACTTGTTCTTCAGCTATTGAACGCTCTTGATCCTCCTATGACTCCACTAGCAAACCCCAAACACAACGACAATGCTATAACACTTGTGATTTAGTATTGATAAGCCAGTTGAATCCCTAAAATCTTTTCAAGAGTTCTTACGCTAAATCTCTCAAGTAATAGTAAAGAAAAAGAGTTATCTTAATAAAAACCTCACTAAAATGTTCTACAATAGGTTCCTTATTAATAAGATCAAAACATAAATGAAACTAGGTACAATAAAGGAAATATATAAAATAAAACGGGAAATTGCAGTGAGGTGGGATGATTTCTCAGTCAAGCAACGTATAAGGAATTTAACCTATTTTTTTAGAATAATATGCTCGGGCGCTTCAGGCCTCTGCTCGGTCAATTCGAGGTAGTGTCAATTGAATGGTGTTCAGATCGGGTTGAGCGGCCAATGTGAATTATGCGCACATTGATCTATAGAAATTGCTTAGATTAAGCGGTTCCTTGCTCGGATTAAGCACTTTCAGCTCCTTGCTCTTCTCGACTTGGTTCCTTTTGATTTCCTTGTGGAGTTGTTGCCTCTTCATGGGAAAAGGTGTTCTGAATCTTGTTTGCCCTCGCCCTAGTGATTGGTCCTCATATTTTATCCAATGCCTCGCCTCATCAGCGTAGATATTTGATAATATGTTTGTTATTTTGCCTAAGCTATCATTCATGTATTACCATTAACACCTAATGAAACTTGTTTCTCATCCAACCCATTTCTTTAACTACCTCTAAATTACCTTGTTTAGAACTTTTCTAACTCACTACCTCACCATCAAGGAAAATATAGTCTATCTTGGAATTGATGTCATCTTTATATGACATAAAACTTGCACCGTTGAATCTTTTTAACAATAAGTTTGAATTGTAATAGATGAGAAATTGCTTCTTTAATTAAGAATCGTCTTTATCAACTTTCAATGATTTTCAAAGGGATCTACTTGATGCCGACTACATTTAGCGTGAAGGCTATATTAGGTCAAGTACATGTTATGATATACATTATAGCTCATACTGATTTAGCATACGATAATCTAGTCATGTGTTCTTTCTTTTCTTTGGTTTTTACACATTTTCCCCTAGAGAAAGTAATTAGAGAGCCTATCGGTAGATAGTTTATCTTGGAATCTTCCATGTTATACCTTATCATAGTAGAGTATATGTAGATTGACTTTGAAAATTTGAACAATCTTATTGATCTATCTCTATACACTTTTTGAAATATAGGTTGTTTTTCCAAATCTCCTATAATGATGGTGTGTTATTTTATATTAATAATATCTCATCACATATAACACTAGGAATAATATTGCCCCGCTTAAGCTTTTTGTAGACACAAGTTTCTTGTTTGTTTTTAACAAATTTTAAATTTACAACTATTTTATTAAAGTGAATGTTCCAATTTAAAGAAGCTGCTTTAATCAAAATATATATATATATATATATATATAAATGTTATATACCATGTTACTCATGGAAAACAAAGTGAAACCCTCAAATTGAGTTATATAAACTTCACATTGGAGTTCTCCATTAAGGAAATTTACTTTCACATCCATTTTTCATACGTAGTAATCATGATACATAACTATATATAGCAAAATCTGAATAGATTTGAGAATTGTTATAGAAGAGAACGTTTTTTTATAGTCAACTCCTCACGTTGAATGTATTATTTGACAATTAGACGAGCTTTATAGGTCTGCTTGATGCTCTGGTCAAAAACAAATATGTGTGGCTATGTCTATACGGGCTGAATATGCATTAGAAAAGTCCCCTATGACAGTCGAAGTTCACCCGCTTCCGTAGAAAAATCTTGCAGAAACGTAGACCTAAATGTTCATATTGGATTTTCTGGTAGAAAAATCTCGCAGAAACGTAGAAAAACATTAAGTATGATCGGTCTATATTTGAACGAGAATATCGTGTCAATAACTTTTCATCTAATATATTTTTCTCTTGAGAATCCATTTACAACCAATGGGTATGTAATTCTTGAAGGTTCTCCAAAAGTCCAAACTATGTTAATCTTTACAAATTTCATCTCAGACATCGTGGCTTTCTACCATTTCTCAAAGTCTAGACTACATCGCTCTTAAAAATCATTGGATCATCAATATGATTTCACTCATTCTCTTGCACCAGAAGATTTAACTAATGTCTTCTTCGATGAACTTGAATATAATGTACTTCATGAGCTGAAATTTGATGTTCAATTTTTTTTTCTTAAACTTATTCTTAAACCGGTTCTGTAACATACCATTGATATTCAACTATTGAAGATAAACCCTTCAAATCAAATTCAAAATGTGTAGAAAAAATTGATCATGTTGCATCTCATTTTCCTGAGATTGTGTAAATCAGTGGGCCCTTGAATCTTACTATGACTTATTTCTTCACCATGATGTCCTTTAGTAAGGTATTATCTTTCTTAAAAGGTTGAACTTTTAGCCATACATGTTTTGTATTAAGAAGGATGGTAGAAATAAAGCCCCATAGTTTTCTTGGGATACCAACAAAACAACACTTATTAGACGATTCATCAAGCTTTGTTTAATTGTAGTCTCTTGAAAAACGCCGATTATTGCTATCCAATATCCACATAGAATAATTAATAGTAGCTAAAGAAATCATGAAAACGGTGTTTATAAAGTTTCTACTTGGACATCTCAGATTTTTTTTTATTTTCATAATCAATCAACGGGTTCATAATATCATGAAAATCATGGTTCATATTGCTCATATTTTAGTTAAGAATGAATTTTAATAATTTTTTGAACAATGATTGCAATATCAGATCTTGAGACAAATCCTTATTGAGTGAGCACCACAAATTCTCAAATTATTATATAAGATCAATAATCTTAAAAATATGGGGCCAACGTGCGAGTTGGCAACCGGTCTAAATTTAAAAAGGGCTTTCGACAATTTATATCTTGTCGTTTTCTCTTAAAATCGTACATCTTCTTAGTATGTTCAATTTTATTTATGGTGGATCCATATCCCGATGTTGATGTTGAAGTTCAGAACTCACTCATGTCAAGATGATACATTTTCAACTTTAACATCTTTCAAGTATTTAAAATAAACACTCATGCATGAAAATCAATATGAGGTTACGATATACAAATCATTAAAGTTCTTCCCAATAATTTTGTGTTCCTCTAGGATGGCTCTCAATGAGATTGAAGATATTCTTCTTTTTTTATTCGAGCAATCTAATTATTTAAGAAAACAACCAAACAACAATTTAAGAACAAACACTATATCAATCAATATTTATCTAAAAGTTATTTTTACCAATCAATATGACCATATTATTTTATATCATATTCATTTTAAGTACGTATGCAACCTAGTTAATAAATGAACCCCTTGATTGTCAAGTCCTTCTCAAACATACTAATTAAGTTCATTTTAAATGCTACAACTCTATATCACACAATAGATCGAATCAACATATCTTATTGGCAATGTTATATGCATGGCGTGAGTTCCGATAACACAAAACATTCACAAGTATCCACACCGAGATGGTTATGTTTTCGATGCCTTGACGTTGGTTAGAAGCTGCCTATAAGAGAATTCTGAATTCATTTACTTTTATCTTATTATCTCTTTGATTGTGTTTTTTATGTTATGTTGTTGAATTTTATTCATAAAGATTCTATTTATAATCAATCGAGATTATGAAGGATATTCTATTTATAATCATTTAAAAATCTAAAGGGTTTATTACATATTAATATCGTAATAATATTATATTGTTAATCACATTAATTATAGAAAATTTATTTACATATTTCTTCATATTATATCCATATAACTAATCTAATCATATTAATTATTTACATATCTTATAAGATTATTGCACTTAAACATATTATTTTTAACATACATGAAATCTGAATTTTGTCCTCATCTTTCCAACATAAAAATTTTCTCTACTAATTAATATCTAGGAGTTTGTTATTTTATTCTCTCATTTTCTCTCCAAAAACAAATTTCTTTTATAATATCGATGAGTTTGTAATTTGATCTACAACAACTTGAATATTCTGTCTAGATGGTTGATTAGTCACTATAAACTACAACTACAAGAGTATCAACTAAAACCATGCAATACCTAATCTCTAGGTAACAAATATTTTAATGTGTTTTATTAAACCAAATCAAATCAGGGATAATGATATACTCTATCTTTTTATTTTATTTTTCTCTCGAAATATAAAATATAAAATGTTGAAAACATTATCTTAGTCGAAGTAAACTATCAACTTTCAATGCGCTATCATCAAGTAAGAAGCCATAAGTTTCCAAGTGTTAGACAAATTCGTAGGATAAAATACCTTTGTAAATATGCTCCAAAAACAAGATGTTATGATAAGTTGTCCAACATCGGTTAGGACATGAACTTTAAGACTCATATATATGGTACTGGGCAACCCTATATAAGAAATTTCTTGAGCTATATAAAAACTCTTGAGCTAAATTTTGGGATTAGTTAGATCCAAGTCCATATTTGACATGGTATTAGAGTCTGGTTCGTCCCGATTTGAATATACTGATGTTGGGCCCCCGATTGCGATGTCCATGCTCAAGGATCGAGTCTGGGCGTGAGGGGAGTGTTATGATAAGTTGTCTCACATCAGATAGGACATGAATTTTGGGACTCATATATATGGTACTAGGCAACCCTAAACTCTTGAGCTAGCTTTTGGGATTAGTTAGACCTAAGCACATCCGACTTGTGTGATTGATACGCGAATACTCTCCAAGATCCCACTTAATATTCCAAGGATATTCTACGAGATATTCAGCATATTATCTGACATCTCACTGAATATTGAAGATATTCGCTGAGATTGTACGGATATTATGTGAGATTATATTTCATTTTTCGTGTGATATTGTATATCTATATAAGAAAGTATTTCATGGTTAATAAAACAATCGAGAATTGATTCGACTTCTTTGAAGATGTAGGCGCATAATTTTTCATGGTATTAGAGCCCGAACACAATTTCATTCGGAAAATCTTATTTTTTCTATCTTCGATCCTAATGACTCAACCTCGACCAGAACATTCTTGACCCTAAACGATCGACCTCGACCTCCATATTTTCGAAACCGAATCCAACCAAGAAAATTCCGACTTCACCCTAAATCTCTCAAACTTGAATACTTGACCTCTGAAAACTCGACTCTACCTCTACAACTGTCGACCAAATTCTTCTATTCATCTTCGTCGATAACAAACCAATCCTCTCCTTTCAAACCTCGAATATGACCAAACCTATCCGTTTTTTACATCGATAATGATTTCATCTTTGACAATATCTGTGAACCCAAACACATCGACCCAACAACACTATGCTGCAACAACGCATGATTCCACCCTTCGACTGAACAAAACCCTTTGAGTGATGCACTGAAAACCAACTAACATTGGTTGAAATCAGCAAACTACGCAGATCTGATTGGAAACCGGATCTGACCGGAAACCACTACCCCAACGACCTAGTTCTTAAACAGATCTGACCGGACCTGACACCCTTTGTCGTATCGACTAGACGCCCTTCGCGTACCGACCCCGATGCCCTTTAAGCGTGCCGACCCCTAGACATTTTTCTTCCAATTTGGCGTCCACAATTTGCACGCTCCAATTTGAGGGAGGGTATTAATGGACACAATCCGTGTGATTGATACGAGGATATTTTCCAAGATTCCACTTAATATTTTGAGGATATTCTACGAAATATTCAGGATATTATCTGATATCTCACTGAATATCGAAGATATTCTCTGAGATTGTACGGATATTATGTGAGATTATATTTCATTTTCTGTGTGATATTGTATATCTATATAAGAAAGTATTTCATGATTAACAAAACAAGAAATAATTAATTCGAATAAGATGCTTCATTTTTTATTGTTCTATACATATAGTGCAATAAGAACTCCTAACATAATAATCTATCGCATGCGTAAAACACTAATATCAATTTAAATATTAAACTTTATACAATAAAAATTTATATTTTTTACTCGATCCAAAAGAGATGTAATAGAACCATTACATCCAAAAACTTTATCATTTCTGTAAAAAATTTCCGATTCTGTAAATTAGATACAGTTTTTATAATATGTTAATTAGTATCATAAGAATTTCCAAATTATCCACAGAAGAAAACTTCGTAACGTTTTCAAACTTGAAAGACCACATTAGTCAACAACCACCCACTATCATATGATCTTTCGGCCTTATTAATTAATCCATCATTCATTTACATATATATTTTCCTATCACTCACATGGCAAATAGTCCGACAAAGACAAAACTGAAAACAAATCCCAAATATACTTGTCACAATTTATTAAATTTGCAAGACATAAATAATTATTTTCCTAAGTTATATATAAAAATGGTTATATATTTCAAACTAATATATACCTTTTAAAATTTTAATCGGTTTCTGCATAATGATTATATATATATATATATATATTGCTACCAAGTTCACCAATATCATAAAATTATTTAAAAATTAAAAAAATCTGGATTTATATGGAAATATATAGGATAAGGATAAGATTTATTTACGAAAATAAATATTTTTTATTTATATAAAATTTTGAGAAATTTGATGGATTTTTTAATATTTTAAAAAATAAAATATATTTTCAAATAAATTAGAAATCTAAAAATCTGGATATTATATCCAAAATTTTAAGACATTTGATATGATATACAAAAATATTGATAAATTGTCAATTTATCATATGATACGAAGATTCCAAAAGTATTAAAAAATATTAAATGTAAAATATTAAGGGAATTATCTCCCTAACCATGTCTCTATAATTAAGAACTGTAATAAGTGTTTGTGTTTATATTGGTAAACTGTATAATATTTTCAAAATTTTATAGTATAAATTTTGCTCTTAAATAGATTTAAATAGATTTATTCTTCTTAAACATATTTATTATTCTTAAACAGATCTGTCAATGGATTGGTAGGGACGAATAATTTTGATATATGATCATTCTATATTATTAGTGATATATATATATATATAATTTTCTAACTATGTCAGTAGGTGGGATATAAGTAGCAAATTCTAATCAATTTAAGATAATAGTAAAAATAGAATAATACAGCAATATGGAATTTACCGGGAATTGGGGCAAGAAAAAATATTTTCCGGCTGAAAAGAAAAAGGTAAGGGCAAGCGGAATATCAGATATATACTTTTATAGGTTAGAGTATTTCAAAAATATTTTCGTAAAAATAATTATTAATTAGGAAAAAAAAGAAAAAAGATAAATTTGTTTTTAATTTTCGAACGTGAAAAAACACACGTTCTACAGTTTTTCGACGTGAAAAACTGTCAAACCGTGTCAAAAGTAAAAAAGACGAAGTGATTTCGAACTTGAGGGGATCGATATGAAGTTGGCAAGAAGGAAATGACTAGAACCAGCAGCAACAATGAAGAAGAGAGAATGAGTAAATCTTCAATGGCGTCAATAAGTGTAAGTAGATCGATTTCTAGGGTTTTGCAAGTTGTCGAGACGCAAAATGGTTTATTGATTTGAAATGGGTGTGAGTGTCAGTGAGTCTGTTGAGTCTCAGTGAGTCAGTTGACTCACAAGGGTCGGTTTCCTCAGTGAGTCAATTTGGATCACAATGGTCGCTTGAGCATCGCAGGGGGTCCAAGGGTCGTTTGAGTCGTCTGTCTCAGTGAGTCGGTTTGGGTCGCAATGGTCGCTTGAGCGTCGCATGGGGTCTCAAGGGTCGTTTGAGTCGTATGGGTCGCTTGATATTATGCCCTGTGGGTCGCTTGATCTTATGCCCTGTGGGTCGCTTGAGTCGCATGGGTCAATTGAGTCGCATGGGTCGCTTCAGTCTCAGTGAGTCGGTTGAGTGTCGCAGAGGGTTCGAGGGTCGTTTGAGTCGCATGGGTCAATTGAGTCGCATGGGTCGCTTGAGTCTCAGTGAGTCGGTTGAGTGTCGCAGAGGGTTCGAGGGTCGTTTGAGTCGCATGGGCCTGTTGAGTCGCATGGATCGCTTGAGTCGATAGAAGTATAATGTATTCTTAATTAATTGGTCATTTTGCAGGTGGCGCCAAAGCCGAAGTTTGTGTATGAATTGAAGCACATGGACATAATGCCAAAGATCACCACCAAGTGTTATCCTCATGAGACAATAACGAAGCTGAGATGAATCTTAGATGAATACGATTTGCATTACCTCGAGAAAGAGTCACAATTTAGGCATGTGACTCCACATTGACAAAGGTTTGAATGTCTATCCTCCTAAATCACTCCGTTATTGTACGAGACAAGAAGGAGTTGTGGTTCGTCTTAAACGATGTTCCCATCCGGTACTCTATAGTGGAGCATGCACTAATTTCCGGATTGAAATGCGGACCATATCCCAAAGGATGAGAGTCCAAAAGGGGTGATACATTCAAGCGGAAGAACTTTTGGCCGTCGAAAGGTGACCCCCACACAAGTCAATGAAAAGCTTGTGAAGGCGAAGAATTCCGACGACCGAAAGAGGTTGGCAACTTTGATGTTGTTGGCGCAAGTTATGGCTCACAAGCCTTCATCAGACAACTCTATCAGCCATGATCTCATTGACATGGTTGATAACTTGAAATTTTGTGAAGGCTTTCCATGGAGTGTTACACATTTGAGAAGATTGTGGATACTTGCCGCAAGCACTTTAGCGGAGAATCACTGAAACTAAAATGATATTGTGGTGGTTTCATGATCCCACTAACGGTAAGTTGTATATATTATTCGAATAACTTGAATATTTTCGTATTTTTTGCATTTTTATCATTTTGTTTTAATGTTTCAGTTACTTCATTCGAAACCATCCTTAGTTTGGGCAAAAAGGGATGGTATGTTGATGTCATGGATGCAGATCCATCATGCCCAAGAATGTGCAAGAAGATGGTTAAATCCAATATTAACCTGATGTATGTAGATGTGATAAGGCTAATCTGAGATTCTAAGGTAATAATTACAGAAGAGTCACAAGGGTAACAATTACAGAGAGGGTAGTAATGATTATTTTTGTTCTTCAGGATATTCGAAGTATTCTTCTTGCTGAAGACGAAGAGAAAGCTTTACTTTTTTATCTGGAAGATTATGAGGGATGCCATAATCCTGATTTTCAGATATGGATGGAACATGTTCGTAGAAATACGAAGGGTATTTGTTGGACATCCGTAAGTAAGAACTATTGACGCGAAAAGCAGTTCTTGGTGATCAAAAGAAGAGGAAAGATAATGGGGACTAAGATGAAAAAGAGCGTGGGTGAAAAAATAATAGAGATTGAAGATGACAAAGATGATGGAAGGGTAGGTGTTGCTGAAGCTAATGAAGAAAGAGATGGTGATATTGAAGGTGATGTTGAAGCTGAAGCTGAAAGAGAAGGTGAGGATGAAGCTGAAGGAGAAGAAGCTGCAGTCCATCTGACATTGGAGTACAAATTAATAAAGGAAATAAAGAAGTCAGAAAAAAGAATCATCAATGTCGTAAGAGATCTTCTAAGGGATGTCGGGTTTCATTTGCCTAATCCAAAAGCAAAGACGACAAATCGCAAAGGTGCTGAAAAGGCAAAATCTTCTGAGAAAGATGCGAGCACCGCAATCCAAACTTCTAGCACTGTTAGAGATGATTTTGAATTCCTTCGACGTCCATATCCAGTGTCAAGAAAAGAGCTGATTGAGTCAGAGGCTGAAAATGACTCTGGAGATAGCTCAGAAGAGGATTTGGCAAACATTTCGAGATTAGTTGAAAATATCACATCGAGATTTGACATGGATCGCAAGAGTTGCATGGATCGCAAGAGACGCATAAGTCACACGGTCGTATAAGTTGAAGGGTCGCATAAGTCGATGGGTTAGTAGAGTCGCATGGGTTGCATATGTCGCAAGGGTCGCATCAAGTAACGAACAATGAGTTTAATGAATGAAGTAATTTTATGCAGATGCTCCTGTGGATACTGTCAATGATGTCACCGACGAGGAGGTTCCTGATGAGGATCCCGCTAAGGACGTTCCTACGGAGTATACTCCAGTGGATCCTGTCCACATCCCTGACGAAAAGGTTCCTGCCGAGGAAACTACAGTGGGTCATGTACCACCAAGTAAGAACGGTCTTTTGAATCACAAAGGTCGCATGTCCACATATGTCGCATGGGTCATATATATCCCATGGGTTGCAAAGGTCGCATCAAATAACGAACGGTGAGTCTAATGAATGAAGTAATTTTATGCAGATGCTCCAGTGGTTACTGTCGATGAAGTTGCCGATGAGGAGGTTCCTGATGAGGACCCCGCTAAGGACGTTGCTGTGGATCCTATCCAATACATCCCTAACGAAAAGGTTACTGCCGAGGAAACTACAGTGGATCCTGTCGAATAGGTCCCCTCTAAGGATAAGGAGGTTCCTTCCGAAGTACCACCAAGTAAGTATGATCTTTTGAGTCACAAAGATCACATTGGTCGTATGGGTCGAATGGGTCACAAAAAGTCGCATAGGTCGCATGTCTCATAGGTCTGCATAGGTCGCATTGGTTACAAAAGGTCGCATGTCCGCATAGGTCATAGGGTCGCATTGGTCGCCATATGTTTACTGAAGTAAATTTTATGCAAGTCTTGGACCTTTATCGAAGGAGTCTGCGCCATATGTTGAACCTCTGCCGATACCTAAACGAGTTTTAAGACCACAGAAGGCATATGTTGAACGTCCACCGACAAAAAGAGCAAGAACAATGCGAGGGAGAGGGCGAGGAAAAGATGTTAGTGGAGTTCAAGAACCCGAAAAGAAGGTGGTTCAAAACCCCAAAAAAGGTGGTTCAAGAACCCGATAAAAAGGTGGTTGAAGAACCTTCGTTTTGGTGGAAGCCCAAGGGATTAGAAAATGGCTCGATAACCTGAGAACCTTCGTTCATTGACGCAACCGATTAAAGGTTGACTGCTCTGAATATGTTCCTGACGACACCTGGACATGAGAGTTGGTGGAAATCTGATCTAGATATTCCCCCGGGGCCAGAGTTTTGGGAGATTATATTAAAGCCCAACGTATGGATTGAAAATGATGTAAGTTTTTTAAACCCGAAGTCAGAGAGGTCATTTTGTGTCATATGTCATGTGTGTTAATTTTTTTTGCAGCAATTGGATGAGGCGTTATTGGTCCAATATTATCGCATGAAGACACTCCCTGTGATATTTAAGAAAAATTACGTCTGTCGTGTTTTTTTCATGCAAACGCTGACGCTGTGGACGTACGAGGACATGGACGCTTTGCCGGAATATCTTAGTGATTGTTTGAATGACAAGTATCCATTCAGAAGTACGGAATCAATGAGTAATTTCGAAGGCTTTGTCTCGGTTCCAAACATTCAATCGCTCAGTAGTCAATATGTAGGATGTCATTGGGTAGCCATCAAAGCGGATTTGAAAATCCGATGCCTCACGGTATACGACTGCCAGCGGAGGATCAAGGAAACACATATCAATCTGTTGATTGAGAAGCTAAGAAAAGTTGTTCCCAAGATGCTCAATCTCGGAGGGTTTCCTTCTTCGGGTTCTGGAGAAGATGAATGGAAATATGAGTATTATGAAGGTCTGACACAGAATAAAAGCTCAAATGATTATGGTGTTTACGTCTACAAATTTGTAGAAGCCTCGATAATGAAAGCACGTAATGTTTTGTATTACATTTGCGACGAAAATGTTCTTTCCATGCGTGAGAAGATTGCGGCTGAGATATTTAGTAATGGAAAATGTATCTCTCCACCTCGAGATTAACTTGATATTTGGTACATTGTTATTTTTTAAATATTTGGTACGTTGTTATATTTTTAAAATTTCTTCATAATAATAAAAGGAGTTGCAGGGGTAAAAGGGTCGTAGGGTCAAGGATCGTTCGATGATTTTACCCGTTCGACCCTTGACTCTGCGACCCTTTTATCTCTACAACCCTTGTACCTCTGTGACCCTCGAACCCCTACAACCCTTGTACCCGTTCAACCCTCGGACCCCTGCCACCCTTATTATTTACAAATACAATTATTTATAAATAATATGAATAATTTATTATTTACAAATGTGATTCTTTACAAATAATATGAATAATTTATTATTTATTATTTACAAATATAATTATTTACAAATAATTGACTCAAATCTCTGCGATCCTTGTCCATCTGCGACCCTTGGACCCGTGCAATCCATGTCCCTCGCGACCTTTGTCCGTCTGCGACCCTTGTCCCTCGCAACCCTTAGACCCCTGTGACCCTTGTCCCCTGCGACTCTTGTCCCTCTGCCACCCTTGTCCCTCGCGATCCTTGGACCCCTACGACCCTTGTCCCCTTTCAACCCTTGTCCATCCGCGACCCTTGTTATAATAATAGTAAATTCACAAAACAACGATACTAAAAGTAATACTTACTATTGAATAATTGTAAAAAAAACCAAACAAATACAAACATGAAGTTCAAATTCAAAGGAATGTTCTTGTTCAAAGGAGGTTTAGAGCAATCAAAATACAACTGAAATCAAACTCTGTTATTGTTAGGCCCTCATTGAGGGAAAAACTGAAGCAGTGGTGTTGGTCCATCGAAATATAGTTCGACTTCGAGGGTACAACCATGGGACAGTCCATGATCCTCACAAAACTTTCTCCAACCCATCCTGATGGTAATGCCACCACGTGCCACGGGTCTTAGATATGCATCCCATGAAAGTCTGTATCCTATCATTAGATATATCTTACATCGTCTATGGCAAAGACCTCTCGACCTCGTAAACCCTATCGGAAGTGTCGGCGACATCCGTAGAAAGGAATAAAAATCGTGAAAATCCTTACCCAAGTCATGACATTACCTAAGTCCGTATTGAGGTCACTTACCAATGCATCTATGGCAAGATTCGAACGAGTGACTGGTACCACCATGACAATCCTCTGAGCAGGAGTGGTGAAGCTGACGTGAAATACCATGTCACCTTCAAGACGGAAAAGTAAGTAATCCCTAATACGTAAATTTAGGTCATTGGAGAAATCTGTCCACCCATCAGTGTGGGTCGCACAAAGGGTCATATTGGATCGCATGAGTCGGATATGTTCCTGTTTAAACTTGATTCTAATTTAATTCAATTGTGGGTCGCACAAGGGGTTATATTGGGTTGCATGTGTGGAATGAGTTCCCGTTTAAATTTAATTCTAATTTAATCTAATTGAGGGTTGCATGGGTAGAATTATAATGAAGAATTTATCAAATTATAATGATGAAAGTTACAAAAGGTTTAATCAAAATAATACAAATAATATAGTATTACACACTCACTAACTAACAAAGCTTTCTTTTTTTTGAAATCGGCGTTGTCTCGGTTGTCACGTTCCAAACACTGTCAGTGATGCTGGCTTTTGGAGATGGGGTTTGTCTCGACGAAGAAGATGGGGTTTGTATCGACAAAGATGGGGTTTGTATCGACGAAGAAGATGGAGTTTGTCTCGACGAAGAAGACGGAGTTTGTCTTGACGAAGATAAGGTACTTCTCCGAGCTTCACTAGGTCTAGGATAACGTTTCTCTTTACACCTTCCGCTTTGCCTTTTCTAAGCCAGCATAGGAGGTAGAACCATAACTTTAGTATATTGAGAAGGAATGTCCCAATCATTGCAATCAGGAACCGGATACACGGTTTCTTGGTAAGCCAAACGACATGTCTCCTGAAGGTAGTATTTTGAACATAGATCTAGTATCTTGTGACCTTTACCAACCGTATTTTGCTTTTACACGAGCCATCAATTCTTTTGGTGGAGGTGTTTCATTATTCTCGGCATATTCCTCATTTAAATAATCTTTAACCATTTGTGTTGTACCCTTTGTAGTTGCGGTCCATTTAGATAGAGGTGGACATTTATGAATGGGATGGTGTGTTCTCACACTAAACCGTTTGGAATTCAGGATTGCTGCCACGCGTAATTTCCATTTACAACCACTTCAGACAAACTTGCATCGTACTTCCCACAGCTTTGTATCAGATCTCAATGTTGTATATTTAAACGAAGCTTCAATTGAACGCTTCCTTACAAATGCATGTACATCCTTCTTGCTATCAAACTCTTGCCCAATTTTAAGATCCAATCCATCCTCGAACTCGAAGATATTATTTTCGTTGTCGAGAACTACCATTTCCGAGTAGTTCTCACCATCACCATACTTATGCTCTATTGGCACTTCATAATCACCTTTACTACTGCCACAAACAACTCCATCAACTACCACATTGATGGCACACCCACCATCTTCTCTTAACCTGCTTGTATGTTCACTATCAGAATTATCCGAATCCAAAATATTTATTGTTTCAGGATTACTCTCAACTCTACTTTTGTTATTTGGACCTACAATAACACAGTCATCATAATCTAAAACACCTCGATCCTCGCCTTCTTTAGCAATGCTTCCAAAAGCAGGAATTAGAGGCTCAATTTCCCTCTCAATTTCGATTTCACACTTCACATTTATCGATTTTATCTCCACATACAGTAGTGGTCGAATTCCTCTTATGCGATCGAACAGATAACAAATTAGATGCTTGTCATTCATTATATATGTCGGCTTCCTAACCGGAGGACAATAGAAAAATACTCTCTGGTTTTCCTGAACTCTACCAACCCATTTAGATTCTCCATTTAGGTTTTTTCTCATTTACCATCATACAAAAAATAAATCAATGTGATTTTCTCATCCACCGTGTCCATTACACCTGTAACAAAAACATAAAAAAGATGGATAAATTCTGTGACCCACTACAACCGTGTGACTCGATAGACTCTGTGACCCAGTGAGACCGTGCGACCATTGTACCTTTGTGACCCGTGTACCTCTTCGACCCTTGTACCCCTGCGACCTTTGTACCCCTTTGCAACACTTGTACCTCTGCGACCCTTGTGCCTTTGCGACTCTTGTAACTCTGCGACCCTTATACCCCTGAAACCCTTTGACGCATTTGCGATCCTTTACCTCTGCGACCCTTGGACCTCTACGACCCTTTGATCTTTGATCCCTTTGATCCCTCGATGAGACTTTGTGACCTAGTGCGACCGTGCGTCTCTTTGACCCAGTCACTAATTGCGATTATTTGACATTTCAATATATATGACTTGTTTAGACTCGTTTTCAATAAACGAGTCTTATATTGACCCAGTGCTTCATAACTCACAAAAGAAACAAGAAAAACACGAAAAACTCACTATACATACCTGATTTTTCTGCGGAACGTGCTTAATTGCAAGCTTCTTTGTTGACAACAAACGATTTCAACATATTGGCAGTGAATCTGACGCCGATTTCAAGCTACTTTCGCCGAATCTCTTGTGGCGTGGGAGAACAGTAATTTTCACGCCACATGAGAGAGAGAAATAGAGGTACTCCGGAGGAGAGAGAAAAATTGTCGACAAGGATAATATGAGATTATCAATATTTTAAGCATAGATTTGAAAGGGAAGGGTATGTTTGAAGCACTTTGACCCTACGAGGATATTTTTGAAGTTCCCCCAATATCAGCACCTACATATGTTTATTTATTTTTATTAGAAATTACAAAAAAACGATAATTTAAAATGTAATTAAAGTTTCATAATCTACTATCACAAAAAAAATCAAATATAACCATAAACCTAATATTTTTGAAAATATAATATTTTAAAATAATATTTAAGAAAAAAAATATTTTCTTTATTTCTTTTCTAATTAAGAAGTCATAATTTTATTCTCTAACAATATTCTAAATATTTAAATAATCGCAAAACATTGTTAGAAATAATTAGTCAAAGGACTAAAATTTTTGGATGAAAATATTCAAAACAAATTAATGATGTATTTTAATTGTGAATAGATTAATATTAATTCTTATTCGTCCTTAAATTAGGGATGATTTTTTAATTCGTCCATAATTTAGCGATAAAAGAAACATTTTATCTCAAATTCCTCTCTAATTAAATTTGTACAAAAATAAAAATGTTATAAAAAATTAAAATTTCGTCCGTTGAATTGGATGTCAATATATTTCTAGGGAAATAGAGCGTGACTTTTTTTCTTTTTCCTCTGACTTGTTGATTTTCAAAAGATTATATGAAACATAGACAATGAAAACGAGGAAGATGAATCTGGTGAGAAGAGGGTGGGGAAGAAGATACTCAAAGAGGAGATGAATCACCGAACGAAACTTAGGAGAACTTTGTTGCCATCAAAAATGACTGAGAGTCATGGAACAAGTACAAAAAACCAATGTGACTCTACAATTGGAAGCAATGACAGAGAAGGAAGTGGAAAACATCAATTTGTTCGAGGAAATATGCAAGAGATCGAAGATTACATCGTTGAATAAGAGAAACCAAATAAGTGGAAGAAAAATAAGAAGAATAAGCCAAATAAGAATGAGAAAAAAACTCGCACAAGCAATATCGTCGCCAACGTCATATGTATGATGTATGCATTTTTTTTATCAAAATAATTTTCATTAAGTTTTTTAGATTTTTATTTATTAGTATATTATGAATGAATTTTTAAAATATTTAAAAAAATCCTCCAGATGAATTCGGAAAAAAAAATCATGTCCTTCATTCCATATGCAAATTTTTCTTCCCTAATTTAGACGGCATTCTCGTAATTAATTACAGACAAAATTTCAATTGCTAATACCAGAAGAAAAAAATTCGTTGAGAATGTGATTGGAAGCACATCTTCAAATGAATGAATAATGAATTTTTTATACCTAAATTGAATTTCTTAGTAGTGAAAATATTTTTTTCTTCAAATTAGAGCAAAATGAAAAAGAGAATAAAATAATAATAATTATATATCCTTATTTTAAACTCTAGATTATTGTTGTAAAAATTGTTAAACGTTAGTCTGATGGTCCATTAGTCACTACAAGAAATTAATGGTTTAGGGACTGACGAATCCGTCCATAAACACGTTTAGGGACGGATTAATGACGATAATGAGTGCTCGGTAAATGCGTGTTGCAAAAATAAAACCGTCCTACAATCCGTCTCGAGAAATAAATCTGTAATCCATCCGTAATTACGGACTGCAAGGTCATCCGCAAAGCAACGAGAAACACGACCAAGTTACGTATGGAGAAACACGGTGAATTTGTGGACGGGCCGCGTCCCGTCCGTAATGTTTAAGGACAGGTCATTGTCTTTCTTAAAATGCAGACGGACTTGAACCGTCCTTAAACTTTGAGACGGTAGTGTTGTCGTCCGTAAATTTTGCAGACAGTTCGCTTCCCATCCACAAATTTGCGGACGACCGCCGTATAGAAAGAGCTGTCCGGAATTTTTTTTTTGAAAAAAAAATTTAATTATGATTTATAAATTTAAAATTAATATTAATTAATCAGTGTTTTTACATCATTAACATATATTTGCATATTTGTTGGTGGTACTTCCGAATTATCGTCATCAGAATCATTGTTTCTGCACGTATCCGAGTTGATATTAGATATGTGTTCCTTCATCATTTTCAGCCACTGTTGACGTTCTCTTTGTGATCGTTCACGTTCCCTTTCTAATTTTAAACGTTATTTTTCCAATTCTTGTTGCATTTTAGATACGGTAATTTGAAGTTCGTATGCCGCTGCTTTTGCCTTGCCATTAGAGGAACTTGCATGTTGTGATGTCATTCCACTAAGACCAAATATACGACCTTTATACGGTGTCACTTGCTGTAAAATAGATACAAAAATTTAATTAAGATTATAAATAAAAAATTTATTTTAAATTGTAGTGAATTGACCTCGAAATACATCTCGCTGTATTCTTCCTAACTTAGAGAAGGTTTTGTGCCATCTTCTCTCAGCGGAATTTGGGACACTCGTTTTGATGCCATGTTCTGAGCGTCGTCGTTAACATGTTTCGTTCTGGCATCTAACCACAAACCATCAGATTTTTTCGTGTGTGTACGCTCCAGCAATTCTACGTACGACGGTTCAGATCCCTTCTCTTTTGTCTAAAACAAATTTAAAATATATGTTTTTAATATTAAGCAAATGTCAATCGTATAAAATCGTAAAAAATTAAAAATCTTACCAAATATTCGTAAACTTCCGCGAAAGAATGGGAACCAACAATATGTGCACTTATCCCGTATCCTTCTCTATCGAAACGACGAGATTGACTTGCACACTCGTTTCTCTCCTTAAAAGTGGGATCATCCCAATTGACAGACATATGTTCCCAGACATGATCTGCCATCCAAACGGGTTTGCCTTTTTTCTCTCGATCTCTTTTGAAATCATTTACGAGAGCTTCGAGTCAAACTCTCGCAACCCATTCAAATTAAGACTTTACTAGTCCGGTAATCTAAGGGTTTCAATAAAATTTTGGCTGAAAAGAATGGAATAATTATTTTATTAAAATACCATTTAATTTTTTTATTAAAATAAATATTAATAAAAACTTACCACGAAAGATTTCCACCACCGTTCTTTGATATGGGGATCGGTTCGCGTCCAGTTATAACATGGACGATCATAATCAGCTTTAATCGTCTTTGTTATATGACGACAAAGCTTATCGTAGCCAAACCTATAAATAAAAAATAAGGTAAATTAACAAGTAATTAACTAACTATTTATCAAATTCTTTATTTAAATTTAGTGTTATGTACCACTGTACGTCGTCCTCATGACTTGGATCTACAAAAGGAAGTTTACATCTTTCCTCATCCATCAATAAAATTTTTTCCACAATTGGTTCGTGATGCATCGAAGGCTCGTGATGCATCATTGGCTCGACCGGTGGTGGCATCTGTTGATAAAATGGATACACCATATATTGTGTCAATCCAGTGTTTGGAAATAGATTCGGATTCATAAAATCCGAAAATACCGTATCAGATTGTCTCATGTGTCTTGGAGGAGATGGACCATTAGCACTTTTCTCCGAGGTTGAACGATTTCTCGTGTTACCGCATCTTCCAATGCGATGAGACACATAACTTAATATATGTTTCTTAACCTAAACCAGAACATATAACTTATTATATGTGCTATTAAACTAAACTAATCAAATTTTTTGTAGACATTTCAACGAACCTCTAAACTACACATTAAAAATCTAACTAAAATTATTACAAATTTAACTAACTTTAACCTAATATAAATTTAATTAAACTGTAACTATACATAAATCTAAGCTAATTTTAAGTTAATGTAAATTTAAACTATTACTTAAACTACACATTCTATAATTATAACAAATAAAACGTAATTTAACCTTCTAGTGACGGTGACGGCGATTGTGATGGACGGCCGGATGGAGTGCGAAGGACGGGCTATGACGTATGGCCAGACTGTGACGGATGGCGGCTCACGCAGGAACGGACGGTCGGCGGCTCATGCAGAAACGGACGGCTAACGAACGGGGACGGACGGTCGGCTCACGGATGGGGACGGACGGACGGCTGATGCAGGTGATAGAAGACGGCTCATAAGGCACGGACGAACTGAGGAAAACAATGGCAAGAAGAGAAGAAGATGTCATGGCCGAGAAATTTATAGATATTTCACTACTCACGATTTAGGGACTGAAGAATCCGTCCCCAATTCGTCCGCAATTAAGGACGGAAAATTCAGTCCGTAAACGGTCCGTATTTAAGGACGAAAATTTCTGTCCGCAAACGGTCCCTAAAAAATGACGAAAATAGGACTCGGAATTTGGGGACGGATGGTGGTCGTCCCCAATTTACGGAAAATGGTCCGCCCCAGTTTTTTTAAAATAAAAAAAATAAAATTAAAATAAAGTTTGATTAGATTAAAATATAAAAATTAGTACATAACAATAATTAAAAAGCATACATATAACTAAAATTTTTAATACTAATCCGTTGGAGGTATTTCCGAATCGTCGTGATCGGAATCACTGTTTTGAAATACATCCCAATCGATGTTAGGCATTTTTGATTTCTTCATACGTAGAAACTTTTCCATTCGCCTTTCTGATCGTTCAGCTCACTTGCTTGATCGTTCAACCTCCTTTACTGCTTGTTCAACACGCCTTTCGGATTCTTGTTGCACCTCGAACACTTTTCATAACTTATGTCGGAACTCGTACTCTGATATTTTTTTCTTTACCCTTGGAGGAAGTTGAATGTTGTGAGGTCATTCCTCCAAGTCCGAAAATACGACCTTGTATGGCGTAACTTATTGTAAAACAAATATCAAGAATTAAAGACATTTATAAATAGTAAAATTATATCATATTAAAATGTCATTAATTTACCTCGAGATACAACTCGTTGTACTCTTCCTGACTAAGGGTAGTTTGTGTTCCGTCTTCTCTCGGGGAAATTTACGATACTCGTTCCGTTGCCATGTTTTCAATTTCATCGTGAAGAATTTTCGCCTTGGGATCCACCCACGAACCATCTGACTTCTTAACGTGCATACGTTCCGACATTTCTAGGTACGATGGTTCGGATCCCTTCTCTTTCGCCTGAAACAAATAAAAAAGATATAAGTTTAATGAAATGTTAATTTTATATAAAAGCATAAAACCTTACCATATCTTCGTATACTTCTGCAAAAGAACGAGATCTTGTCGTATATACGCTCATCTCGTATCCTTCTCTATCAGAACGCCGGAATTTACCTGCTCGCTCGCTTTTTTTCTTAAATTTTAGATCATCCCAATGTGCGCACATCTGATCCCAAACATCTTCCGCTATCCAAATGGGTTTTCCTTTCTTCTCTCGTCTTTTTTTACATATACTTACGATAGACTTGAGACGAAGTCCCGCATGCTTGTCAAATTCGGACTTTACTAGTCCGGTAATTGCGGGATTCCAATAATTTTTTTGTTGAAATAATAAAAAGCTTATTATATTTAAATTGTAATTTCAATTACTTTATAAAATTAAAAATTGTTTAAAACATACCACAAATGATTTCCACCATCGTTGCTTAATTTTAGATCGGTATGTGTCCAATTATAACACGACCGATCATAATCAGCTTTTATCGTCATTGATATGTGACGATTAAGTTGACCATATCCAAACCTACAAATCAAAATGAATGATAAATTAGCATTTAATTAACTATTTATAATTGAGATTTGAATTTGAGTATACCTACCATAGTCCGCCGTTTCCACGAATAGGGTCTAAACGAGGAAGCTTGCGTCGTTCTTCATCCATTGCTAAAATTTTTTCTACAGTTGGTTCATCGTGCATCTCAGGTTCGTGATGCATTACTGGATCGAGTGGTGGTTGGATTTGCGGATAATAAGGCGTATATTTCCTCAATTGTGTCGATCCAGTGTTTCGGAAGAAATTCAGATTCATATATTCGGCGTATCTTGCCCCGATTGTGTCGATCCAGTGTTTCGGAAGAAATTTGGATTCATATATTCTTCAAAGCCTGAATTGAAATGTCGGGAATGAGATGAAAGGTTGCCACTTTCCTCGAACGGAGGGCGGTTTCTCGTTTTACCGCCTCTTCCAACGCGTCACGACATACTGAAATGTGAAATTAAAACATTACGATACCACCCCCAAACCAATCATCTCAATTTCTCAATTTCAACATAAATTTAAACTATAAAAAACATAGATATCAATACCACCCATAAACCAATCATCTATCCAACAAGCAATTTCAACGAAGCACTTGAATACACAAATCGATCCTTAAAGCTAGACATATGAACCTAACCTAAGAAATATGAACCTAACCTAACATCAACACTTCCTAGGATAGGGTTCTACATGATGAAGACGAATTTTACTCACGGGGCGGCGGCGGCGGCGACGAGTGAGTCATGGCGGTGAGAGAGTCGCGGGGCGGCAGTGGCGAGAGAGTCGCAGGGAGGCGGCGACGACGAGTGAGAGTCGCGTGAGAGAGAGCCGTGCGAGAGAGAGTTGCGCGGCCGGCGGGGGCGAGATAGTGAGCGGTCGGGGAGAGAGAGTGAGCTGCGGGCGGGCGACGTGAAAAATGCCTACCGTCGAAAATTTATATTCAATTGGGGACGTCCGAGGCTCATCCGTCCCTAATTTGGGATGGTTAGGGACGACTTATCCGTCCCTAATTGGGGACGGATCATCCGTCCCCAATTCTGGGACTAAGACGATGGATCGGGACGATGTGCCGGGACGATGGATCGGAACGGGATATCCGTAAACGTCTAACATGATCCGTAAACGTCTAATCATTAAGAAATAGAAACAATTTATAAACGTCTAATCATTAAGAAATAGAAACAATCCGTAAATTAAACGTCTAATCATTAAGAAATAGAAACAATCATTAAGAAATAGAAACAATCCGTAAACATTTAACAATGCATTTAGAAATAGAAACAGTTGAATATCCGTCATCGTTTTAACATGATTCATCATCTTCAGAGTCACACAATTGTTCCGTCGACTCTTGTGTTTCTGTATCTGATTCAAATTCATCTTCTTCTTTTTCTATATCTTCATAAAGATCATCTTCATTTCTTTCGATTTCTTCCATTTCACCGTGCGTAAGTTCTTCAACACGTACCTCGTCAATAGCAATAATTTCGGGTCATTTGTTTTTGCATTTGCAATTGTTGTTGTTCAGTATTGTCGGTAAATTTTCCCCTCGGAAGTATCTTCATTGCGACACGCCAACCTGAAGATCTTCTAATATGCGGATAGGAAACGTAACAAACTTGATCAGCTTGTGACACAAGAATAAAAGGCTCGTATTTTGCATATCTTTGTGTGGAGTTAACTTCTACAACGACTAGTTTATTTACTCTTGTTCTGCGAATGATTATTGGATCGAACCAATCAAATCGAAATAACATCACTTTTAAACCGACATAACCTACAAAAAATATCAAAATATGAGTCAATATCCAAAATGACATACGTGGTAAGGATAACATTGTTTAAATTTGTTTTCCATACGTGGATATTCCAATTGCAAAATTTCCTTTAAAATCCAATAAAAATCTGGTTCATCGACCGATGCACAATAGCTTTCATCATTCACACATACACCATAATTCATTGTTGACTTCAATTTCCCATGTTCGTAAGTGTGAAATTTATAACCACGTGTAAAATACATAGACCAACTCATAACTTTCACAATCGTTGTTTTGACAAGATCTCGTAGCCACAATGGGTGATTGTCCATCTCAACCTGCAGTACATGTACAAACTTAGACACGTCGTCAAAAAATTCTAAAAGTTATTTATGTAAAATTTCATTATTTACATATTGTTTGATCCATGTGGAGAAATATTTTTCTTTAAGTTCTTGGAGTTGAGAATCATCAATGTTCGTATATATATTCTTCAATATATCATCAAATGTCCTGTATAAAAAGAAACAAAATTCTATAAATATTACAAAAATAAACAAAATTTTTCTTTCGCCTTACTAGCAAATATTCGCTGTTTAATAAAACATATGTATGTGCGATATGGAGATCTCGTTGTGATAACCATATATTTTTCGCCTTACCAGCAAATCGACCAATTCCGCAAAATATGTCCGGAACATCTGGCACTGGATATGAATACGTCACACCACCATCAAAACATCTGTCTGGATTTCTAGTCCGCGTTTGAACATGTGGCTCGGAGTAGTATGAAGTGAAGAACGATATTTCCTCATTAACGTATTGTTCCAAATTGAACCCTCCGGTCGAGCTTTTTGTTCGGTTTTTTTCTTTAGATGAAACATAAATCGCTCGAACGGATACATCCAACGAAATTGAAATGAACCTCCTAATGCGGCTTCGTGCGGTAAATTAACTGTCAAATGCTCCATAATATCGAAGAATGATGGTGGAAAAATCTTCTCCAAGTTACAAAGTATAGTTACTATGTTATTTTCCAGTTGACGAACCACATCCATACTCAGATTTCTCGAACATAAATCTCGGAAGAATAGGCCAATACCTATAACATGAAAGTATTATTAGTGTATTTAACAAAATTTATTCACACTACATTATAATAAAATCAACCACATACCTCCAATTGCTTTGTGTGCATGTTTGTCCATCATATCAGAAAAACATATCGTAAGTAGTCTTTGCATGAATACATGACAATCGTGACTTTTCATCCCTAATAATTTTTCTCCTTGAATATCAACGCACCTTCCAATGTTAGACGCATAGCCATCTGGAAATTTCACATCTTCTTTCAACCATTTCAACAATTATATTTCTTATCCTTTGACAATCTGAATATCGGGACTGGTGCTTTACTATCATCACTTATATGTAACTCCTTTCGTGAGAAATTCTTCTCTATGTGCATGACATCAAGATTATGTCGAATTTTCAGATTTTTCCAATATGGCAAATCCTTAAATATGCTCTTCTTGTACCAGTTATGAATAATTCAATAACCACCAATTCTTGGATTATTGTTCCCTCCGCAATATATACTCCTCGGAATACCCAAAGCAAGAAGTCGTTCATACAGAATCTCTTCGCCGGTCAAAACTGGAGGAGGAGATTTCTGCACAACTACATTCCTTTTGAAATTTCAAAGGAGCTAATAAAAGGGAGGAATACCCAAAGCAAGAAGTCGTTCATACAGAATCTCTTCGCCGGTCAAAACTGGAGGAGGAGATTTCTGCACAACTACATTCCTTTTGAAATTTCTCTTGTTGCGCCGTAATGCATCATCAACAGGAAAAAAACGACGATGACAATCAAACCAACTCTTCTTTCTTCCATGTTTCAATTGAAAAACATTTGTTTCCTCCATGCAATATGGACAAGCCAATCAACCATGCGTTGTCCATCCAGATAACATACTATAAGCTGGAAAATCACTTATTGTCCACATGAAAGCACCTCGTAACATAAAATGTTATCGCCTCGAGAGATCGTACGCTTGAACTCCATTTCATAATTCTTTCAATTCTTCAATAAGTGGTTGAAGAAATATATCCAAACTTCTTTTCGGATGATTAGGCCCGGGAATCATTATTGTCAAAAACAAAAATTCCCGTTTCATGCACATATCCGGTGGTAAGTTGTAAGGTGTCACTATAACTGGCCACAATGAATAATTCTTCCCAGACATCCCAAATGGATTAAAACCATCAGTACAAAGGCCTAAATAGACATTTTGACTCTCAGCCGCAAAATCAGGATATACCTTGTTAAAGTGTTTCCACGCCTCACCATCTAAGGGATGACACATCTCTCATTCACGACTTGAATGCTCAGCATGCCATCTCATGTTGCTTGCGGTCTCCACAGATTGATACAATCTTTTTAATCTATCTATAATTGGTAAATACCGCATACGAAGATATGGAACCAATTTTCCATTCTTTGTTAAATAAAACCAATCTTTTCCACAAAATCGAAAAATTACTCATATCTGATGTCTCTCTCCAAAAAAATCATGCAATTGTCTTGACAAACATCAATCTTTTGATATGACAATAAACCCAAAGATCGCATCATCTTCTTTGTCTCATAACAGGAGTCTACTGCATTATTATCTTATGGCAAATAATCTCTTACTAATTGCAATATCGAATCAATGCAATTCTCAGACAAATTATTTTCAGTCTTCAAATTCATCAAATGTGCAGACAGAGATAACTGTGATAAACCACTCCTACAACCATCATAAAGTGGATTCCTAGCACTTTCTAGCATTTTAAAAAAACTTTTTGCTTCTTCATTCGGATCTTCTTCAATATTTTCGTTTCTTTCACGGAATACATTTTGCACCATTTCCACATAGGGGTTCATTTCTACATCTTGAGAAGACTCAAATTCATCATGATGTATAGTGCCCCGAAAGTTTTCCACAACATTACTAGATCGTGGTCCAAATTTTTCTGCACGACATAACCACATGAAATAATTCGGGGTAAATCCTCTTAAATATAGATGCTTCCAAACAGTTCTCTCATTAACAAATTTTTCATTCTTGCATTTGACGCATGGACAAACCAACGTACCCGTTTCTTTGTAAACTTGTTGATTCGTCGCCATTGTCATAAACTGTGTGACGCCTTCTATAAACTCTTTCGATACGCTTTGAGATTCTGGATCAATTCTTCTATACATCCATTGTCTAGAAACGAAAATGTTTGATCCTGATGAAGATGGCATTCTAATCGCAAACACTATAGAAGAATGCGGTGAAAGATATGAGAGTTGCTTATGAAAACAGATCAATGGTTGAGGGGTTGAATACATTATTTATAGACGAATTAGGGACTGATTACAGACTAAGAAAATAGTTTGTCGAAGAGTCGTCCCGAATCCGTCCCTAAAATGGTTTTTTAAAGTCCCTGATTAGGGACGGTCTTCGCGTCGTCCCTAAATTTGGGGACGGAAGGAGATGTCGTCCCTAATTTGGGGAGGGATTTTCGGTCGTCCCTAAATTTGGGGACGGAAGGTGCTGCAGTCCCTAAATTTGGGGACGCCTGTGCTCTACCGCCCCAAATCTGCGACGCCCTACTCATCCGTCTCTAATCAATCCGTATTTGCAGACCAATTAGAGACGGTTCTTCGATACCCAAAATTGCGGACGGATTCGGGACGAATTTCATTATCTGTCCCTAATCCGTGTATAATCCGTCCCTAAATTTAGGGACGGAAATTTCAATCCCCAAATTCCGTCCCAAATCTTGAATTTTCTAGTAGTGTTTGCGGATTGAACGAGATTTCGGTCCACAAACCGTCCGCAATCACGAACGGAAATGGGACACATCTGCAAACCGTCTGCAATAACGGATGGATACGGGACGGACGTCCGTTAATTACGAACGGCTTGCGAACGCATCCCAAACAGAGTTCCCATTCTGTTCGTAAATTATGAACATCTGTCAGACACATCCCATTTTCGTTCGTGATTGCGGACGACTTACACACGGTTTTTCACGTTCGTCTGTAGTTTGATATCCATCCGCAATCCGTTCGAAATCTGGACAGACGGACTGAAGGACGAGATTGGATCGAGGGACGGAAATGGATCGAGGGACGAGAATAGATCGAGAGACGAGAATCGAAGGATGAGAACTTATGATAATTATATTATGTCGACTCGATAACGAAATTAATATTTCAATAACAATTCTTTTATTATTTTGAACATCTAATAACAATTTAACATGAATCATCTTTAGGGTCACATAATTCTTCCTTCGATTCTAGTATTTCTGAATTTTATTGAAATTATTCTTCTTCTTCTTCATTTTCTTCTATCCCTTTATCTTGATTTGTTTCAATTTCTTCGACTTCACCATGCGCTAGTGCTTCAACAGTAACTTCATCAATAGCAAAAATCTCGATGGTTTGTTGTTGCATGGCCAATTGTTGTTCTTTTGTGTTGTCGATAAATTTACCCTTTGGAAGTATCTTCATTGCAAAATGCCAACCGGAAGATCGTCTCATATGTGGATAGGAAAAGAACAAACTTGATCGACTTGTGACGCAATAATAAAAGGCTCGTATTTTGCATATCATTGGGAAGAGTTAAATTTTACGACGCTTAATTTGTTTATTCTTGTTCCGTGACCGCTTATTGGATTGGATCGAACCAATAACATCGAAATAACATCACTCTTTGGTCGATGCAACCTACAAAAAATGGCAAATATAATTCAATATATTCTAAAATATCATACGTTATTGTATGGATAAGAAATTTTTTGGAATAGTAATGATACCTGGATATTCCAATTGCAAAATTTCTTTCGAAATTCCATAAAAATCTGCTTCGTCGATCGATTCATAATAGCTTTCACCTTTCACAAATACACCATAATTCATAGTTGACTTCAATTTTCTGTGTTCGTAAGTTTGATAGTTGTAATCATGTGTAAAAATACATTGATCAACTCGTAACTTTTACAATTGATCCTTTAACAAGATCTTGTAGCCAAAACGGGTGATTGTCGATCTCAATCCGCATTACAGCGGAAACAATCGTCGACAAAGCATCAGAATATTATATAAAAGTAATTTATTAATATTTAATATATCATTTACATATATATAGATATATTTTCTTATCCATTTGGAGAAATATCTTTCTTTAAGTTCTTGGAGTTGAGATTCATCAATATTCACATATGTATTCTTCAATATATCATCGAATATCTTGAATAATGTTAGAAAAATCTGTAAATATTACAAATAAAATACGCATACGTAATTGAATCCATATTTATAGTTATTACCTTTCAAAAGGTTGTAGATATTCACTATTAAGTAAGACATGCGTATGTACGATGTGTAGATCTCGTTATGATAGCCATAGATCTTTCACCTTACCAGCAGTTTGACTAATTCCCTAAAATATATCTGGAACATCTGATACTAGATATGAAAATGCCACACAACCATCAAAACATCTGTTTAGATTTCTACTTCGCATTTAAACATGTGGCTCGAAGTAGTAAGAAGTGAAGAACAATATCTCCTCTTTCACGTATTGTTCCACAATTGAACCCTCTTGTAGAGATTTTTGTTTGGCCTTTTTCTTGAGATGAACCATAATCTCTCAAATGGATACACCCAACGAAATTGAATTGGACCTTCAAATGCGGCTTCGTGTGGTAGATGAACTGTCAGATGCTCCATAACATCGAAAAATGATGGTGAAAAAAATCTTATCCAAGTTACATATTACAATAACTATGATACTTTAAAGTTTACCTACCACATCTACACTCAAAATTTTTCGCACATAAATCTCGAAATAATATGCCAATACCTGAAAATTAAAGTATTAATTAGTTTATTTAACAATTAATATCTGTAAATTATTAATCATTATACTATTAAAAAATCAATGATACCTCTAATTGCTTCGTGTGCATGTTTGTCCGTCAATTTAGAAAAATATATGGGAAGTAGTCTTTGCGTGAAAACATAACAATCGTGACTTTTCATCTATGATAACTTTCCTCCATGAATATCAACGCATCTTCCGATGTTAGATGCATAACCATTAGAAAATTTCACGTCTTCCTTCAACCATTTCAACAATTTATATTTCTCATCATTCGATAATCTGAATATCGGAACTGGAGCTTTACCGTCGTCACTTGTATATAACTGCTTCCGTGAGCAATACTCTTCTAGATTCTTTCGTGATTTAATGTTATCTTTTGTTTTTCCTGTGACATTCAGTATCGTGTTGATGATATTATCGAAAAAAGATTTCTCTATGTGCATGACATCAAGATTGTGTCGAAGCTTTAGATGTTTCCAATACCATATATCCCAAAATATGCACTTCTTGTATCAATTATGAGTAATTCCATAACCACCAATTCTCGAATGATTGTTCCCTCCGCAATCTATACTCCTAGGAATACCCAAAGCAAGAATTAGTACATACAAAATCTCTTCGCCGGTCAAAACCGGAGGAGGAGATTTTCGCACAACTATATTCCTTTTGAAATTTCTTTTGCTGCGACGTAATGTATCATTAGCATGAAGAAAACAACGATGACAATCAAATCAACTCGCCTTTCGTCCATATTTCAACTAAAAAATCTATTTTCCCCATGTAATATGGACAAGCCAATCAACCATGCAATGTCCATCCAGATAGCATACCATTAGCTGGAAAATCACTTATTGTCCACATAAGAGCGCCTCGTAATATAAAATTTTGTTATCTCGAATCGTCGTACGCTGAAAATCCTTTCCAAAATTATTTCAATTCTTCAATCGGTGGTTGAAGAAATATATCCAAACTTCTTTTAGGATTATTAGGCCCGAAATCAATAATTTTAAGAACAAAAACTCATGCTTCATGCATATATATGGTGGTAAATTGTACGATGTCATAATAACTAGCCACACGAATAATTTCTCCCAGACATGCCGAATGGATTAAAACCATCAGTGGAAAGGCCTAAATAAATATTTCAACTCTTAGCTGCAAAATCAGGATATCCCTTGTTAAGGTGTTTCCACGCCTCACCATCTGAGGGATGACACATTTCTCCATCACGACTTGAATGTTCAGCATGCCATCTCATGTTGTTTGCAGTCTTCTTAGATTGATACAATCTTATTGTCCTGTCTGTAATTGGTAAATACCATATACGATGATACATAACTGATTTTCCATTTATTGCCAATAAACCGATCTTTTCCACAAAATTAACAATTGCTCAAATCTGATGTTTCTTTCCAAGAAATCATACAATTGTCTTGGCAAATATCAATCCTTTGATATGGCAATAAACCCAATGATCTCATCATCTTCTTTGTCTCATAATATAACTCAGTTGCATTATTATCTTAATCTCTTACTAATTGCAATATAGAATCCATGCAATTCTCAGAAAGATTATTTTCAGTCTTCAAATTCATCAAACGTATAGATAGAGACAACCGTGAAAGACCACTTCTAAAACCATCATAAAGTGGATTCCTAACACTTTCTACCATTTAAAAAATCACTTCTTCATTCAGATCTTCTTCAATATTTTCACCATCGTTTCTTTCAACGAATACATTTTGCACCATTTCCACCTAAGAGTTCATTTCTACATCTTGAGAAGTCTCAAACACTTCATGATGCACAATACTCCTACTAAAATTTTCCACAACATTACTAGGTTCTTGAGCAAAATTCTCTCCATGAGATAACCAAATAAAATAATTTGGAGTAAACCCTCTTAAATAAAGATGATTCCAAACGGTTCTCTCATTACCGAATTTTTCATTTTTGCATTTGACGCATGGACAAACCAACTTACCGGTTTCTTTATAAACTTGTTGATTTGTCGCCATTTTCATAAACTGTGTAACGTCTTCTATAAACTCCTTCGATACACCTTGAGTTTCTGGATTAATTCTTCTATACATCCACTGTCTAGAAACGAAAATATTCGATCTCGGCGATGATACCGTTATAATCAGAAACGATAACAAGATATGTAGAGAAATATATGAGATTTGTGTGTGAGAAACGAATGGAAGGAGGAGGGGTTAAATAGATAATTTCTGGAAGGATTACGGACTAAGACAAATATTTCCCCATGAACTGTCCCGAATACGTCCCTAAATCCTAAACCTTCCTTCTAATTACGGACATATGCTCTTCCCGTTCGCAAATTGTGGATGATCTTTGTTGCCATCCGCAAATTTTTGGATGGACGCTGTTGTCGTCTGCAAATTTGAGGACGGACATTGTTGCCATCCGCAAATTTGCGGATGAACACTATTGTCGGCCGCAAATTTGCGGACAGAAACTATTACCGTCTAAAAATTATGGACGTCTTAGGATGCGGTCTCTAATCTGCAACGTCTCCCGACTCTGTCTCAAATCCGTCCGCAATCACGGACGACTCAGGGACCGCTTTTGGGTCCGCAAATTTGCGGACTGATTAAGGACAAATTTATTTTTTTCGTCCTTAATCAATCCCTAATCAATCTAAAAATTTAAGGACGGGTTGTCCAGTCCGTAAATTCCGTTTGGAATGTCCAAATTGCTAGCAATGAGTGTCGAGCATGTAAACTAACCAATCATCATTTAATCGATGTCAATACATTATTTAATAAAATCAAATTAAAATATACAAGATATATTATTCAATATTTAACAAAAAAACAACAATTTAAAATATCAATAAATCTTAAAAATTTATAAACTAGATCATAAGATTCATGAAATTTAAATATCACATTTTGAGTTGCATTTTGGATTGTACAATATTGGGTTCATTTCGGGTTTCAAAAACTAGAATTGAATTGGATCCAATTGTTTTTTAATTCAAACATGTTCGGGTTTTTGTTATTTTGTATCAGATAAATTGGGTTTTGATCTGAGATTTTCAAATTTTCATTAAAAATTAGAAACAACTATTATAAAAGTCCCTAAAACATACAATAAAATGCAAAATAATAATTTTTTAATTAAATTTTATATCTATTTTTCATTCAGATTGTTTAGATTTTTTCAACTTCTTCCGAACCCAATTGAACCGAAGTCCAATTGAACTGAACCCAAATGAGATTTGAGTTCTGGTACCAAATAGATTGTAATGGTAATTATATGAATCGAATTTTTCGGGTCGATAACCCAAAATACCCATCTCTAAATTTCATACCTCTATAATTGCATGTTTCAACTCTTTTTCTTATTCACGATTGATATGGATGAAATCACAACATTATGTTTCGATTCAACATCATCATTAAACTATTCAAATCTAATAATAGTAAGTTGTAAAGAGTTAAATACTATCGTTTCCTTTTTAAAAAGTTAGGATTGAATGAATGCAAAACACAATAACACATCAATATCCTCAATTATATATATATATATATATATAAAAGTTCTTGCAAATGATGGTTCCTCGTGAAACCACCTCAACAATAATTTTATTTATATTAAATTCAATTTAATTGAAACTAAATAAAATTTAACTACATTTTATTCTAATTAACTATTTTTACATTTAATCTCATTTAACTCAATTCAATGCTTCAACCCACGTATGAAAAATTTATCCCCACGTTTTGACCGAAGAAAAAAAAACTCTTCATCTTCGTACCTTCTCTTCTCTTACCCTAAGCCGACCAAATTTAATCTCCATACCCACTTTTTCCGCTCTGTGTGCTCTTCATCATGTAAGTAGATTCTTCATATAATTTATTTTGAGTTGCAATGTTATCGTGAATTTAAAAATTCGACCACTCTGCTTCCTGAATTAGCAAGACGTCAAGTGTTAGGGGTGGTTCAACATGTAAGTAGATTCTTCATTTCTTCTAACAAAATTATCCGGAAGATTTATCTTAATATGTTAACCATACACCTATGTCGTAGATTCTTCATCTTTCCTAGCAGAATTCCTCTCAGATTCATCCATGTATTCGTATTTTCCTGATATATCTCTATGTTTCTCTCTTTCCCACGAACGCTCAAAAAGTGGTTGATGAAATATCTAAATGAGAACTTAGTTTACCAAGGGAAACTGTATGAAAATTACTTTGAGAAGTCCAATGTAATTCGCATAATACGTTATGTTGCAAAAATTTTAGGTATTTGGATGCAAACTTCTACGTTGCCTTCTCAATGGCGCTTACTGATCATCTCGTTTTCATACGTATTTTTTGCACGATTTTAGATATGTTAACGATATATATGCGATGTTTTACGTGTGATTCTGTATCTATTTTACTCGTTTTCGTGTTTTCATGTTCTTACAGATTTTAATGCAAATTCAGTTCATTTTGGAGCTAAAGGATGTACACGAGACAAAGTATCAACATCGTGGATCATCACGGAACAAACGGGACGAGAATGGGCGAAGAACACATACAACCCGCATGGGGTACACCCTTGCCCGCGTTGGAATTTAGTTCGACTATTTTGTCCAGCAATTTGAGCACGGTTGGGACAACAGCCCAAGCGGGCCACACACCAGCCCGACTGGGGCATGCATCAGCCCGACCGGGGCACTCCCTAGCCCGAGTGGGCCACCTCGTTTTCCATCGCGATCTTGCACGATCATGTGCGCCACACCCGAGCGGGTCACACACTCAGCCCCCGTGGGTCGCATCCGTCACCTACAACTCCAGATAAGTTAATTTGCCTTAAGACGAATATGAGTTTGCTGGGGACTTATACAATAAGGAAAAAGAATTTAGAGAAGAGGAATAAGTGATGTTTTGCTGGAGAAAGTAATGAAAATGTTGCTCAACTTATTAAAGAATCGAAACTCTTGAAAAGGAAAAATCGGTGGCTGCTGCAACTAAAGGAAAAGAACGAACGGACAGAATGAAAAGGAGGGAGAAAAGGAAAGAAAAGAAGAAGGAAAAGGAATACCGGAAGCTAGGGGTCGAAGAGAGCTTCAGTTAGGAGAATTCACACGAGGAGAGAGAGTAGAGAGAAGAAGGAGATTCTTGCGAAGGAGACGTACAAGGAGCATTGGAGATCAACTTAAGACTTCGGTTTCATTTGGTTTTCATGTTCTTTAGACTTTCTATTTTGATTATGTTTGTTTACGGACGCATGATCGAGTAGTTTGTTTTGTTCTAGGAGAAGGGATTAGCCCATGGCTATCCCGGAACCACTTTGATTTATCTTTGAATGCATCTTTCCGTTTTCGTTTATCTATTCTTTATCTGAGAGCTTAAATGACTTGTGTTTATGAAGGCCAAGTAAATGCATGTGTTAGGGGTTAGGAGAAGGATCGAAAGGAGAATTCTAGTCCTAGAAGATAAGGTTTAGAAAAATCGAGGTTAGGCTACGAAAGTAGGGTAGCATCGGTTGAGGGTAAACCGGATGAATCACAGATCTTATGGGTTTAGTTCAAGGTGTCAGCCACGAAAGTAGGGGATAACTTAACTAGATCACGTGTCTATGCCTTGAGAGAGGGTAGATATCATATTAGGATCGTCTGCCTTAGATAACTTGACTGGGATTGCATGATAGATATGTTGATTGTTGGTTTCGGTAGTCTTGTCATGAAACCGGATTCCTAGAATGTTTGTCTCATTGTTAAGAACTAGTTTGTTTATTTGTTTTCAGTATTTCATTCTCAAAACCATATTTCATTCGTTAGCAAGTTTGATTCGTAGTTTGAGTTTAGGTTGTGTTGCGTAGTCCCTGTGGGATCGACACCTAAACTACTACACACGTGTCGTGCACTTGCGGGTAGTTTAGGTTAAATATTTGTTTAACTTTGATAACGCATCAAGTTTTTGGCGCCATTGCCGGGAACTATTGTCTACACGTCTTAGATTCGAGCCTAGAGTCTTTCTTGTTCGCTTTTGTTTTTGTTTTCTTTTCTTTCGTTCTTTCTACCTAAATCGTTCTTTATTTTTCCTTCGCAGAGTCGTTTGATCAATGAGAGATGGATAATTAGAACGACCATGAATAGCTTCAATTACCTCTCGGTAATTTGGGGCACATGCAGTAACAACAACTCGTGCCTCAACCGCAAGAACCACAGGCTCCTCCACCACGTCTCCTCAGAGATTACGTGGTGCCGAACATGAATAACGTGCAAACAGCTATAGTGATGCCTGTTGTTGCTAGGGAACAGTTTGAGTTAAACCTGCAATGATCAACATGCTTTACCAGAAACAATTCATGGGTGGAAATCATGAGGATCCCCATCAGCACCTCAGAGACTTCCTTGAGCTTTCCGGTACATTCAAGATACACGGAGTCTCAGAGGACGTGATCTTACTGCGTCTTTTCCCCTTCTCAATTTGGGGACGAGCGAAAACTTGGCTGCAATCGCTTCCTGCTGGTTCAATCATGACTTGGGATCAGCTCTGCACATTGTTCTTATCACGCTTCTTTCCTCCGAGCAAGACGATTCAGATGGGGGGAAATCACAACGTTCAGATGCAGAGATGGAGAAACTTTGTTTGATGTGTGGGGTAGATTTAAGGATCTTCTACAGATGTGTCCACACCATGGTCTTGAGCAATGGTATGTTATCCAAACCTTTTAAACGGAATTTCATATGAACACCGAATGACGTTGGATAACGCTGCCAGAGGATCATTTATGGATCTGAGCGTCGAGGAGGCATACGAGCTGATCGATAACCTTTCCATGAATCACACCATGTGGTCGATACCAAGAGGTATGCCTAACAACACTCGTCGCCTATATGAGCCGAATCAGAGTAGAGCGACAGGCAACGCAGCAAACACCATGTACTTGCGAATTGCGGAGATACGGAGCATGTAGCGTATCAATGCACGGTACATGAGGATTTCGAGCAGATAAACTATGCCCAGCAGCAAGGAAACACTCCATTCGGGAATACCTACAACCCGAATTGGAGGAATCACCCGAATCTTTCGTATCGAACGACTCAACCGGTAAAGTATTCGGGGTTTCAGCAAAGGCACCAAACATTTCAGCAAAACAATCACCAATTCCAGCAAGTTCCGCAAGCTCCTCAACCTCCTCAAGCCTCTTCGTCAAACCTTGAAGGAGTTTTGCTCGAATTTATTAAGGAGCAAAGGCAGAAACATTCAACTCAAACCAAATTCAATGCGGATGTGGGGATAGAAATCAACGAGCTCAAAACTCAGATGTAATCTTTGAGAAATCATGTGAATAGTTTAGAGAACTCCATAGCACAGCAGGCTGCCTCATCCTCTCGGAATCCCGGACAGCTTCCCGGTAAACCCGAGTTAAACCCGAGAGAGTACGTTAATGCTATTTCCGTGTGCTACACTGATATGATCGATCATTCGCCCTTCAAAGAGCAAGGGCAAGCTGCTGGTACGTCCAGAAAAGAGGCAAAGGTACGATTGAGATTATGGAACGAGTTGAACCAGATTTAGACAAACTATACGTTGCTCCACCGGCGTACCAACCTCCAATACCATTTCCTCAACGGTTGGTGAGCAGTAAGAATGAAGAACGAGTGGGCAGATTTGTAGAGGTCTCAAGAAGCTTGACATCAACATCCCATTCGTGGAAGCCCTCCAAAAGATGCATAATTACGCCAAACTCATCAAAAAGGTTCTTTACAAAGAGAGGCATATCGAAGAGAACGAGACGGTAGCACTCATCGAGGAATGCAACGCTATCATTCAAAACAAGCTGCCACCAAAGTTGAAGGACCCCGGAAGCTTCTCCATTCCATGCACAATAGGTAATATTGATATTGATAATGCTTTGTGCGATTTAGGGGCAAGCGTGAGCATCATGCCACACTCAGTTTTCAAGCGGATGGACTTCGGGAATCTCAAACCTACAAAGATGTCTCTACGCCTCGTGGATCGCTTGGTAAGATATCCGGTGGGAATTGTTGAAAATGTTCCCACCATGGTAGGTAAGCTTTGTATACCCACTGATTTTGTTGTACTTGAAATAAAGGAAGACGCTAGGATACGTATTATTCTTAGTAGACCGTTCCTAGCTACTACAGGTGCCATGATAGACGTACAACAAGGAAAGCTTTCATGACGTGTCGGAGATGAGACGATCGAATTCAACCTGGCCAGCCCCATGAACGGACCCCTTATCCAAGGAGTCTTGCCTTAGAGTCGATTCGCTGGACGAGTTATCAAAAGACACGCTTGATCAAATAAGTGCTTCTGATCCACTTGTACGATATTTAACACGAGTTTGCGATAATGCAGGATTTACAGACGAAGGAGCTGAGATGTACACGAAATTCATGAGTGCTATTGAAGAACTAGGAGATGCCTCATGTGAGGAGATACCACACGAAATTCACGCTGGTTTCGCAGTGGAGAAGACGTCCAAACTTGAGCCCAAGCCACCTCCATTTTCTTTTCGGTATGAGTACATTGAACGCGACAAAATATATCTTGCTGTTATGAATGCTAACTTGAGTGCAGATGAGATGAGAAAACAACCCACACGCGTAAAAAAATGTAGGACAATCAGCTCTTCAATATGTATGCACGGAAATTTACGGAAGACAGCCACGAACCTTCCACCGAAACTCAAAGGAGGCTGCACCCTCACTTGCAAGAGGTAATGGAAAAAGACGTCATAAAACTTTTCAATGCAGATACCATTTATCCAAACTCGGGCAGCAAACGAGTGAATCCCGTGCATGACGTGCCAAAGACCGTTCTGATTATCCATATTCTGTTGTTCAGACGGCTCTGTGTGGTCTTCTTCCTTACCCTTTCCCCTACCTCATGACTTTCAGCCAGGTGACTTGGTTCTACTATTTACCTCTCGTCTTAAGCTTTTCACGGGCAAACTACGGTCCCGTTGGTCTGGTCCTTTTCAGGTACGAGAAGTCTTCACATATGGAGAAGTGGAACTATGGAGCGATTCGAGCAGAACACTCAAAGCTAATGGACAACAACTAAAGCTCTACCGAGCCGCTCCACCGATCGAAAGTGGAAACTCCATTTACCTTTCTGATCCACCCATCGCGCACACATGAGGAATGGAGACGTCAAAGCTTAAAGACGTTAAATAAGCGCTTTCTGGGAGGCAACCCCACTATTTGTTTTCTATTTTTTCTTAGTTTTTAGTTTAAGACTCGTTTAAAAAAAGGAAAACACAAAAAAATAACACCACAAACGTGACTTCACTTCCCTTACCCTCCATCGGAGCTTCACGTCGAGGACGCCGTTCAATTCAAGTCTAGGGGAGCAGCTCACGTTTGTCAGGTGATTTCGCTTTATTTTCTTTCATTTTCTCTTTAATTTTTTTTAGTTTTTAGGTTGTTTTTGCTTTCGTGAGTCAGAGTCGTCCTAGGCACTGGTCCGGTGTCACGTTTTGAGATGAACCCTGAACCTAGGATGCTTAAGAAGTTGGCCTTTTCCGTGAGATTTTGCATATTTGAGCTAGGTTTTTCCTAAGCGTTAGAGCTTATTAGTCGGCTGAAAAACAATAGGTCATAATTCTTTGGGAATCCTAGTGTTGCTTGTGGGGGGTTTAGACGAGGTTGCTAGGCCAGTTTATCGTTTATTCTCTCTATCCAGATGGTCATACTTCGTGTAGACGATGCTTTATTTTTTTATGAGGATTATTACATCATTTGAGATCGAGCTTATTTTGCAGATTAAGAGCGCACACTAACACTTCGTTGTCGATAGAAATAATGCCTAAAAGCATGATCTAAAATCAATATGAGTGCATCGACCTTGATACTCTTTCGATGGTTCGGGTCTAAGTGGTAGGTTGGCGATCATCTTTCTACGTCCTAATGGCATGGCACAATAAAACGCCGCCTACTCCGCTGCACTCTTGAACGAGATGCATGAGTATACCATCATCGGTAGTCTGGGTCTAAGTAGAGGTTGGATCCTTTCAAATCTGACGTCCTAGAAGCCTAGTGTGTATGCAAAGAAAAGAAAACAAAAGAAAAAGAAAAAAAAGGAAAGGAAAAAGAAGACATAAAAAGAAAATAAAAGAAAAGGAAAAAAGAAAAAAGAAAAAAAAGAAAGAATAAAGAAAGAAAGAAGCTCAGAAAAGATACAAGTATCCTCGTTATTCTAGGTTTAGCATTTGTCTGAAGTCTTGTTTGGTGGAGAGAGTTACGGTGGCTTGTTTAGTTTTTCTTTGATTTACTTTCTCGTGGGTAGCCTTGGTGAACCTAGGATGAAGACTAAAAACTTAATTAGGCCGAATTTGCTCTCGACTTACTAGTCGGTCGGTTAGGTTCGCTTTAGCGGTATTTCTAGGAGAAAGGGGAATTCTCGGATTTTGTATACCCCACGTGTTCCACGTTTACGTTTGCTTAGGGACAAGCAAACATTCAAGTCTGGGGCATTTTGATCATCTCGTTTTCATACGTATTTCTTGCACGATTTTAGAGATGTTTACGATATAGATGCGGTTTTTTACATATGATTCTATATCCGTTTTACTCGTTTTCGTGTTTTCATGTTCTTACAGGTTTTAATGCAAATTCGGTTCATTTTGGAGCTAAATGACGTACATGAGACAAAGTACCAACATCGAGGATCATCACGGAACAAACGGGACGAAAATCAGCGAAGAACACACACAACCCGCACGGGGTACACCCTTGTCCGCGCGGGTATTTAGTTCGGCAATTTTGTCCAGCAATTTGAGCACGGTCGGGACAATAGCCCGAGCGGGCCACACACAACCCCGACCGAGGCATGCATCAGCCCGACCGGGGCACTCCATAGCCCGAGCGGGCCACCTCGTTTTCCATCACGTTTTTGCACGATCATGCGCACCGCACCCGAGTGGGTCACACACTCAGCCCGGGCGGGTCGCGTCCGTCACCTGCAACTGCAGATAAGTTAATTTGTTTTAAAACGAATAGGATTTTGTTGGGGACTTATACAATAAGGAAAACGACTTTAGAGAAGAGGAATAAGTGATATTTTACTGGAGAAAGTAATGGAAACGTTGCTCAACTTATTCAATAATAGAAAACTCATGAAAAGGCAAAATCGGTAGCTGCTGCAACTAAAGGAAAAGAACGAATGGCCAGAAGGAAAAGGAGGGAGAAAAGGAAAGAAAAGAAGAAGGAAAAGGAAGACCAAGAGCTAGGGGTCAAAGAGAGCTTCAGTTAGAGAGGAGAATTCACACGAGGAGAGAGAGTAGAGAGAAGAAGGAGATTCTTGCGAAGGAGACGTACAAGGAGCATTGGAGATCAACTCAAGACTTCTGTTTCGTTTGGTTTTCATATTCCTTAGACTTTCTATTTCGATTATGTTTGTTTACGGACGCATGAGCGAGTAGTTTTTTTTCTTCTAGGATAAGGGATTAGCCCATGGCTATTCCCGCACCACTTTGATTTATCTTTGAATGCATCTTCCCTTTTTCATTTATCTATTGTTTATCTGAGAGCTTAAATGACTTGTGTTTACGAAGGCCAAGTAAATGCATGTGTTAGGGGTTAGGAGAAGGATTGAAAGGAGAATTCTAGTCCTAGAAGATCAGGTTTAGAACAACCGAGGTTAGGCCACGAAAGTAGGGTAGCAGCGGTTGAGGGTAAAACGGATGAATCGCAGATCTTATGGGTTTAGTTCAAGGTGTCAGCCAAGAAATTAGGGGATAACTTGACTATATTACGTGTCTATGCCTTGAGAGAGGGTAGATATCATATTAGGATCGTCTGCCTTAGATAACTTAACTGGGATTGCATGATAGATAGGTTGATTGTTGGTTTCGTTAGTCTTGTGTTGAAACCAGATTCCTAGAACGTTTGTCTCATTGTTAAGAACTAGTTTGTTTATTTGTTTTCAGTATTTCATTCTCAAAACCATATTTTGTTCGTTAGCAAGTTTGATTCGCAGTTTGAGTTTAGGTTGTGTTGTGTAGTTCCTGTGGGATCGACACCTAAAGAACTACACACGTATCGTGCACTTGCGGGTAGTTTAGGTTAAATATTTGTTTAACTTTGATAACGGATCACTTACAATCCAATTTCGTGGAACTTTATAAATCGAGGACATTGAAGTAGGATTGACTCATAGAACATAACTTGGCAAGAGAATTGTGCTTTAGCCAACGCCAATGTCACATTGCATTTGCGTAGAGTAGTCTTTTTTCCAATGCAAATCTGAGCATTTCCAATGATAAGGTATATTTGTATTTTTTTATAGTGTCATATTGTTTTTCAACCAATCAAAATTGGAAAACAAATCAACGGTGGTGGTATGGAGCTATCGATGGAGGAACTTGAGTAGCTGATGGTGATCTACGGGTGGGTGAGCGGCGTCTATCGGCAGGATGGATGACGATGGTGGCTAAGGTTCCTCTCCATGGGTTTGTAGATCTAATCCTCCTTTTTAGCAATCTAAAACTGTTATTGGATTTTTGTCTTAAGTCTAGCGGTATCTATCGGTAGGAGGGATGACGATGGTGGCCGAGGTTCCTCTATGTGGGTTCCTACGTCTTAACCTCTTTTTTAGCAATCTAACTGTGTTATCGTGATATGTAATTTCTTTATATGGTTATTCTAAAGCGTTGAATTTCTTTATCGGGTGAAATTCTCGCCTCTTTTGTTTTCTTTTCATAGAGAAGACAAGGTCATCGCTTCCTTTTCCTGCATTTCTTTGAGGTTCTCACTATATTAAAACAAAACCATGTCGTATTTGATGGTAGAAGCGAGGTTTGATCTGAAGAAAATAGAGAACGTGAATGAGTTGGGGAAACAATGTGACTTGGAAATGAAACTAGACGTAAATAGCATAATCGTGTTCCTTTTGTAGGTCTTGCATCCACGCTCGATGAGATCTGCAAGAGAATGTGACATACCTATTATAATTTCTTCATATGGTTGTTCTATGTCGTTGAATTTATTTCTCGAGTGAAATTCTTGCCTCTTTTCATAGAGAAGACAAGCTAATCATTTCTTTTTCATGCATTTCATTGAGGTTCTCACTATTTTAAAACAAAACCATTCCGGACTTGATTGTAGAAGCGAGATATATGATCCGAAGAAAATGAAGAATGTGGATGAGCTGGAGAAGCAATGTGACTTGGAAGTGAAACTAGATGTAAACAACATAAACGTGTTCCTTCTGCAGGTCTTGCATCCACTCTCAATGAGATCTGCAAGAGAAGTTGCCTAATGAAAAATATTTGATAGCTTTTCCTACTCATCATTCAATGTTTTCCTAGAAAACATCGTCTCTTTGTGTTTGGTTATCTTTCATAAGAAAATGCAGAGATCGATCCATATTTTATTTGGAACTCCCTCGCGCATGCATAACCTTCCAGTGGAAACGGCAAACTCAATACTCTTCTTGGATGTAGTTACTGAAATTCATTTTCATCTCTCTTCCAAATGAAAATTAATTTATTAGTTGTAAAAGTTGATTGATCATAATGTTGAATGATAATCATGGTACTCGCAACAATAGGAAAGAAAATCAAAGGAAATGTTAAACCAACAGTAGTACATATGTTTCTTGAGAAAATGGAAGAAAAAAATTATGTTTAGTTCTTTTCTTGATTATTAGAAAGAAGTTAACAAGAATCAAAGATTAGCCTCTCTCCAAACTCAATCATAATAAAGAGAGCTTCTTAAAATATATATTTAGAATGCAAGCATATTAAAATGATATCAATGGCATTTTCTTGAATTGGCATTTTATTTAAACTACTATATTTTTCTTCTTTTGCTTTAGCATCTTTTTCAATTTGATACATAATATAATATGAGTTGTTCTTTGGGAAGTTTCAATATAATAATGTTTTAATAAATTTTATTCCTCTTGGATTCAACATATACCATTTGTATCAATATTGATAGATGGCCCCAAATGGTGCTTTGAGAAGCTTTGTTGCTACACTTGTGGGTTTTAGTCTAAATACAACCAAAGGTGGTGTCACTGTTGTATAGGTGTGTATACTTTTTTTCCTTGTGTCTTTTGGTTGTGATTAAACATGCAGTCTTATATCGTGTTGGATTCTTGGATTTTAAATCTGAAATCAATTTAATGAACTCTGCAGGGACCGCATGTACATGAGTCCTTACCCAAGCTATATTCATTGAAGGTCTGGAATGAATTCCATGGATACAAGTTCAATACGGAAGGTTCGGGGATTTAGAGTGTTTCTTTGTACACAATCTTTTTTCTAAGAATAATCTTACAATATATTTCATATATTGAATACTATTCTTTTTTCATTAAGTTAAATGTAACTACATAAAACGCGTAGAATGATAAAACTTGATACATTGCTAGAGGTCATATATTCAAAACACCTTTGAAATGGTTCTCCTTAAATCCACCAAAATGAGTGCAACACAATATGTATTTAATTTAGATAAAATCGAAAAATAATGACATATTTTGAAATCCATGATACACTAAGTTTTCTTATAAGTTAGGTAATACACTAATATGCATGTTAAATCAATCCACAATGTCTAACAATACTGAAAACGATGCAGCGGATGAGATGGTGTACCATAGATTCACTAAGAATGTATATAATTATCCAGAAATCTATGACTAAGTGAGCATTTAAACACAAATCAAGAACTGTCGGATAAACATGACAACTCAAAATAATATGTTTCCGACTACTAATTTTTCAGAATTTTCCTGTCGCATCATATGAAATTTATAAGCAACATTTAAATCACAACCAATACATAAAGAAATAAAAAAACAAATAATTATTGTACACGATCCAAGGAAGGAACCAAAAACAATATTTTGTAGGTGTTCCTAAGTAATTCATGTTAAACTTGCATTCTTCTTTTGCAGAAAAATTATCTGACCTCTCTTCTCTAATTTTAATACTCCAATGATCCAAGTAAATATGTCATGTTCGATCTCTTACAAACCCTTCATAAAAAAATTGTCCATGTCATTAGCTGTAAATACGATGATACATCAATGTGAGGAATTGAGGTTATTCCTGATATTGTTCTAAATTTCAATTTTAATTTACGTTAACCACCCCACAACAAAAATAAATCATCATCTCGCGTATCACGCGGAGACTTTTTCTAGTTAAAAGTAAATACAGTAACCCCATTTGCTCTAAATTGTCTTTAATTTTAGATTTAATTTAAATGTCAAAATAATATTTTATTCTATTTTATACAACAAACCGATTTTCTCTCAATTAAAATATTTTCTCAAATTTATTCTAATAAATATTAATATGATTTATTCAATTTTAAATTTTATTTACATTTATTCAAGCATGTTTTTATTTCTCTAAACTCGAAATTATATACAATTGGAGAATTTTATCGGATTTTCATCAAATTTTTATTTTTTTATAACATCAAATTTATTTTGTCATTTGATAATTTTAAAATTTTCCCAATTGTTTTCAGTTTTGAAATTACTAATAAACAAGGATTATATTCCATTTTTTTTGTTAAGTTCTCTTAAACAAACAAAAATATCTTTTAAGAAATACTATAACTAGTTGTGACGATGTCAAATAGGTTGTCAGATCAGAATTTTTATTCACATTTTTGTTAAAACAACAGAAGAACAAAATAAATAAAAAACCAAATAAGTATGAAAACAGGAAAAGAACAGAGAGGTTGATGAAAGTGTCATCATTGCTGCCGATATAGACCATCCCGAGGATTTCGGTTTTCGATTTTTTAAAGTTTCGATTTTTATATAATTTCTCCGATTAAATTAGAAGAAAAAGGTGAATGATACCAAATTTAATCGACCATCGTCTTCCGCAATTCACGCCACAATCATAAAGTGGGAAATTTTGCTGAAAAACATTCCTAAATTCCTTCTCAGTATTTAAAAAATTAAATAAAACCAACTGTTTCACTGTCTGCTCCTCTGTTCTCTCTGTTCCCCTTAAATTTCTCCTTTTTTCAGAAGTTCAAGGCGAATCCGGATCGGATTCGTGTCGGGCCATTGCCTTGGCCGGAGAAGATCAACGGCTCACATGTCGGTTTGATGGGTTGTGTAACCTCGAAGCAGACAGTCTCTGTGACGCCTGCAATCGACCACTCGGGCGTTTTCAGGGACAATGCGGGTTCCGGGTCAGGTCCATTCTGGTCGGAGGATCCGGAGCCGGCGCCGGAAAAGAAGTCGGTCGCAGCGTGGAGAAGCAAGAGCGGGAGGAGGAGGAGCAAGAAGAGCGGGAGCGAGTTGGGGAGCGAGTTGAGCGAGTCGGGCCGGACGAGTTTGAATTGCCGGAGCGAGTCGCTGAGTTTCCGGCTCGGTAACCTTAGCAAGTACCTGGAGGCCGAGCAGGTCGCCGCCGGTTGGCCAGCGTGGCTGAGCAACGTCGCCGGGGAAGCCATCCGCGGATGGGTCCCACTTCGATCTGACGCCTTCGAAAAGCTGGAGAAGGTCTTTCTCAGTTTCTATACATATTGGAGAAATGTCTATATGATACTCGTATATGCTACATGCGTATATAATGGAAGTGGTTTTCTCGCTCTATCAGTAAATTTATAAGATTGTGAATGTCGGAGTTAAATTAATATTGTGAATTTTTACCCTTTTCTTGGTTTTGCTTTCTATTTCTATTAGTGGAGTCAACGAAGATCCAACTTTATCATTTTAGGCAGATTTTCAGATATTAGGGCAATGATTGAGTGTCTTGTTTTCCCCTGAAACATAAGTCTTGCATAATAAGAGTTTCTAGTTTGAGACCCTTTGAGTTTTCATATCGATTAGAAATAATTTGTTTAAAATTTGGTGAAAATCATACAATTTATTTATATGTTGTACAGATTGGACAAGGTACTTATAGCAGTGTGTTCCGTGCTCGAGAGCTGGAAACTGGGAGGATAGTAGCTCTGAAGAAGGTGCGATTCGACAACTTTGAGCCAGAGAGCGTGAGGTTCATGGCACGAGAGATTTTGATTCTTCGAAGACTCAATGATCCCCACATTATCAAACTGGAAGGTTTAGTTACTTCCAAACTTTCTTGCAACATATATCTTGTGTTCGAGTATATGGAGCATGATCTCACTGGTCTTCTTTCATGCCCTGACATTAAGTTCAATACGCCACAGGTTCGTTCAGTTTTTAGCCGAAGTACGATCACCTGTTATTTAAAGATTTTCCTGCACTGTGCATTAAGCTATGAGGTTATTGTTGCCTTGCAGATCAAGTGCTACATGAAGCAATTGTTGTCTGGACTCGATCATTGTCACTCACGAGGCATCATGCATCGGGATATAAAGGGTTCAAATCTTTTGGTGAATAATGAAGGAATACTAAAGATGGCCGATTTCGGGCTTGCAAACTTCTGCAATTCTTCTGGGAACAAGCAACCCCTTACGAGTCGAGTCGTGACTCTGTGGTACCGTCCACCTGAACTTTTGCTTGGGGCAACGGACTATGGAGCATTTGTTGATTTGTGGAGTGTTGGTTGTGTCTTTGCTGAGCTTCTTCTAGGCAGGCCCATCCTCCAGGGAAGAACTGAGGTATTCAACAAAATGTCGTCTCAATAATGTGAAGTTTCATGTTTGTGTATTTGTTTCTGGTAAAGTGTTCCCTCATGCACACAATCCCTTAAAGGTATGGTTTGAATTCATGACCTTTAGAAGCTGAACAAGAACCCAAATCACGGGGCCACGAACACTGTTTCATCAATCACGTACATTGTTCTGTGCTACTCAATGAAACTACATTGCTGATTGGTTATGGTGCAGGTAGAACAATTGCACAAAATATTCAAACTATGTGGATCTCCACCAGCAGATTACTGGAAAAAGTCCAAACTTCCTCATGCAATGCTATTCAAACCGCAGCAACATTATGATGGTTGTCTCCGAGAAACCTTGAAAGATTTAGCCGAGCCTGAAATCAATCTGATAGAAACTCTTCTTTCTATAGAGCCTCACAAACGTGGGACTGCCTCCTCTGCTCTTGTTTCAGAGGTAACAAATCTTTTTCTTTAAATATCCCTATACCTTCATGGAAACAGTTTCTTCTTGTTTTATTATTATACTGCTTTCTGTTTTTTGCTTGTCAGTATTTTACCACACAGCCTTATGCTTGTGATCCCTCAAGCTTGCCAGTATACCCACCGAGCAAAGAGATTGACGCAAAACATCGAGAAGAAGCAACAAGGTGAGGGTTCACATTTATAATTTGATATAGCAATTCCTACAGGTGTTGCACTATTATAATCAGTTCTTTTAAAGAAAGGCAAAACATTCATGTGGAACAAACTGATCTGAAAGACATTGGGGAACACTTTCGGTTCCTTTCGATAAAACGTTAGAAGCACTCTCTCATAGACATTATTGAACCCTTTATCTGCCTCTTTTATATCAGATTCCAAAGCATTTCTTTCATTTTCTTATCCACTAGTGGATTTTTATTGTATGTTATGTTATGATGAACAGGAAAAGAACTAGTGGTAATGGGAGATCTCGTTTTACAGAAACAAGGAAGCCAACAAGAAAGCCCCTTGCATTCACTATACAGGCACCAGCTGAGGTTCCTCCCATATCTTCTCTCGTTTACATCGCATCTTGAGAACCTTTTGTCATAAAACTAAAAGTTACCTTCTTTTTTGTGCTTGCAGGATGTAGGACCCAAAACCGAAGGTCTTCAGAAACGTAGTGGACACTCCATTCATAATTCAATTGAAGGTGATGCCAAGTTAGGTGTACAACTCCAAAAGCCATTAGATCACGGTAAAGACGAAGCTTCGCATGTGAAGAATGCATCACAAGGAGATGTACCCTTTTCGGGGCCACTACAAGTTTCTGTATCAAGTGGTTTTGCGTGGGCAAAACGAAGAAAAGATGATGTATGCATTAGGTCACATAATAGATCCCTCTCAAGAAGTCACATTCCTAACCTCTTGGGACCTTCCCCTGCCCACACCGGTAAAAGTGATGTTGAATCAAAGATAAGTGAGCATGATGATAAGGAAGATAAACGTGGGGCCAGAACCGATTCCCGAGGCCATGAGTCATATGAGACGATGAAGCGTTCTATGCTAAAGCAGTGGAGTCAACTTGAGCGCCCAGATTCTTTCGATGCTTCTGATGAGTATCATTCACAGGAACTGTCACTGGCACTATATCAGAGAGAGGAAATGGCCGCAAGTCGTGGTAATTTGGTACGTCCATAGATCACAGAAACTATAATGCACACCTCTTGTTTCTTTATCAGAGTCTGCATTGTTTCCGTAGCAGTTTTACTGCTAAAGGCATGATAGGAACCGAGTATACTTTGAAATTAGATTCTCCTGAATTTCTCTGTCAAGAGAAACTAAAAACGTGGCTTCACTTAACCTCTGCCGCAATGCCACTGTCAAACTGCTTGTGTTTCCGTAAGAAAAGAAAAAAAACCTAAAATTATGATTTATGAACATATAAGAGCAGAACATGCAAATTGAAGCCCTGTGTTACAAACATTTGAACCTTGAGTAATACCACATCGGCCATATGATCTCCTTTTGGGTTTTCCTTTTTCTTTCTTACACTTTTCTGTTTCCCCAAAGTGTTAAAGAAAATAAAGTAAAAGTAGGCATGATATTGCTTAGGACATCATTTCTGCTTTTGGATTTCTATTGAGAAGCATGCTTAATGATGTTAATGAGTTAGGCTGTGACATTAGGGTTGTCAAGGCAAGGGGGACAAGATTGAATTTTCCGGCCCTTTGTTGTCTCAATCTTATGGAGCTGATGAACTCTTGGAACGCCACGAACGTCAGATCCGCCACTTGGTTCGTAAATCATGGTTCCAAAAAGGTAAATAGAAACATTATGATGCTCCTAAGTTACTATTCCCCTCTCCGGCTTCTTTCTATTTGAAGACTACTTCTCCGTCATTCCTTGTTTGAAGCAATAAATAAAGGGTCACTAGAATATGTTATATTGTGATGTCCCATATTAATTAAGATATGAATCATGATTTATATATGGGTAATTTTTAAACTCTTGAATTGGTTTTTTGGTGGAGTTAGGTTTAAGCCTATTTAAAGTGTAATATTGTTTTGAAGTGTAACACGAATCATGAAACGTATATATGTATATATTATTGGGAAATACTGATATATTGACCAATTTATTTGGTTAAATTAGGTACTATAGTTTATCCGACCAAAGCCTTTGCTTTGTCATGATCAAGATTTGGAGATATAACATCAAAGCTTTAACCTTATCAACTTGCAGGTTTAAAAAAAGGGAAGTAGCTTTGTGAAGCTTTGTCTGTTCAGGACAAGATAACCCTGAACAAGAAGGAAACTCCAAGAACCCAAATATCATCGGAAACCCAACAACAAAAATGAATCTGCAGGAGCCGTGATTTATATTGAACAAGATCAAGGTTCAAGAGGGTAATGATGCAATTTTGTTAATGTTGTTCCGAGTTATTCAATGTTCTAAATAGAAATTTTGAGTGTTATTAATTTTTTCTTTTTATATCTGATATATGACTCAGGGCATTATGTATAGAGCATTATAACCTTGATCTTTTATTACATATATATGTATATATATATATATATATGTAAACCTTTCCCCGGGAATGTAGCTTTAAGCTTCAATTCCTTTCCAGTTGTGTAAAGTTATAATCAGATGCACAAAAACAAGCTAAAAATAAAGGATACTATTTTCAAAGATACATATATTATTTAACAATGTTAAAAAAGAGATAGACGCTTTTCAAAGATAATCCACTGTTTAGTGTCTAAAAATGTTTAGTTTATACTTATTTGGTATATAGACGAAGCAAACGAGATATATATATATATATGTGAATATAAATAAATATTATTCTTTAAATGATTATCTGTCCTTATATTAATCATAATAATTAACGATATTACATCATTATTTTAAAAAATATAAATTAAATATAAACAATGTTTATTAATTTATTTGAATGTAATTCGAATGGGTCTTTATTTAATTTTTTAATTTAAGATTAATATTTTGTTAATCATGAAAAAATATTTAAGCGATTAAAATTGTTAAATAATGAAAAATAAAATCTATACATTTGTGAACGAATATATTCACATCTAGAGAGACACATAGAAATGTTTATATCGTATCAAAATACATTTATACCCCCTAAATATATGTCTAAATCGTCTAGATATCTATCTAGAACTACAAAAAAAAGTTTGTTTCTTGACGATAAAATTCATCAAAAACAGATTTTACGGATGAATTAAGGACAAAAGACGTCTGTCAAAAAATGGATATATGAAATTTTGATTTGTTCGGATAAATTCGTTCGCAATTCGTCCTTAAATTCGACCTATTTACATATGAAATTTTCGTTGAAACATTCGTCAAGAAATTCTTTGTAAAATTCTAGTTTACTTGAAAATACCAACGGAATTTTCGTAGGTAATTTTTCGAACAACATCTTGAACCGTAAATGTTTTCCATCTGAAAAAATAATTATAAAACTAATAAATACACATAAATTTTTAAAAATAAAAATAAAATAAGTATAATAATTAAAAATATTAAATAACTTTTACATAATCCAAATATAATAAAATAGATACAAGGATAACTATAGGGCTGGGCAAAATATTTGAAGTATTCGTATCCGAATCGTATTCGAACCGTAATCGATCCGAAAATGCAAATATCCGAAGGAACAAATACAAATACAAATATAAGAAATTAGATATTCGAAAAATACAAATACAAATAGTATATTCAATTATTCGTAACTATTCGTACCCGTAAATTTTAAATAGATAATTTATTTAACATACATATATATATAATAAAATTAATTTCAAGGATCAAATTATAAATAAAAAGCATTATTAAATTTATTTTAAGACCAAATATAAAATATACAAACAAATAGTTATTATACTTCAAATGTGGAAGACTACAAATGTAATTTACAAACTTTTTATTGGTTACTTCAAGATTATTTGAAACATACAAATCAAGGAGTAGGGGTTGTGAAATCAGAATTGGAAAAATATTTGTAAGAAGAATGTGAAGAAGATGTTGGTAATTTAGGTATTTTGTATTGGTGGAAGACTACGGATTCTAAGTATAAGATTCATTCTTTGATGGCAAGAGATCTTTTGGTTATTCTGACATCTACAGTTGCTTCAGAGTCGAATTTTAGTAGAGAGATCATGTGATTAGTCCGTATCGTAGTTGTATGACTGATAATATGATTGAAACTTTAATTTGCGCTCCAAATTGAATTTGTAACCCAAGTGGAATAGATAATGTTATCACTACAAAAAAACTCGCAGTTTCCAACGGACGGGACAACGGATCCGTCCGTTGGAAACGCTTAGCAACGGATTGTAACGGATTTGTTGATATTTTCAACGGGCCTAAATGCGTTGCAATCTGTTACAAATTTCAACGGAATTGTAACGATAATTTCCGTTGCTATATCCGTTGAAATTCGTCGCGATTTTTAACGGATTGTAACGGATTTAGTCCGTTGGCCATATCCGTTAGAAACCGGGAAAAAGATTACAACGGGCGTCCGTAGCAAATTGTAACGAATGCCCGTTAAAAATCACAATGAATGACCGTTGATATTGCAAATTTTGAGGTTCAACAGTCGAATTAAATTACCGTGATGGAGCAACGAGCATCCGTTGTATTTTCCAACGGATGTCCATTGGAATATTTACTATTTATATCGGAACCTAGGGTTACCTCAAATCATCAATAACAACCATCTTAATATCTATTGTTGAATCCAAAAAAACTTTTATGAATTGTTTCACCGTCGGGATCGGGAAAAATATTCCGAACGATGATGTAGTTTATAAAGGTTGTTTTGAATTCGATAATAGACGTAATGATGCTGGTTAATTTTGACAACGGATGTCCATTGGAATATTTACTATTTATATCGGAACCTAGAGTTACCCCAAGTCATCAATAACAAGTATCTTAATATCTATTTTTGAATCCTAAATAACCTTCATAAACTGTCTCACCACCGGGATCGGGAAAAGGATTCCCGACGGTGATGCAGTTTATGAGGGTTGTTTTTGAATTCGATAATAGACGTAAAGATGCTGATTAATTTTGAGGACAGAGGTGGTGGAGAGTCCAACACTTTACCTCTAAGTTGAAGCCATTTCCTAAATGTTTTTTCCTTAGGTTATTGTTACAATAGTGTAATTGAAAAAAAACTTAATGAAATTGTAGTTGAACTTTTGACATATTACGTGTTATTTCAGTTTTATTCAAATTTTGAGTTTGATTACATATTTCACGTTATTTCGGTTTTTGTTCACTGCTTGAGATCGAAATTAAATGAATTATAATTACAAAATCGTAATTCATAAGATCTAACTATTGTAATATGAAAAAATAACGGATTTGTAAGCACTTCCAACGGGCATTAATCCGTTGGATAAGATTTCAACGGGCATCCATTGGCATTTACAACGGATGCCCGTTATAATTTGCAACGGACGCCCGTTGAAATTATTAATTTCGAGGCCAACGATTTAAATTAATTTACGTGAACCTCCAACGGGCATCCGTTGTAATTTCCAACGGATGCCCATTGGAATGTTCACTATTTAGATCATACCAAAGAGTGCATCAAACTGATGTGTTATCAAAGTTAAACAAATATTTAACCTAAACTACCCATAAGTGCACGGAAACTTTAGGTGTCGATCCTACAGGGACTACACAACACAACCTAAATTCAAACTGTGAATCAAACTTGCAACGAACGAATATGGAATTTTGGAATGAACTACTAAAAACAAATAAACAAACTAGTTCTTAACAATGAGACAAATGTTCCAGGAATCCAGTTTCACCACAAGACTACCGAAACCAACAATCAACCTATCTATCATGCAATCCCAGTCACACAAGACTACGAAACCAACAATCAACCTATCTATCATGCAATCCCAGTCAAGTTATCTAAGGCAGATGATCCTAATATGATATCTACCCTCTTTCAAGGCATAGACACGTGATATAGTCAAGTTATCCCCTACTTTCGTGGCTGACACCTTGAACTAAACCCATAAGATCTGTGATTCATCCGTTTTATCCTCAACCGTTGCTACCCAACTTTCGTGGTCTAACCTCGGTTATTCTAAACCTGATCTTTTAGGACTAGAATTCTCCTTTCGATCCTTTTTCTAATCCCTAACACATGCATCTACTTAGCCTTCGTAAACACAAGTCATTTAAGCACTCAGATAAATTATAGATAAACGAAAACGGGAAGATGCATTCAAAGATAAATCAAAGTGGTTCCGGGATAGCCATGGGCTAATCCCTTCTTCTAGAACAAAACAAACTACTTGTTCATGCATCCGTAAACAAACATAATTGAAGTAGAAAGTCTAAAGAACATGAAAACCAAACGAAACCGAAGTCTTGGATTGATCTCCAATGCTCCTTGCACGTCTCCTTCGCAAGAATATCCTTCTTCTCTCTACTCTCTCTCCTTGATCAAGAACTCCAAACTAACTCTCTAACTGAAGTTTCCCTCGACCCCTAGCTCATGTTCTCTCTTTTCCTTCTTGTTTTCTCTCTTTGCCATTCTTGAATAAGTTGGGCAACGTTTCTATTACTTTCTCCAGCAAAATATCATTTATTCCTCTTCTCTTAAGTCGTTTTCCTTACTGTATAAATCCCCAACAAAATCCTATTTTTTTTAAGATAAATTAACTTATCTGGAGTTACAGGTGATGAATGTGACCCGCGCGGGCTGAGTGTGTGACCCGCTCGGGTGCGGCGCGCATGATCGCGCATGATCGCGATGGAAAACAAGGTGGCCCGCTCGGGCTAGAGAGTGCCCCGGTCGGGCTGATGCCCCGACCGTGCTGCTTGCTTGCCCGACTCGCGCTCAAGTTGCTGAACAAACTTGCCGACTAAACGCCCCGCACGGACAAGGGTGTACCCCGCGCGAGCTGAGCTTATTCCTTGCCGATTCTCGTCCCGTTTGTTCCGTGATAATCCTCGATGTTGGCACTTTGTCTCGTGTACGTCCTTTAGTTCCAAAATGAGCCGAATACGCATTAAAACCTGTAAGAACTGGAAAACACGAAAACGAGTAAAACGGAAACAAAATCATACGTAAACATCACATCTATATCATAAAAGCATACTAAACGGATGCCCGTAGGGAATGCAGGACGTCACGTCAATTTACTTCGTCCGTTGGGATGACGTATTTTCCAACGGATGCCCGTTGGAAAATTCGATATATATAAACCCGTTGAACAGTTCTTATTTCAACACAAATCACAATCTCAAAATCGTCTCAAATTCACATTTCACCCACAAACACTTCGGAATCCTTAGAAAAACAATAAGACCGAGACGGTTTATAGGATCGGGGGGTTTATTGAGTGGTTTCGCGGGAGCTCCTCCCCCGCCTCCTCCACCACCATATCGTCCTCCTTCACCAGAATCGGCACCGCCGATATTTAATGAAGAGGATGATATGGTAGATATCGATTCTTTGATCGATGATTTTGATGGGCGTCCAACCCTTCCGATTATCGATCTAGAACATTCTCCTGGGACGTTATGGTAAAAAAATTACTATTTTCATTTGTATTATTATATGTTATAAATATTATTTAACTGTGTAATGTTATTTTACAGGTTTGATGTTGATGATGTATTGAAACACACAAACAACATCATTATCCAAGGGTCCTTACAGGACGAGTTATACTATTCCTGGCAAGTTATGCCAGAGGTTGTGCGCCAGCGATTGTGTCGCACTTTTATAGTAAGTTTTTGATTAAATTAAATTTCAACTTATTAGTTATATATATATGTTATAAAACTAAGAATTTTATAACTTTTTTTGCAGCGCACATACAGATGGAGGCGAAAGGATACATTGCGCATCTACACAGCATGGATGCACGACATGCAGGCGCGGATGCGCCTGATGATGAACGGTGCGAAACGCAACTACTACGCCAACAATCGCAAATCGATATGGGCAGCGGAAGCGGATTTCAGTAAAATGATTCAGCACTGGGAGTCTATAGAATTCAAGGCCAAGAGCGAGAAGGCTAAAAAATGTCGCTACGGTGAGAAGGTTCCCAGAGATGGTCCGCATCGCCATACTTCGGGATCAAAATCGTTCCCGAAACGATGAAAAGAATTGGTAAAATTTTGTTCATTTAAATTTTTTGTTTATTTAAATATTTATCTAAGTAAATTTATTTTATATTATAGATGCAATGGATAGGAAGAGAACCGACTCTTCTTGAGCTGGTATTAGAAACTCATGCCAAGAAGAAGCCGGTTATCGGGGAAGAGGTCGACGAACCCGAACTCGTCGATCCTCGAGCGGAGCGAACCGTGAGAGCTGTGATAGAGAAGATCATACAGCAATCTCAAGCTCGCGGTTCAAGCCCCGACGAACTCAATCCTTTACAAAAGGACACAATTTATTTAGAGATGAAAGTTCATTATTTTATTTTTCAATTATTAATAAAATAATTTGTAAAAAATCTAACGTTACTTTTGTTTGTCTTGTAGTCGGTGAGACCGTATAAGGGACGTCTATACGGTCTCGGAGCGCTTCAAAAGGATATCGTCGAGGAACCACGACGGTACCTCCCGTAGTGCAAGAGAGTTTCACGCAACAATGGCAGATCGAGGAGCTCGAAGCCAAAGTTCAACACTTAGAGAGCGTAATCGAGATGTCGGGCAAGAGGGGATCAACGTCGCAACAAGAACTGGATCCCGATTCAGATGCAACACCATCTAGAGGTGATGACGATCAGAGAGACGATATCGACCCAACCGATTTAAACGAAATGTAATAGGATAGATTGAAGTAGTTTTAGTTTTAATGTTTTTTTGTGAACAATTTAATATTTTAATTAAAAATTTTTATTTTAAAAAATATTATTATTTTTTTTATTTTTTACAAGATATTCCAACGGATGCATGTTGGAATATCTAACGGGCATCCGTTGGACGCTATTTCCCACCAAATGGTAACGGACGTCCGTTGCCCTTTCCCTCCAGTTTCCAACGGATGCCCGTTGGAAAGCTAAATTTCCGCTCACTTTTCCCGCCTGGATGGCAACGGACGTCCGTTGAAACAGTTTAACGGACGTCTGTTGCCCTTTTTTCAAAGGCCATCCGTTGCAAACTTGCAACGGGCATCCATTACAAATATTTTCAATGGACGTCCGTTACAACTGTCCAACGGATATTTCCGTTGGAATATCCGTTACAATTTTGCAACGGATCCGGATTTCCAACGAACGATTCCCAGGACGGAAATCCGTTGCCATCCTTTGGAATGAGCCCTTTCTAACGGATTTTAGGCATTTTCCAACGGATATGTTCATTGGAAATTGCCTCTTTTTTTTTGTAGTGTATAGACAAATTGCAAATTTGTTATGTTGTTTTAGTTGGTGATGCTAGTGCAGTCATCCACGAAGTTAAATTTAGATGATTGAGAGATTGATGTGATTAGTGTTTCGTTTATTTATTATGTTTTTTTGTATATTTGTGCAATTTGAAGACTACTTATGAATTATATTTTGATAATTATCAACTTTTTTATAAGAATTTTTTATTAATAATTTTTTAAAAAAAAATGATTTGGACACAGATACGAATATCCGAATATTTGCGGATATTCGCATTTACAAATATCTGAATTTAGAATACGAATACGAATAGTATAATCGAATATTCGACGAATACGAATACAAATACAAATAGTCGGATATTTGCGGATATTCGCTTTTGCCCACCCCTAGATAACTACATCGAAGACTAAGGATGCGAATAGTAATTGTAGTTCTCATCTGCATCCCAATTAATACACCTTTAGTTCGATGCAATTCATTGTGTAAATATTTATTTTTTTCTTATTTATTTGCCTTTCGAAGAGGTTGCATATCGTGTCACCATTCCTTTAATATCGAAAATTAGGTCTTTATTCAGCGTAATTTTCTACAAAATACAATATAAACACATTTTGTAATACAAAATATATATATATATAAATTTAATTCATATACGTCGAGATAGATTTCATTCAATTTTGGTTGACTTAGAGATGGTTGAGATTTGTTCATCTCTTGGCACAATTTGAAATGTTCGTTCCGATGCCACCTTGTGAATATGATCGTGTACTTGTTTTGTATAGCATCGACCAAAAAATAATCGATTTTCTTTTATGTTTTCTCGAGCAGTTCGAAATAGATTGGGTTCAGCGCATTTTCCTTTCGCCAAAAAATTTTATTATTAATATTATTATTATTATTATTATATAGACTAAAAACATATACCTAATATAATATATTCCAAAATTTTAAATAATTAAAATATACCGATTGTTCGTACACCGTAATGAACGAATGAGATCTAGTTGTATAAACGTTCATTCCAAAGTTATCCGTGTCAGATTTGCTAGATTTACGTGCTTTCACGCTTTTTTGTTTGCCTTCATCCCAATCTACACACATACTTTACATACACGAAAAGTCATCCATACAGTCTTTCTTTTTCTTCTCGATAATATTTGATCAAATTCGGACTTAAATAATTTCTCAAACACATTTTAATCAAATTATTAGTAAATTAAAAATAATTATCATTAAATATTTAAAATTATTATTAGTAAATATTAACCACAAACTCATTTCACCAACTATCTTTAATTTCTTAATTGATACGCATCCAACTGTAACATGGTCAATTGAAATCAGTTTTCATAGTAAGGGTTATGTGTCGAGAAAATTGATCATAACCAAATATATATAAAAAAATTGTTATAGGTTTCTATAATATGAGCTAATTATATATTATTATTTTTAAGTACCATTGTGTTCCTTTTTCATAGTTGGGATCTAAACACGGAAGTTGACATCATTTTCCATCCATCGTAAGTAACTCCTCGATGGTTAGTTCATGTTATATGAGATGATGATGACTCGACGAGTGGTGGCGTGATAAACTAATAATATGGATAAGACATATATTGTGTTGATTCAGGAGTGTGATAAAAGCGCATGATTCATAAAATCCAAAAATTAAGATCCAAACACTCTTTGTTGTTGTTGCGGCGGAGACAAACCATTAGCACTTTCATCAAATCATGACCAGAGCATGATCCTGAACCACCCATCTTCCAACTCTGCACGACATTCTAACTTACGAAATCTTAATTAGAATTTAATCACGTTATCAGAAAAAAGTGACAAGATGTATTAAATATTAAATGAGATTCTACGTGATATGTGGACCAAACCATGGTCCAAATACATTTCAACATGACCCGTGGACCATTCCACGAGTCACGAGCATCTCAAAATGAGGCTTAGGATACAGTCCCCAAGCATATCTATATTCATGACATCAAGATTACTTTAAAGTTTCGGGCTTTCTCAATATGGTAGAGCTAAAATTATACTTTTTTTGTATCAATTATGAGTAACTTTGTATCTATCAAGTTAGGATGACAGTTTCTTATGTAATCAATAGACCTAGGAACCCCCAAAGCAAAAACTAGGTCACACAAAATCTTTTCATCGGTCAAAATTAGAAAAATATACTTCGACACAACTTCATTCCTCTTAAAGTTTTCTTGTTACAACGATGACAATCAAACTAACTTGTCTTTCTTTCATGTTTCATCTGGAAAACATATTTTCTTTCATCCATTCAAAACAAACAAGCCAATCGAAAATGTTGTCTATCCAGATAATATATCATAAGCTGGAATATCACGTATGATACACATAAAAGCACATTCTAATATAAAATAATGTTACGTAATATCGTATGCTTGAACCCCTTCCCATAAATCTTTTAATACTTTAAGCATTGGTTGATTAAAATATGTCCACACTTCTTATAGGATGATTAGGCTTGTGAATTGGTATTGTTAAGAACAAAAACTTCCTTTCTTTGTATATATCTAGTGGTAAATTGTATGATGTCATAATAAACGACCATAATAAATAATTCCTCCAGACATTCTAAAAGGATTAAAACCATCTGTGCAAAGATCTAAATAAACATTTCTATTCTGAACTGTAAAATTAGGGTATACCTTATAGAAATACTTTTATGCCTTACCATATGAGAGATGACACATTTCACGACTCAATTGCTTAACATTTTGTATCATGTCATTTGTTGTCTTTTTAGAATTATACAATCTTTTTATTCTATTTGTATTAGTAAGTACCATATGGCTATGCAAAACCACTTTTCCTTTTCTTGACAAATAAAATTGATTTTTTCAACAAAATCAACAATTACTCAAATATAATGTTGCTTTTCAAAATATTATGTTGTTGTCTTGATAAACATCAATATTTTGTTATATCAATAAAACCAAATATCTCATCATCTTTTTTGTATTTTAAGATCTTGATTTTAATTGGTTTATGTTGTATGGAAGATCCAGAAACCGAGTTTCAATTTTGAATTCAGGGATATTAATTTAATAAGCACTTATTTGAGATGCTACACGGTCAAGACAATGGGATTCTACGAACATGTCTAAACAACAATGAGATTGCATGGTTTAACAGCTCATCTTGCTTCAAACATATGTCCCACTTGAAGTAATAAATTTTGAATCTTAGTATGATGGTGGGTCTTATCAACACAACCATCATCACAAAGAAAGAAACGAGTTCTGGGTTGTCATCAACGAGGTACCAATCCGTTAAGAGATCATGTTATGCTCTGGTTTAAATTGTGGCGAATATGCGGCTGATTTAGAGGATCTCGGAGGAAATTCTTTTGAAATAAAGTATTTCGTGAATGGTGCCCCATCAACGTGTCACACAATGTGAAAGATGGTTACTATGAAAAGGAAGTGTTATCCGTTGAGGAAAATGTAACATAGATCCTTGTGTTATCTGTGTCTCGAATGAGAACTCGTATGTCACTTTATGGTATACGATAAGTCTCATCCTCATCAAATTATCATCTCAAAAAAATCGTTTTTCTTAATTTTCCTTATTCACAATCTTCACACACAACCTCGATCTTTGAATCTACATCGAACCTCCCACAACGATGGATCTGTCTTAAACTCAAATAACTAAAAACAAGATTCATATTTGCTTTATATGTCACCATATTCGCATTTTCTTTATTCTTAAACTCTTGACCAACCGTGAACCTAAATCGATCCTCAAACGAGAACGTTCTTTCTATAAGCTCGATAATAATACCTTCGCTCTCATCCATTGTAATCTAATAATCAAACCCAGTAGCAGTCCTATCATCGTAGCAAAAAATTCCAATTGATGTCATAACAGTCTCTTAATCGACCATTACACGATCTTCTTTCTTTGTTTCACATGCAACTCTAACTTTTCCTCCTAAACAGTAGTCTCTTCACCAACACACATTGGATTCTAAACTAACACCACCTTCAATGATATCTTCACTCACCTCGATATAAAAAAACCCACGACATTCGGTATTTTTGTTAAACATATAACATTTTACTCGCATGTCATTTGCAATGTACTAGTATCGGTTTTTATCTCCAAATACAATGGATAAATACAAAACGTAATTGCAAATTTATTGATATTTATTTCTCTCTATAACATTTTGATGTGTTCTTCACATGTCATTTTGCTTGCCTCTTTAGACAAACAAACTGTCTTTCATTTATCATATTTTTCATTCCACTCATAAAATTAACATTATGATTATAAGATTTGATGCAGAAGCGGCGATGTATGGAATAAAATTGATTTGTCATCATTTATACACTATTTCTTATCATATATAGAATAAAATCGATCCTAAAATATAATATTACCTCATAACTTTATAACAGAAAATGATTGTTTGATGGTATTGTATTAATGGCAAGAGTATAGAGAGAAAAAAACGACAAATTTTGTTCTTATATTTGGTAAAAGAAATATACCATGTTCTTTTTATTCAAATTTTATAATAAAATTTTCAAATTTTTAAAAGATGAAAACAATTTTAAAAATAAAAAATTAAAGTTATTTTTGTAATTTAAATGATTACTATAACAAAATAAAACGAAATAGACAACATGTAATCAATGTTGTAAAATTTGCTTGGCGGTGGTTAGGTAGCCGACGATCGCTTAGCGTCTAGGAGGGTTAGTCGGTGACTAGTCGATGTAGAATTTTTTTATTTTTTAAAAATTTTAGTATCAGATTTCTTTTTTTAAATTTTTTTAAGGTTTGAGGTACGAAAATAAAAATAATATTTGTTTCAAATCGATTTTAGTTCTATATTTTTATAAATGTCAAATGATATTGCTTTGGGAAAATATTTTAAAAAGAAATATAAATATTAGTCGGTATCTAATCGGATATTGGGTAATCGTAAAATATTCTCTAGTATCCTCCAGTCATTTCTAGTCTCTAATAGTCTCTAATCACTTCTAGTCTATAGTATTCTCTAGACGGAAACACCACTCTATTGTTTATCTTGAACAACCAGGTTAAAAGCTTGAGAAAGACTAGGGAAAGGATCCAAAACTAGTACTTGATGGCAAACTAAGGCATGTGTAAGCTCCATGAAAAACTTCAAATGACACCTACGATCCTCTTTAATATTCAACTTAGCATCCAAGTTGCATTCATATTTCTTGCAAGAATAAAATTGGAAATCATCTAATCTTTTACATTCTAGCCACAAGGTTATAAATTTTATATAATAAGCCTTAAAGTCCTAAGAACCTCGAATTAGATTCTATAAATCTTGTTTAATTCAAAATGTTTGTGACATATGACTCTGCCTAAAATGTTCAGAGAGATTTTACCAAATAGTTGAAGTTAGGGATGGACAATTCGAGTTTTGATCTGGATTCCACGAGTTTCAATCTTGGTTCGCGTTTCTCTAGTTATGAAAAAATGACCCAAATTGAAATCGATTGTTTTTCAGTTCATATTTTTGGGGTTTCAATTCAGGTTCAGGTTTTTGAGCATTGAACCCAATATAACTCAAATTATATTTGAGTAATTAGGTAATATAGGTAATTCGAGATATTGGGGGGGGGTTTAAAAATTTTGGGTAATTTGGGTTATTCGGGTATCATAGAGAACTCGGGTTCTTCGGGTTCTCGAATAATTCGATTTATCACAAGATATGATCGACGAGAAAAGGATATGTTCGCGTTTATGTCAAAAGTAAATTTCCATAAAAAATCTTGTTTTTATTTTTCTTCTTCTTTTTTACTATCTTGCAATATCAATATGTGTTTCTTAAATTAGAAACCTACATGTGGTGATGATGAATGAAAATAAGACGATGGTTATATGATTACCTTAATTAAGAAAGGGAAATGATTGCTCGTAAAGCATATGATTGCAATTGATTAGAGATTTTGGAACTTCTACATGCGGCAATCTTCTGCAAGATCCATAACCATCAATATGATTGAGAGAGTTGCAGGTATAACAAGAACAATTCTTTTTTCCATCAAGAACAACAACTTCTGACAATTTCTGTTTGTTGCAGCTCTACGTTGGACGATTCGAGAAGGACAAATGATCACGTTGTTGATTCGCGACAGACGAACAGAACATGCTAAAGAGAGACCTGATTCGCGATGAAATGGAAGAGAAGAGAGACAAGAAAGAAAGTAAGGCGGGCGACCATGTGGCAGAAGAAGAAGAGTGAAGAATGGGTCGATAACTTAGTCGTTTAAGGTTTGTTTTTGTTTTTTTAAGCTTTAGATTGTTCGAGTTATTTGGATTCTCCTAAACCCGAATCGAATCGACGCGAATTTGAACGAATTCTAAATCTTAATTCCATATGGATTTTTAGATACCCAGTTCGGGTGTTTCGATTCGATCCAGGTTACCCAAATTGCCTATTCTAGTTTAAATAGGAGTCATGTGAATAATATTATCAATGGTTTCCTTTGAAACTGAGTTCAACAACCAAGATGAGACAATATCATTGCATCTCGTCCAAGTTTCATAATCTTAATATTCGGGAAAAGATGGGACGAGCTTTCTTGTAACGAAGTCGAGCTTGTTACGACCATTCAATGGCTATAGACATCGAACGCTTCCTCGTATTATAGTTCAACTTTCCTTAGAGTTTCTCGGAGACACGAACAACACAATTATTGTCATTGTTTTTTGTTAAATGGATTGTGGTATGGATCCACAATGACAGCTGAAGAATAAAAAGAGATAGAGTCTATGGTCATATTTAGTGTTTTGAAATAGAACAAAGAACGAACTCAAGAAATTGATCAAGAAGCAACGTAAATCATCAAAATAGAGAAGACTAACAACGAAAATCGATAAGATATCAAATTAGAGATGCGAAAAAGCAGTATATCCCTGCTCTAATATCATATTAAGGTATGAGAATCCAAGATGGACGAAAGGTTCAAGATCTGGTTATAAGGAGAAAATAAGAAAAATAAACATTATTAAAATTAATTAAGTAAAAGAATATATATTACCTCACTATATCAAAAATTTAGAATGAAGAAAAAATATACACATATAGTAAAACACCTAATCCTAAGAAGGTGGGTCAAGTTTTCTCGTAACAAAGTCAAGTTTGTTACGACCATTCAATGGTCACATACATTAAGCGCTTCCACATATTATAGTTCAACTTTTTTTTAGAGTTTTTTGGAGACAAAAAACACAATTATTGTCATTGTTTTTGAAAAAAAAGTGATATGTGATATGGATATGCAACCAGAGCTGAAGAATAAAAAAAGATAGAATCTGTGATCATATTTAAGGGTTCGAAATAGAACAAAGAACGAAAGAGAAAACAATGTAAATCGTCAAAACAGAGAAGAATAGCAATGAAAATCAATAAAATATCAAATCAAAGATTGTAAAAAAGTAGTATATCTCACTTGTGGATGAAAGTTTTAGAATTTGGTTGTAGAGGAGAAAATAAAAAAATTTAAACATTATTAATTCTTAATTAAGTAAAAGAATACATATTATCTCACTATATATACAAATATCAAAAATAAAAATTGAAGAAAAAATTTACAAATATAGTAAAACACCTAATCCTAACAAAATACATATGCTAGAACAATGTTCTTCCGCGTTCTATATTATAGGATGGGTAAGTAGCGAATATCCATAAATAATCGGCTATTCGTATTCGTATTCGTCGAATATTCGATTTTACTATTCGTTTCGTAAATACGGATATTCGTAAATTCGAATATCTGCAAATATTCGGATATTCGTATCCGTAATAAAATCAATTTAAAAAAATAATAAAAATTCTAAATAATTTACATTTTAGTCCTTAAATTAGGGTTAAAACTTTTATAATTTACATTTTAGTCCTTAAATTTTAAATATAATAACTATTTCTTTATATATTTTATATTTGATGAGAAAATCAATTATAATAATGTTTTTTATTTATAATTTGATCCTTAAAATTAATTTATTATATATATCTATATATTAAACAAATTATCTATTTAAAACTTATATATACGAATATTTACGAATAATTGACTATACTATTTGTATTTGTATTTGTCGAATATTGAAACCCTGATATTTATATTTATATTTGTTCCTACAGATATTTGTTTTTTTTGGATCGAATATGAATCGGATACGAATATTTCGAATATTTATATAGTGTATGAAATTACTTGATAATATATTGCAAAAAAATTCTTTTTTTTTCATAACCTTTTTTTCGTATATAATTCAATTGTTATAAAAATCCACGTGGCAAAGGGAACTGTGGAACCGGCTTTCTCTCTCCCTCTGGTAGTCTCCAGTCGCTTCTAGTTTCAATGGCCATGTCGCTTCCAGTTTCTTCCAGATTTTTCTCTCCCTCAACAACAAAATGGCCTTCACCCCATTGTTTCTCACCGAAAACTTTAATCCATCACGCAGTTAAATTCTACACGCGAAATTCGCTGTTTGTTTCCCGGGAAAACTTTGCTAAGAAAAAGAGGAGAAGAGGTCATTCGTCAGAAACCTAGTTGCCGGTTCTCCTTGAGTCTTGTTGGAGAAATGAGCTCTTTGATTCTTGAAATTGTTGTTCCTTGAATCCTGAGAAGTTCACCCACAAGACCAATGAAGCCATTGCCGCTGCCCATGAACTGGCAATGAATGCTGGTCATGCACAGTTCACTCCCCTGCATCTCGCGGCTGCTCTGATATCTGATTCTGCTGGAATCTTCCGACAAGCAATTTCAAGCGCAGGCGGTGAAAATGCCGCTGAATCAGCGGAGAGAGTGATTAAGCAAGCCTTGGGGAAACTCCCGACGCAGTCGCCACCTCCTGATGAGATTCCGGCGAGCACTACTCTCATAAAGACCATTCGGCGTGCTCAGGCGGCGCAGAAATCACGCGGCGACACTCATTTGGCTGTGGACCAGTTGATTATTGGTCTTCTTGAAGATTCCCAAATCGGGGACTTGTTGAAAGAAGCCGGAGTTCCTCCTTCGAGAGTGAAGTCTGAGGTCGAGAAGCTTCGCGGGAAGGAGGGAAAGAAGGTGGAGAGTGCTTCAGGGGATACAACGTTTCAGGCTCTGAAGACTTATGGAAGAGATTTGGTTGAACAAGCGGGGAAGCTTGATCCCGTGATTGGTCGGGACGAAGAAATAAGAAGGGTCATTAGGATTCTCTCTAGAAGAACAAAGAACAACCCGGTGCTCATCGGTGAACCTGGGGTGGGGAAAACCGCTGTTGTGGAAGGCTTAGCGCAAAGGATTGTGAAGGGAGATGTTCCTAGCAATCTTTCTGATGTAAGACTCATCGCTTTGGATATGGGTGCACTGGTCGCTGGAGCGAAATATCGGGGAGAGTTTGAAGAAAGACTGAAAGCTGTGCTGAAGGAAGTCGAGGAAGCAGAAGGCAAAGTTATTCTCTTTATCGATGAGATTCATTTGGTTCTTGGTGCCGGTAGAACAGAGGGGTCTATGGATGCTGCGAATCTCTTTAAGCCCATGCTTGCAAGAGGTCAGCTTCGATGCATTGGAGCTACTACGCTCGAGGAATACCGCAAATACGTAGAGAAAGATGCCGCATTTGAGAGAAGATTTCAGCAAGTGTATGTGGCTGAGCCTAGTGTGCCTGACACCATTAGTATTCTCCGAGGGCTGAAAGAGAAATACGAGGGACACCACGGTGTTCGCATCCAGGACAGGGCTCTTGTTGTAGCTGCTCAGCTGTCTGCTCGTTACATCACTGGTATGTTGGCATTGTCTTGCTCGTGATTTATTGTCATGTTAGTATAGTAGTCTTGTTCTTGGTCTAACGTTTTTTGTTTCGTATCTCGTTAGGTCGGCATTTGCCTGACAAGGCGATTGATTTGGTCGATGAGGCTTGTGCAAATGTTCGAGTCCAGCTCGATAGCCAACCTGAAGAGATTGATAACCTTGAGAGGAAGAGGATCCAGTTGGAGATCGAACTCCATGCCCTGGAGAGGGAGAAGGACAAAGCGAGTAAAGCTCGACTTGTGGAGGTAAGGCACCAAAAGATCCTTCTTTACTTGTCGAATCAATGCAGATTGAGCAATTTTCTTCTTGTGCATGTCGATATAAACGTTATTTTATTTCTACAGGTGCGGAAAGAGCTCGATGACTTGAGGGACAAGCTTCAGCCGCTGACGATGAAGTACAGGAAGGAGAAAGAGAGAATTGATGAGATCCGACGACTTAAACAGAAGAGAGAGGAGCTTATGTTTGCTCTGCAGGAGGCAGAGAGGCGTTACGACCTCGCCCGAGCTGCTGATTTAAGATATGGGGCAATCCAAGAAGTGGAATCGGCAATTGCCCAGCTTGAATCGAGTTCTGAGGAGAACTTGATGCTCACAGAAACTGTTGGTCCGGAACACATTGCCGAGGTTGTGAGCAGGTGGACTGGAATTCCGGTGACAAGACTCGGCCAGAACGAGAAGGAGAGGCTAATTGGTCTTGGAGATAGGTTGCACCATAGGGTTGTGGGTCAAGATCAAGCTGTGAACGCCGTTGCCGAGGCGATCTTAAGGTCGAGGGCCGGGCTAGGAAGACCGCAGCAACCAACCGGGTCATTTCTATTCTTGGGTCCGACTGGTGTGGGGAAAACTGAGCTCGCCAAGGCTCTCGCTGAGCAACTCTTTGATGACGAGAACTTGCTTGTCAGGATCGACATGTCTGAATACATGGAACAACATTCTGTTTCTCGCCTCATCGGTGCACCACCTGGGTAAGTACCTTTGCAATGTGCTCAAATTGTGTGTTGTACTGAGATCAATCTGCTAAAATAGCTGTGGTTCTGTTCAGGTATGTTGGCCACGAAGAAGGTGGACAGCTAACCGAGGCTGTGAGGAGACGTCCTTACAGTGTTGTATTGTTCGATGAGGTGGAAAAGGCCCATGTCGCCGTGTTCAACACTCTGCTTCAGGTTCTAGATGATGGAAGATTGACTGATGGCCAAGGCAGGACGGTCGACTTCAGAAACACGGTAATCATCATGACCTCGAACCTAGGTGCCGAGCACCTTCTCTCAGGGCTCACTGGGAAGGTGTCGATGCAAGTGGCTCGAGACCGGGTCATGCAGGAAGTGAGAAAGCACTTTAGGCCCGAACTCCTGAACCGTTTAGATGAGGTTGTCGTGTTCGATCCTCTCTCGCACGAGCAGCTGAGGAAAGTAGCACGGCTTCAGATGAAAGATGTCGCAATTCGTCTTGCGGAGAGAGGTATTGCATTGGCGGTCACAGACACTGCTTTGGACTATGTTTTGGCGGAGAGTTACGACCCTGTGTACGGTGCGAGGCCTATTAGGAGGTGGCTTGAGAAGAGGGTCGTGACGGAACTATCAAGGATGCTTGTGCGTGAGGAGATTGACGAGAACTCGACAGTGTACATAGATGCCGGAGTGGGAGGGGGTGATCTGGTGTATCGGGTAGAAAAGAACGGAGGGCTTGTGAATGAGGTGACAGGGCAGAAATCGGACGTTCTGATTCAGATCCCGAATGGCACGAAAAGAAGTGACGCTGCTCAGGCCGTGAAGAAGATGAAGATCGAGGAGATTGAAGATGATGATGAAGAGATGGTTGAAGACTAATGCTTTCTTGAAGGGTTTGTCTCTGTTTTGTGATGAAGCTTTTGCCTGTGTCGAAGAAACGCTTTTGCTTCTGATTGTGGTCTTGTACTTTGTGAATTAATTATAAATAACAAATATGTTGTGAAGTGAAATATATAATTTTCTAAACAAATATTATTTTTATTGAATTAGAATAAAAATATACAATTAGTTTGTTTACGTATATATTTACATTAAAAAAATAAATCAATTAAATAATTTCAAAATTTATCAAGACTTACTATACAATTTTACAACTTATCCTAATAAAACTCTTTATTCTAACATTCTTAAGAAGTATAATATTAAGTATATCCATTTAAAGAGTTAGAATATGAAACTGGAACAACATAACGGATTTGGTGGGAACGTTTTGCAATTGATTCTCGGTTAAAATGTAAATTGTCTTCGAGAATTCTAATTGTAGTTTGCGGTATTATCCCAAAACAACAAAATAGGATATCAAAATGGAATAGATAAATTACAAAGAAAGGAAGTAAATCATACCAATTTATATGTCGCGGTTTCCATTGAACGATGTTGTGCTTTTGTATTACTATATAATGTACTAACATATTTTTTAGATTTCTAAATAAATTAAAGAGTTAACAAAAAAATATATATAATAATCAATGATAGAACGTCTTGAGTCAAAGTAGGAAGTCCAGTCTAATAAAATTTTGTAATTGTAGATTGTTTGTAACATGATAAAATAGGTCGTGACCAAGTTTCAATTTGAGGTATTTTAGAACTCTTTATTCAGCTTGGAGATGCATATGTATTGGAACAACCATGAATTGATTTAATTTATTTGCTATAAAACATATATTCGACCATGTTATAGTAAGATAGATGAGTTTCATATATATTTTCTAATCTTTTATCTGATCTTTTGCATTAACATCCATAGGTATTAGCAAAAGTTCGCAACCTGACATTATGAAATCATCAAGTAATTCCAAAGTGTATTTATTTGAGATATAAAAATATCTTGTGATTTTCTAGCAATTTTCAATCCCAAAATATATTTGCATTGTCTAAGGTCTTTAATTGTGAGAAATGAATGAAGAACCTGTTTAATATTCTCAACAGTGCTATTAGTGTTACTGAGAATCAAAATGTCATCAACATACACTAAAACCGCAAAAAGATCAATAGATAAACAAGGTGTGATTTGTAAAAAACTGTCGAAAATTAGATTGTATAAAAAACAGATGAAATTTTGCAATATCATTGTCTAAATGCTTGTTTTGAATCATATAAAGACTTATGCAATCTACACAAAATATTATTAGAAAGAATCTTAATCTTCCCCTTATTTAGAGTGTATCTAGGCGGCAAAGACATGAACATTTCTTCATCACGGCCACCATTTAGAAAGGTATTTTTGATATCCATTTGTTAATTAACAAATTATAAGTGGCAACAAGAGAAAAAAGAATTCTGATAGTGATCATTTTAGTCGCTAGACTAAAATTATCTATGTAATCAATTATCTTTTTTCGTGTAAAATCCTCAGAAACTAATCTAGTTTTGTATCTATCTATAGTTCCATCAATATTAAATTTAGTTTTATATATCCATTTACAACCAATTACATGCCTATTATTAGGCAAAGTACAAATTTTCATTTATTATTAGAAATAAGAGCATCAAGTTCTACTTTCATTGTATCCAATCATTTTACATATTTAATGACTTTTATAGTGTCTAGGTTCTTTCTTTGTGAAAATATTGAAAACAAAAGACTTATGCTCACTGTTCAGCCTAGAGTATAGCAATAAAGATGACATTGGGTATGGTGTAATAGAAGAAGCGGTAGTCTTGTAAGTAGTGAGGTGTTTTAGTTATTCTTCTAGGTTTACCTAAATCTATGTTGAGAAATAGATGTATTATCAGAGGGAATAAAAGTTGTATCAATATCAAGATTAGCAGTATTATAATGTGTATGATCATAATGTTGAGCATAAGATGTATGTGAATAATCAGTAGGTCTATTATTAGAAACAACATTAAAGACGTTAAAATATGAAGATTGAAAAATACTAGAACCTACAGAAATGACCAGAGTGATCAATTATAGGATGCGGAAAAACAAAATTAGGAAATAAATCTAAAGGATTTGAAGAATCAGAATTATCATTAAAAGGAAATATAATTTCATAAAAAAAATCATTTCTTGAAATTAAAGTTCACTTAGTGACAAGATCAAGAATTTTGTAACCTTTATACCTTGTAGGATAGCCAAGAAATATAGCAGAATGAGCCCTAGGAGTCAACTTATGTGTATCTTTGGGAAGTGTAGAAATATAACCAAGGCATCCAAAGGTTTAGGTGAGTATAATTTGGGACATAATGTTTTAAAAGCTTAAAGGGTGATTTGTTGTGAAAGGATGATGAAGAGATCCTACTTTTTAAGTATATTGCAATTTTAAGGGCTTATGTAAATCAACATAAGCTGCAAAGAGTATAACACAATTGGTTAAAGATTATTTGAATGATGAATATTTTGGGTAATATGAAACACCTCCAGAAAAAGAATTGATGGCTCATGTAAAAGCAAAGTACGGTAGTGAAGTATCGTATTTAATGGCATTAACAAGCAAATGCAATGCTGAAAAGGAGGTCATGGTGATGAATTTGATCATTATAGAAGGCTTCCAGGGTGGTTGCACATGTTTACAGAAAGAAATATCGGATCTGTCGCAAATCTTCAGCTGGACGGTGATGGGAAAAGCTTAAAATACCTTTTTATGGTTATGGAAACGGCTACAAGAGGATGGAAATACATATGTAAAGTGGTTGTTGTGGATGCAATATTTTTGATATGAGTGTACAAGGGAGCATTGATTGTGGCAATCAAGAAAGATGGTGAACATCACCAGTATCCTCTAGCTTGAGGAATAGTCGACAGAGAGAAGGACAAATCATGGACGTGGTTTATATAAAGGTTGAAAGAGGTGATACAAATGTACGTGATGCTGTTGTGATATCTAATCGCCATAAATACTTGATAATAGCAGTCAAACAAGTGTACAAAGAAGCTAATCATGATTTTTGTACGCGTCATGTCATGGTTTTTGAAAAGAGGTACGTTAATACAAACCAAGGTAGAAAGAGTTCAAAGGGTGATATTGTGGTGATAATGTTCTTCAAATGTGACCATTGTGACCTTTGCGCGGATATTCTAATGTTGCAAAGTATCTGGAGAAAGAGGAATTTCATCCCGTTAAGTGTGCAATATGAAAATTTAAGGGTGAAAGGTGCAACTTATAAATCACTAATGGAGTCGAGTTAATCAATTCCACGTTGAAGACGTTAAAATGTTTTTGGTGCTAGCGCTTTTAGATATTTGTTTAGGAATGACAATGGAATGGTTCAAAAGGTATAGGTTGGAAGCAGTACTGGTGATGATTCTCAAAAGCTAACACCGTATGTCGAGAAAACATTACGTGAATAGTTTGGACATGGATCCAAATATGAGGTTATTGAATTAAACTAGCTAAATGATGAGTATGAGGTGAGAAATGAGAGGGGCAGAAGATTCGTAGTGAGTCTTCAAAAAAGAACGTGCGACAGCAAAATGTTTGATGTAGATAAGTATCCATTCGGTCACACATTGCAGTTGCGCATAAGGTTAATGAAGATCACAAGATACCATATCTATGTTCAATATACTACCTACGGGAGACATGGCGTTTAACTTACCAAGAAACTATGTATTTGGTTCCTGATTGCATTGATTGGAATATTCCTCCTCAACATTCTGAAGTTATGGTTCTACCTCCTATATTAGCTGAGAATTGGCAAAGTGAGAGACTTAAAGAGAATCATTATCCTGGACCTAGTGAAGCTCGAAGAAAAACTCCATCTGCGTCGAGACAAACAGGTTCAAATGCAAGTATCACTGGCAGTGTCTAGAACGTGACAATCTAAACAACGTAAACATAAAAAAGAGGTTTGATAGTTTGTAATACTGTATTAATTGTATTATTTGGACTAAACCTTGGTTCACGTCCTTTCATCCTTATAAGTTGATAAATTCGTCAAGTTTGTATCTATTTTTTCCTCACTGAAGCAAAAGGACTACTGTGGCCTTTGTGACCAATGCAACCCATGCGATCCTTGTGACCCATACGACCTTGCGACATCTTTTTAGAAATATCATTTTCAAAAGGAACCAACACTACTATCACATTTGACGCAAAAGGACTACTAACCTTTACATTTTTAACTATTGTTTCACGTTTTAAAGTAATTTATAACCTTTATGACCTTTCTACGGTTTTCAGGGAACATGTAGGACCTGTTGGGTACCGTTCCTTCGTTTCGATGTATGACTCATGTCTTTTCGAATACCGGCTATGCATTTTTTTTAATACGTGTGTCTATGACACCCTCATCTGTATGTTCATCTCCCTTAAAAGGTTCATCAAATTCTCTAACTCTCACCATCTCCCATTTTAGATTGAAATCCATCTCTCTCCTCTATTCGTCTACTTCTTAAACCCCAAATTCTCTCGAATTAATTCTTAAAAAATAAGAAAATATTTGAAAAATGAAGTTAAAAAACATTAGTGATCTAAAAATAAAAATAAGTGATAAAAAAGAATGATTGTATTAATTATAACTTATAGACTTCTTTAAGAGTTTGATATTTACAGTTTTTATATATTTGAATTTGAAGTATATCGTTTATTATAAATAATAAAAAATATATGCAGACTATACTTAGCAATTTAATTAAAAAATAATTAAGTCCAATTGAAGTAAAATTGTATTTTCTATTTCGTTAGTAGAAATTTGAGATATATGAAATAAAATTACATATATACATTAATATTACACAAAATATTCAACTATCTTGATTTATTCGTAACTTTTACGTACAAAATAAATATTACTAATTATATATTTTTTAAGATAGATACCTTATAGTAAATAATAAATCATAAATAAATATTTAAAATTATTAGAAATAATTATAATATTCCAATCCTCTATATATATATATATTATTTCAATATATCAAATCTGTGTTTGAAATTGAAATCTATCCGCATTGCGTGAGTTTATAATCTAGTGTATAGTAAAAAGGTTAATTGACTTCATTTTATAGATTTAGCAAACTAGGGTTTATGTTTAGGTATTAACCATATATTTTTTGGTTTTTCTAAGTGACAATCATATATTTCCAATACTCTCTTTAACATTTACTAATTATCTCGTTAAATATCTACACTATAAAAGAAAAATCGGGATATGAAAAAAGAACATTAATCAAAATATCCTTTTTAATTTATTAACCATTTGTTTTTTTTATTTTAAAGGCGCTGCATGTGGCGCATTCCGATATGTAAGTGTGTTTTCTATCCTTTGAAATAGGGAGAGTCTTTACGAATAAATCAATTATATTTTCATTTAATCAGATATAATAAATATCATCTTCTATTCTTTTCGAACTTACGAATAAATCAATTGATATTTTAAAACGAATTAGCATATTATAATTTTAACTATTCATTGAAATTTTCAATAATTTTAAACAAAACTTTCAATGCAATTAATACGTTTAAAATTCATCAAAATTTTTGATGGAGTATAAACAACATTTTCTCCATTGATTTCGGTTGAATAAATTTTCAGTGGACATATCCGTTGAAATGTTCGTTGGAGATAACATATTTGTTCTGTCATGGATGGATTCTCGATGATAGGATGGACCTCAGAAGACAATTGCCAACTTATTGACACAAATTGTTTTTACAAACGAAAGTATACCTAGTTTGATTTTTGAATTAGTAAATCATTTATGGACACATTGCTGACTATCGATAGGAATTCTGAGACAGTTTGCAGCTTCTGCCAGTTAACTACCCAAAAAATTGAAATTATTTTTGAAATTACATATTGAAATGAATATTCATTCATAAATTCGTCCTTAATTCCCAATTGAATAAGCCTCATATTTATTTCTACCCTAATCCATGTTAGATCATCTGAAATCCATTCGAAACTGTTAAATGTCAATCATTTGGTGTCATATTCAACATCCGAGAATTTATGGACGGGCGCTCATTCTGTTATCAAGTTCCTTTATAGGCTAGTTCACCATTTTTCAACACATCCACCAATAACTCATTCTGTTTGCATCCACATATGTTGTTCTTTGGTGTTATAGATATATTTTCCATATGAAGTATTTTTAGTGCAATGCGCCAACTTCAAGCATATCATCTAACATACGGATGTGAAACAAACTTGATCAACTAGTGATTGAAGAATAAAAGATTCATAATACTCATATCTCCATATTGAGTTCACTTCCATCATTTTGTTTATGATTGTTCATCTTCTGATAGTTAGATCCAACCACACATTAGAATAATATCACCTTTACACTTAGATGTCCTAAATACTCCAATTCCATGATCTATAGAATCTCGTAAAAGTCATGTTCATTATTCAATTCTCAATAATTTCACCTTTCACATATACACCATAATTAATTATTGATTTTGATATTCTGTGTCTGTAAATGAGAAAGTTGTAATCATGAGTGAAATACATTTGCTAACTCGTAACTTTCATTAAGAGATCTTTCATAAAATCTCTCAACCACACAATATGATTACCTATTTATGTAAGTTAAAGGTATAATAATTAATCGTTTTACTTACATATTGTTGGATCCATATAGCATAATCTCTTTCTTCTATTTCTTGAAGTTTAAACTTTATTTATATCGACATATATGTTTTTGAATATATTATCAAACATCCTCTGCTTGAAAAGATACCAAATTTTATCAATATTGGTTACTGAAAAGCACACATGAATTTGAGAAATGTTGATCTTGTTGTCATACCTTCTATCTTTTCCCTTCCTCAAAACTCGACTAACATAACAAAATATGTCTTGAACATTCGATACAAAATACGTATATATCACACATCCAACAAAAGGTATATCCACATTCTTGATCTGCGTTTGGACATGTGTCTCAAATTAGTACAACGTAAAGAAATATATCTGTTTAAAATTGAACCTTCAAGCCTAGCTTATTGTTTGGGTTTTTTCTTTCACATAAAACATCGAACGGAAAATGTTCCATAACATCGAAGAATGCGATGAATGAAAATGTTATACATTTTATTTTACGTAGTATAATAACTATGCTACACTTTCAATTTTGTACCACGTCCAAATTTAAATTTTTCGCACATAAATTACAAAAAACACCTCCCATAAAATCCTTTAGAATAATTTGAGTTTTTGCTCTAATTTTTTGTAAATATATTTTCTAGCAATAAAATATTTGATCTTGAAGAAGATGTCATGTAGTATAAAATACAAATCTCATATCAAGTAAACGAAATTATTTTGCATAGCATATGAAAAATGGCGTTGGATTTGTTATATAAGAGAATTTTGGTGGGTTAGGGACAAAAATACGAATGTCTATGATTTTTCTGTAAATCTTGATTGACATAAAATCCATAAATTACGAATGGCTAAAAAATGTATATACTGTATGATGGATACATCATCCATCCAAAAATTACCGACATAAAAGAATTTTTATCAACATTTCGTCAGTAATTATGGTTGGATTTCTAGACATATTCGAAATAGAACCTCGACCCCATCAGAACTCCATCATGAATCCGTCACCAAAAAAGGAATCGCAGAACAATTCCTCCAAAACTTTTGTCTAGAATTCGTAAATTTTTGGAAGTGTATGTGTGTGTGATCAATACATATCTAGTGTGTGCATGTCTATTTGAGATATATAGTGCGGGCCATGTGTCTTTTATTGTAGAGAGTGATAGTGAATAAGATCATAAAGATTAACCTTAAACTTTTAAAAATTTAAAATTTTGTCATTTTTCAATATTCAACGGTTGAGAACACGACACATCATAAAAAACACTGATCGAACAAATGAGATTGTGTACGATATGACTTCTTCAAATAGGCACGTCGATCCGATATCTATTTGTGGTAAACTCTTTGTCCCAATTGTTGCTTACTCCAACAAGTAAGCACTGGAAAGCTTTGAACGTGTCATTTGATACCTTAGTGGACATGTGACATAAAGGTCTTTTACAAGGCTAAAACTAAATCGACTTTGCATGTTTTTTAGCGACCAAAGTGGAATGATGACCGCGATGAATCGACGTACACCGGAGCATAATGATATGAAATTAGAACAATATTATATTATTAGTAAAAATGAAAAGAGAAATGAACCCATTAATTATAAATTTCTAGAAGAATATAATGAAGAGTAATAAGAGATAATGATTGAAAATAGAATAGAATTGAACCAAGAGATGAGAAGGAATTCTTCTCTTGTATTATACAATGACTATACGTGATGCATTATATAGATAATACAAGGAAAGCTATAACATGGAAATAAGAATAGAAAGGAAACTATTAATGTACAAAGGAAAAGGAAAGAGGGGAGTAAATTGTCGTGATTGCAGAAGATCTCACAGCTGTTGCAAGGGGAAGGTTCTGGAGCTTTCCTTAGACAATACGATTTGAATAAGGCATGTTCCCTTTCTTCATGAGCTTCCTAATATGAGAGATATACTAAAATGCAGTTTCCTTAACATTCCCCTCAAGTTCGACATGGATCAAGAGACATGAGTGAAGCCTCGTTAAAACCTTACCAAGAAAACCCATTGAGACAAAACTTGGTGAAGGAAAAAGAGTACTATCACAAATCATGCTCGAAAGTGTGATCAGTCGAACTTGGACTCTTGGAAGGCTTGTGTAAGTCGATCAAGCCAATCCGTTGTTGTAGACTCTTGCAAATCTTGTCATTGGTGGCTTTGGTAAACAGATCGGCCAATTGGTCCGAGCTTTTGGTGTATGTCATTGCTATAATCCCGAGCTTTATCTTCTCACGAATGAAATGACAATCCACTTCAATGTGTTTCGTCCTTTCATGACAAACTGAATTCTTGGCGATGTGAATGGCCGCTTGGTTGTCACAATGCAAAATTATAGGCTCCATGGTTTTGATCCCCAAGTCTCGAAGAATGGATCGCAACCAGATCAACTCACACGTAGTGTTCGCCATACTTCGATATTCTGATTCAGCACTAGATCTTGCCACCACAATCTGCTTCTTGCTCTTCCATGTGACTAGGTTTCCTCCCACGAATGTGCAGTACCCAGACGTCGACTTGCGATCTATTCTATCTCCTGCCCAGTCGGCATCGTTGTACACGACTATTGTGGTTTCTCCATTGCATTCCATCCAAACGCCTTTGCCCGGTGATCCTTTCAAGTATTTTAGGATCCTTTCTACCATACTCCAATGATGCTTCCTAGAAGCATGCATATGTTGGCTAACTTGTCCAACAACAAAACTAAGATCCGGTCTTGTGATGGTTAAGTAGATGAGCTTCCCCAAGAGCTGCTGATACTGAGACACATTGGCAATTAATTCTCCCTCACTATGATCTTTAAACTTCTCTTCTATCGAAGTTTTGGTTGGTTTGGCTCCTAATTTTCCTGTCTCACTCAAAATATCGAGAGTATATTTACTTTGGGACAAGAACAAACCATTAGTAGTACGAGTAACTTCAATACCAAGAAAGTATTTTAGTTCTCCCAAATCTTTTATATCAAAAGTTTGCTTGAGAAACTTCTTGGTGTTTTCAATTCCAATCCGATTGTCACCCGTTATGATTATATCATCAACATAGACAAGTAGAACAATGGTACATGTTTCCCCTGAATTGAAAACAGGGAGTGATCAGCCTCACTCCGCTTGAACCCGTGGTTAGTCAAGGCATCATGTAGCTTATGGTACCATGCACGTGGAGATTGCTTAAGACCATAAATGACCTTCTTGAGGTTGCAGACAACGCCTTTGTCAGCGGAGTATCCCGGCGGTGGTTGCATGTAGATTTTCTCGTTAAGATCGGCTTGGAGGAACGCATTTTTTACGTCCATCTGCTATAAATCCCATTGAAGATTGATAGCAACAGATAGAATGATACGTATCATGTGAAGTTTGGCGACATGAGCGAAAGTCTCGGTGTAATCTTCACCGAATGTTTGGGTGAAACCTTTGGCTACGAGTCGAGCCTTATGTCGTTCTATGGAACCGTCGTTGTTATACTTGATCTTGAAGATCCACCTACACCCCACTGTCTTTTTGTTTTGTGGGAGATGAACTATATCCCAAGTTTCATTCTTTTCAAGAGCTGTGAGCTCATCCGCCATAGTCCGTTTCCATTCGAGATGGTTTTTGGCTTCTTCGTATGTCCTTGGTTCGAGGGCTAGCTCGAGTTTTCTTAGGAAGGCTTGATGATGGGACGGTAGTTGAGATAAGTCACAGTATTGTTGAATCGAATGGGGCACGGCCAGGCCATTGTAGTAGAATTTTTTGTTAATCCAATCGGTGGTCGGAGTGCTAGTGCGGGTGCTTCGACGAGGAAGCACGGTTGCATACTGTTCTTTTTCAATGATAGCTTCCGTAGACTGGTTTTCATCACCAGCGTCATCATCATATGCAAAACAAGGGTTAGTCGTGGTGTCATTTGATTCAGCCATACCAATGGGGTCCGAAGTGAGGTGTTCGGATGAGTCTGCAGCTGGGGCAGGAAGCACAGTTTCGGGAGCACATGTTGAGGAGGGAGGGAGCTCCGTTGGAACTGGTGGTATGGCTGGGTTTGAGATAACATCGACGGCGGAGATCGGCTCATCATTTGCAGCTTCGATTGACTGTGTCGTGTTCTCCGCGAGTCGTGGAGGCATCAAAGAATTTTTCTCGGTGGGGTACCTACCCTCAGATGACTGATCTCTATGCTGCAAGTGAGAGACAAAATAGCAAAGAGATCTACTAAAAATCTGAGGAGTAGATAAGTTTTGAAGTTCTAACATGTTCGGTGTATCGTAAAATGCTCTCGTCTCATCAAATTTGACATCTCGGGAGAGTAGGATACGCCGAGATTCGGGCTGAAAGCATTTATACCCTTTTTGTGTAGGGCTGTACCCGAGAAGCATGCACTTCACGCTCTTAGGGTCAAGTTTGGTACGTTGGTTTTCTGCAAGAAAGACGTAACACACGCATCCAAACATTCTAAGATAGCTAAGGTCAGGTTTTGATCCATTTAGTACCTCATAAGGAGATTTGTCGTGAAGTACTCTCGTCGGTAAGCGGTTAATAATGTAACAAGCCGCTAGAACTGCATCTCCCCAAAAACGTTTAGGAACATTTTTCGCAAACATTATTGTGCGGGAAACTTCCATTAAATGGCGGTTTTTGCGTTCTGTGACTCCATTTTGTTGAGGAGTGTGAGGACACGAAGTTTGATGAACTATGCCTTCATCGTCAAGAAACTTGTGGAATTGATGGTTTATGTATTCTCCTCCGTTATCGGTGCGTAGAGGCACTTGATTCTTGCATCATACTGAGTTTGTATGTATCTGAAAAATTTGACAAAAGCATCAAATACGGCCGTATTAGAATCGAGCAAATAAAGCCATGTATACTTTGATTTTTCATCGATGAAGCTCAAAAAATATTTCTTTTGATCCCGAGAAGCACACGGAGCAGTCCAAACATCGGAATAAACTAGATCAAAGGTTTTATTATAAATAGAATTCGAGATGGGAAACACGGTTCTACAATGCTTTCCTAGAATACATGCCTCACACTTTTCATGATCATATAGCAAATTCGAAAATAAAATTTGAAGAACTTTATGCACTTTTCATGATCATATAGCTAATTCGAAAATAAAATTTGAAGAACTTTAGCATGAGGATGTCCTAGTCTAGCATGCCAAACCGATGCATCGATTTTATTACAGATAGATGATAAAGCCGAATGACTAGACGAAAGAGGTAAAGGTGATCCATGGAGCTCTTCGAGAATGTAAAGGCCATTCTTGAGGGTTCCTTGTCCGGTGATACTTTTTGTTTCAATGTCCTGCATCCAGAATTTGTTAGAATCAAAGCAAACGAGACAATTGAGATCACGTGCGAATTTGTGAACGGATAAAAGATTACTAGCAAAATTAGGAACATAGAGAACAGTAGAGTGTTTATCAAGTAACTTAAACTTCCCTATGCCTTTGATGGGTATGTGATTACCAT
>CM071863.1:46709179-46765997 GCA_036759665.1 Gynandropsis gynandra
TGTTAGCAAAAGAAGCGATGTTACCGGGATCTATAATCTCAGTTTTTGATTGATCCGTCATTTGAATGACTTTGTTGAACATCTGCTCAAGGGCTTCCATTGTAACATATATTGGCTGAGATGCTTGATGAGCCGTCTCCAAAGAAGCTGAGGAGTGCTTTCCTTTTGCCCGGAGATGGGGATGGAGAATCCAACAACGATCTTTGGAGTGATCCTTCCTCTGACAATGATCACAAAAATATGTTTTCTTGTCACCTTTTGGCTTGTTAGGTCTTCCGAGACCGCCGGTGTCCTTGTTGAAGTGGGCAAGTTCGGAGGTGTTTCTGAACAGTCGCTGAGAGCCCTCCTCCTTTTGAATCTGCATGAACACATCTTCAAGGGAGGGAAGCTTCTCGTACGGAAGGATGTGATGAATGAGGTCGTTGTAAGAACCATTGAGTGTAGAGAGGAGAGTGAAGACTCTATCTTGGTCCTTTTGAGCCGCAATCTCTTGTGGATCCACCGTGGTTGGACGAAGCTCGTCTAATTCTACCCACAATGCTTGCAGAGTACCGAACAAAGTTTTTGGTGATGTTTCCTCCTGCTGGAACGATCTGAGTTGCTTTTGAATCTCAAAGATTCGACTGATATTGGAGCGGTTGCCATACACACGTTCAAGTGTGTTGCACAGCTTCTTTGCCATAACAGCTTTGTGATATGAGATTAGAATTGACTACTCTAGAGAGCTCTGAATTATGGAGAGAACGGTTTGATCCTCTCGATACAATTTTTCAGATTTTTCGTCAGAACTCGACTTCTCCTTCATTGGCGGCATACCGGCGACATGACTCCACAACCCACGACTACTGATAGCAGTTTTTGCGAGGCTGGACTAGACGGTGTAATTGGAACCGGTGAGCACAATGGGAATGACCTTCTGATTTAATCCTTCCATGATTGTCCGACAGAGAAGAATAATCTGGCGTCGAAACGATTGAATAAAAATTTGCGGAAGACTGAGAATGGTTGAATCACTTCAGCTCTGATACCATATAGATTTCTAGAAGAATATAATGAAGAATAATAAGAGATAATGATTGAAAATAGAGTAGAATTGAACCAAGAGATGAGAATGAATTCTTCTCTTGTATTATACAATGACTATACGTGATGCATTATATAGATAATACAAGGAAAGCTATAACATGGAAATAAGAATAGAAAGGAAACTAATTAATGTACAAAGGAAAAGGAAAGAGAGGAGTAAATTGTCGTGATTGCAGAAGATCTCACAGCTATTGCAAGGGGAAGGTTCTGGAACTTTCCTTAGACAATACGATTTGAATAAGGCGTGTTCCATTTCTTCATGAGCCTCCTAATATGAGAGATATGCTAAAATTCAGTTTCCTTAACATTAATAACCCAAAAACAAATAACAAAAGCTAGAATTTGTTCTTCAGACGATGAGCACTCATAATCCTCTTATAAACGATTAGAAAATCTCAAACACAACATTGATGCCACAACATGTGTGATCTAGAGATGGTAAAATGATCAAATACTCGGAATCGCCTCAAGAAATGCTTCGCTAGATCTCTCCAGAAATAGTAAGGAAAATGACTATCTCAATATAGAAACTTCGTTAAATGCTTCTACAATAGGTGTCATTTTATAACGACATAACTAAAAAGTAAATCAAAAGAAATAAATAAAAAAAACATGGGATAGTACTCAGTCAAGTTGGGAATCACTGGATCGAGCATCGCATAAAGGTTTTAACATAAAAATTGTTTAAAATTATATGCTTGCCCGCTTCACACATATGCTTGGTCAAGTGGGGGTAGTACTCGATCGGGTAGCCAATGTGTGTTATGTGCACGTTGGTCCGAAGGAATTCGTTCGAGTTGGGCGATTTTTTGCTCAAACCGATCCATTTAGCTCCTCTAGCTCCTTTCTTTTATTGGTTTCCTCCACATGTAGACAAGTCATGCGAGATTTACTCGGTTCCTTTTTATGTCCTCGTGGAACCGTTTCCACTTCTTTAACGTCCATGTGAGCGAGCACTTTCTGACGTTTCTTTGCCTTCTGCTTCGTGATATTTCCTTAAATGTTTTGTGTTCTATCTATGGTATAATTCTCATCATTTCCTCCTTTTTTAAAGGATTTGACCTCAAATCTAGACTTTTAGCAACATAAAATCGAGCCAAGTCACCTACATTAAACGTTGAACCGACAGTTTATTCACTTGGTTGAAAAGGCCATCTCCTTACAATTAACACTATGATTTGCACTTTGCTGAGATACTTTCTTTGTCCACATGCATCCACACCAACCATCATGGTTAGAAGATTTTCCTCTCGTTTCTTTTGTTTGTGTGCTGGTCACGAGCCTCTGTTGGTCTTTTCTCATATAGCTTTTTCTTTTCATCCAGTGGTTTCTTTTTTCCAGAAACATTTTTCAACCCTACAAAAACTTAGGAACAATACTAGACAAATACTTTGTTCGTTAGAAAAATATGCCTCTTTGTATGCAAGAAACTTCATTGGTTGAGATCAAGATAAAACAATTGTATCTTCTCTTTCCCGCATAGAAAGAAACTTCGTCTTCATCATTGTATTCTTGCCAACCCTTTTCTAGATTTCTCTCAAGACCTCATTAATTTTATAGTGATTTACTATCACTGCCGCTCATTTTCTTACACTTCTCATCCTCATACAATCGCAAATACTCCATTGTATCCTCTAAGACGTGTTAACTCGAGAATCTTTGCACTACAAGCAATTATCATTTGCCGCCTCATACTCCTTGTAACTCCCATCCGATTTATGAGACATTTTATTAGCCCAGTGACCCATTTCATTGTCTAATACCATCTCATATCCTCGTCTCCCGTTTTTTGCCTTGATGTATCAGGATTTGGTGCAATCTTGCTGCTCGTGTGTGGCTTCTCGCACTCTTCTTCTATTTGGAGTAGTCCTTTATGCTTTTACTCAACCATGTCATTGTGTACTCACTAAATTTCGTCAAACCATACTTTACTTTTTTCAAGCGAGAAACTGATGGAAGTAAAAACCATCTCAGTTTCTCTCTTCAATTCAAAATATGCCCCTACATCATTTTTTCTCATTAAAATCGGGATCTCTAGCTTGATGGAATTGATATTATCATATGCCCATTTCTTGAATCGATGGACATGTCATGGTGTCTGAATGTTTGCCTACTTATCTACGTCTATATCCAAAGTTTGTGGATTCTAGCTACAGGTTGTACTCCCTTTGATTTTTCGTGACGAACTCACGAATTATGTGTTCCACCCGATCAAGTCCTTTGTTAACAACAATGAATTCATCTCATAACACCCTATAAAATTCTACCATCATGCATTGCATTTGTGTATGCAACTGAGCTGCTCCTTCATCTTTCGATGTTTATTGTGATGACTTCCTGAGTTTGACGTCGAAGATGCTAAAAAATAGAAAACTCATTAATAAAAACATAAAAGATGAAAGAAATGGAAGATGAATGAAACATGTTTTATATGTGTTTGGCCTGACAAGATAAATTTTTATGAGATAAAATTTTCGTTTTGACATCAATTTTTAATCTATTTATTCTTTGATAATTAAAATAAAGGTTTTAAAGTAAAAATAAGTATTTTAAAAGTTTTTAGAATGATTTCTCAAAGATTTTCTTGAAACCAAGAGAATTTATATTTCATTTCTTTTTATCTTAAAGGTTATTCGTTTTGTATTTTGTTTACACGATAAATGTCTAGACAATTCAGTCGAGAGATACCAAGTTCCGAGAGTAGAGAGACAACCCAATCGATTTCCATAGACGTAGACACAATGGATTGATACTCAACCTCTTTAGATGAACGAGCCAATATCTTCTACTTCTTGAATGACTGTGAGATAGGGTGTTTTCCAAGATAAAGAATATATATCCTTGTAGAAGTGATGTGAGCAAGATATTAGATCCATCACAAGTTCTACGATGACAAATAACGACTGGCAAGGCAAAGAGTTTCGAGACATGCTTGCGTAAATGGACATGAAAAGATTGAAACGATCCCACGAGGTCGTCAAGGAATATTTAAAACAATACTACAAGAGGTCCCTACAAGGAAAAAGGGACAAAAGGAGCAAGAAACTGGAGGATCGGACAATGCTCAACTAGAGCAGAATTGTTCATGGCCAAAATACTCGGGTCGAGCATTTTTTCTAGACCAGTATACTTTAATTTTTGGATTTTAGGGTTAATACTTACGTGACATTCGACCGGGTGATTTTACTGAGTTGTGTTAAGTTAGCTTATTTTATTCAGTTTTTTTCTTCTTGTTTAGTCTAACCATTGTATGACTTTTAAACGAAGTTATGATGAATTGAAATGTCTTTTATTTTCTATTTCTTGAGATTTTGCTACCAAACTGTTGGGAAAGATTCAGATTATTCACCGACTTAAAAACATAAGATCACAAGTGTTGTGGTGTCGTTCGTTAAGTCTAGAGTTTTCTAGTCGAATTGTAATTAGGATTTGGGATGTTATTTTTTAGGGAAGATAAGTTCAAGTTCTTGTTACAATCATGTCTTAGACTCATTTGGGACAACTTCTTGTTACAATGTGTTCATCCACGTAAATGAGAATAAATATGTATATGTCACCATCATGAAGATACAATAAGAATGCATCAACAATAGAGTTTAAAAATCCAGTGGTAATAAGTAACTATCAAAGTTCGGAATAACAAGTTCAATCGGCTTATTTAAGACCATAAATGGGTTTTTACAACTTACAGACATGACTTGGTACATCATTTTCAACAAAACCATCCAATTAGATCAGTTCGAGTTCAGAAAAACCCGAATAAAGCCAAAAAATTCAATTTATAAAATACCAAATCTAGTTGTAGAAACTAAACCTCCTAATAAAAATTAATAAACCAAACTACCCAAATTATCTAAAATAAACTGAACCTAATTTTCCTAATAACTCGAACTAATCGAATTATCCATAACTCGACTCAAATAATCCGGTTTATACAAATAACCTACTCGAATATCCCGACCTGAATATCTCAAACTACCTAAATAAACCGAAATAGTTTGGGTTATTTTGGTTCCAATACTCTAGAACCTAAAAACACCAAACTGTAACTGAAACTGAATAGGAACAGTGACCAAACACCATTCAGATCCAATTCGGGTCTAATTTTTTAATTTCGAGGAATTCAGATCAAACTAAAACCTGAAGAACCTTGATTATAATCCGAATTAGATACCCCTTGTTGAGACATGTAGAACTCTTCTTGTTGATGACCTTGAAGGAACACATTATGGAAATTGAGTTGTTAAAATGACCAATCCCGAAAATTGCAATGATGAGAACAACTCAAATAGTAGTAGGTTTAAGCACATGACTAAAATTTCATGAAAAATCCACACCTAGACGTTGATAAAAAATCTTTGACAATAAGACAGGCTTTGTAGCATTCCACAACTCCATTGGGATTTTGTTTAATGTGACAACCCATTTGCACCCACATTGGTAAAATCAATTGTCAAAACAAGTTTCAAATACCATTTTGAGTGAGAGCATTGTATTCATCACTCATAACAACACTCCATTTACTATCCTTAAGGGCTTGGTGAACTGTGGATGGCTCTTGACCAATTACAGCCATATGATAAGAGAACTTGATATTTGGATCAAAAAATGTTGTTCTTCGATTGAGTAACCATAGAGTGAGTGTTTTGTATCTATAAAAAAATAATAACAACAACCATAATAGGTGACGATGGACATGTCACCCCTGAGAGAGAGGACAATGACACATTTGGTGATAGTGAGGAATCTAATCTCATTGGTGATCTGCAAACTTCGTTACTTGATTTAGGGAGAATGTCAAAATGGAGGTGACTAGTGAATACGAGTTGTAAGAGAATTCAGATGATGGAGGTGCTAAGGCAAAAAACTTGGAGAAATAGGTGCGTGGAAAAGTATACTCATAGAATTGGAAATGACAAAAAACAATAAAGTGAGATGTGGTAGGATAAGCACTTTGAATTAGAAATTCATTGAGGAAGATGAAAGGGGTGGAAGAAGGAGACACCTTGCTTATGACATAGGACGTATCCATAGTTAACATAGAAACCTAGAAACCCGAAGTTTATCGTAGTCGGGAGGGGACCTAGAAAGACATTCATAGAGAGATAAAATATTCAGACGGGAGTGTGAATCCTATTGATGAGTTAGATTACAATGCTAAAACCATATGACCAAAATGTGATCGGTACATACACATGCATGAGAAGAGATAACTCTAGTTTCTTTAATGCCTATGACTCGGGAATGTGTTATTGTGTGGTGAAATGTGAAATACGATGTGAGACAAGGAAATGAGTGAAAATAACAAATTTGCCACCATTATCGGAATTGAAATTGATGATTTTGGAGTTGAATTTGTACTCAACAAATATTTAAACTGAATAAAGATGCCTTTGACATGAGATTTATGTTTGAGAGGATAAATTTAGAGTAACGAGTAAAGTGATCAACAAAAGAATATATAAAATTTGAAAAGTTTGGTCGTGATAGATAGCAATTAAGGGATGGAGGAGATCATGAAAAGTTTGGCTCCATGATCGATCAATTTCTCATGAAGTTCTCAATGGAGATGACAATATCATTGGCCTTAAAAATGTCATAATGGTTTTGTAATCTTATGCAAGAAAATTGAAGATTATTTCAAGGAGATCTTGTTTTCGCCAAATGGAAAACATCGGGTCCTCAAAAGGAGTTCCATCCACAAGAAATGTATTCGCTATAACACAGCTTTCTTCAAAACATAAAATAATCTAAATGTGGCCCTCATAACAAATTTGATTTGGATATTTCATGGGAGATAGTTTTAGGGTGTGAATTTCCTAATGTTTGTCATATTGAAAAATATGATCGATTATTGATGGTTGTTTGTGTTGAATGCAACCAAAATCTCAGAGGAACGAACGAGGAAGTGTTGTCGATCGACAAGGAGAATTGTTGGCAACGGAAAAAGGGAAGAACGGAACCACGACGAAATCGGAACGGTGGGTAAAGGTGGTTGCATCGTGAGGTTAGGGAAAAAAAGATAGATAAACCCTAAAAGGACTCTAATATCTCAATAGACAACAAATACAAATATATATATATATACATAATTTAAAAATAACCTAATTTACAACAATTTCAAATTACTATTTCAAATTTTTTTACAATAACTTAAAATTACCATTTTAGACTTTTTAATAATAATATTTTAAGTATAAACTAATAATAAAAGATACTATTTTAACAAATATAGTGTAACACGTAAAAGTTAAAGGGGTAAAGGGTAGTATCCAAACTCATTAAGGGATAAAAGGAAATCAAATTTCTTATAAACGGGAAGAGATAACAAAACGAGAAAAATATTAAAGAAAGGATTAAGGTTGGTTTGTGGTATATTTCTAACCCATATGATAATATTGTTCGAACTCATATGTAAGGTGTACAATTTTGATTTATGAAATATGAAGGTGTGCATTTGGCATTTCAATTCACATTGTTTCGGTTTTGAATTTATTTGGTTATGCAAGAAAATAAGACTAAAAATTAATTTTTTATAGAAGTTTATTTGAAGATATATACATATGATCGGTTGAAATGATAATTTCACTTTGTATAATATAAAATTGATCTTAAATTTTTACTAGTTTTATTCTCAAAGGAAAGCGACGATATATGTTGTTTTCTTAATTTTTATTATGAAACTAAATATTATAACAGATTAAGATTATTTAAAAATATTCAATACATTTATATAACATTTATTATTAGTTATATTTATTAATTATTTTCATGGATATATATATATATATATATATCTATATATTAATATTGTATTTAGAACTCGAACATTATTAAATATATATATATATATTCATATATTTAATTTTAACTAAATATTTTTAGATTTTTTTATATATTTTTTTAAATTTTTCAGGGAATAGTTAATATTTTTAATAATAACATTTTTTTATAAAAATTGTTACCAAGTTTCTTTTCTAGAATTTCTACATAAACATCGAGACCATAATATCAAACTGCTGATATGAACTGATTTTTTCAGTGATGATACTTGATCATTTAATTTTTTTTCATAGAAAACTGTCACAATTGTTTCGGTTGAAAAAAATATCTGATCTATCAGTTCGACTCACATTGACGTACGACACAGTTCTTTTTCAAATGAATGATATGCGACAACAAACAAAATCGATGGTCAATAATATTATCAAGGTATGAGAACTGAAGGTCGACAAATGCCTCGAGGGTTTGGCTATAGAGAAAGAAAAGAAAAAAATAACTAAAATTTATTAATACAATAAAAAAATGTGTTGACTTAATATATGTACAAATACCAAAAGTCAAGAGTAAAGAAAAAGAAAAAGAAAAATATAGTAAAACAACCAATCCTAACAAAATTCATATGTTAATGCTCCTTCAATATCCAAAAAAGATTTAAAGAAAACGGTTTTGTTAATATGTCTGCAATTTGATCTGGTGATTGTACATAGAATATCTTTAAAAATCCAAACTGAAAACATAAATCTTTATGTGCTTAATTTACTCATGAAATACAAGATTGCTCGTGAATGCACACTATCATATTATCACAGAAAAATAAAATGGGACGAGTGATAGACATTTTCAATTCTTCTAATTAAAAAAACATAACCAAATTAATTCACAAGTTTTATTAACCATTGCCTTATATTATGCTTTTGCACTGCTATGCAATGTCGTAACTTGTTTCTTAGATTTCCAAAAAAACTAGGGAATCACCAAGGATAACATAATAATCTGCAATAGACCTACGAATGTAAGGAATTTTGGGACCATATATGTATAATTTAAATGTATGATACCATTATATTATTAGCAAAAACTAAAATGATCTTGTATAATAATTTATGGCTAAATGGTGTAATAGTTATGAATTAAAAGTGTAGAAACCAATTCGTAATTTCTAATTTGTTGAGGGGCTAAATTAGAAATAACTAAAGTTGTATTTCTATAAATACATGGGTTGTGGTCCCCAATGAACATATAGACAAAAGATAAAAATATTTTTGTTTCATAAAAGAAGAAACAAAAGTCTCTCAATTGTCAAATAATTGTTCGTTGGAAGATTCAATCCGAAGTTCTTCGCTTTACTCGATGGATCAAGGTACGCTTCCGCAAATTTTCGTATACTTTCTAATTCTTACAATTGGTATCAGAGCTTGTAGAATTAGAAATAAATCATGATTTTTTTTGTTGAACGTATCATTGTTTATGAACATAAAGTTTTATGTATAACAAATAAAATAATTGTGGATCATTTTTTTTATTTGTTATTTGTTAAAGATTATGCAATTTGATTTTTATCAACTGATTTGCATAACTTGAATCTTCAACCTATCACTAGGCCAAGCGCAGTTTTCAACCAATTTGGTGCACGGGTTTATATTAATAAAAATATTTCGTTTACAAATATATAGATACATATTGTGTATGTATCTTCCTCTCCAAAACTATCGAATTTCATACCGAGACCCTAGTTTTGGTTTTGACGAGACTCAAATATTTTTGTCATAATGAGATACATATCGACGGACCAACACCGTATTTGATTTGGTGTATTTTTTCCGTCGAAAACGTACCGAAAAATTCACCTTCACTCGAACGAAATTTTTCACTGTCATTATGGTTAGACAGTGAGATTTGGGTCGTTCGGCTATGTTATTGAACACCGTTGATGGTGTTCATTATCGAATACGAAAAGGGATGACAGAGGTCAATGAAAGTTTTGACAAAACGGTGCTAGAAAAGGTCACGACGTTTCGTCTATGGTGACGTTTCGTGTAAAGTGACGTTTCGTGTAAAGTGACGTTTCGTGGGTGATTGTTTTAAATTTTACCGTTTTGTGACTGAAATTTCTGTTTTTCATCTTTGGTTATCGAATTTCCGACGGTGCTTCAGTTTCAGTCGACATTTGTGTCCATCATAATTTCAATGTTGTAGACATTCAATATTTTAAATGTTTAATTGAAGCAATATGACACCAAAGTGTTCTCTATTGTGAATATTTCATATGAAAAGTATTGAATGTTATATATGTGAATATTCTTGCGAATATTAATCGATCCAAAGGTAGATTCATATTTAGCCGAATTTCATATATATTTATGATGGTAAATATATGATAATAATATGGTTTGGCATGTAATAATAAAACGGTCCAAAGATAGGTTTATTGTTCATGTCTAATTATCATTGTTTGATCATCACATTTAAGAATACCACTAGATGTTGATATTACTGTCCAAATACTTGATATTGATGTTGCACTTGGTATCTTGATTTATATTTGTACAATTGTTTGATTATAATAGTTGATTGATTTCATTGATCATGTTATCATATATTCTCTTTTCAGTTAATCTATCAACATTGGTATGGTTCCGGTCCTTAATGGTTCCAATTTTAAGAAATGAAAAGATAAGGTTAAGATAGTTCTGGGGTGCATGGATTTGGACCTTGCATTAAGGATTGAGCCACCAATTTCCTCTTTAGATTCAAATTCTTTCGAAGAGAAGAAAATTTATGGAAAATGGGAACGCTCAAAGCACGTTGGTCTTCAGATCATTATGAGCACCATTCCAGAAACCTTTAGAGGCAGTGAAGAGGTCAATCTCAAAGATTTCCTTACTGAGCTTGAAAAGCGTTTTGTACAAAGCGATAAGGCTGAAATAAATACGTTATTGTACCGCTTTAGCACTATAAGGTATCATGGTAAAGGAAACATAAAGGATTACATTTTGGAGATGGCCAATACTGTTTCGAAGCTCAAGACTCTTAAGATCATCTTCTTAGAAGATGTTATTGTGCATTTTATCTTGAACTATCTCCCTCTATAGTTTAACCAATTCAAAATAAGTTATAACTGTCAAAAGGAGTCATGGTCTCTTAATGAGCTTATCTCTTATTGTGTACAAGAGGAAGAGAGGATGAAACAAAAAAGACCGAAAATGCTCATATGCTTCATACCTCTAAAGGAAAGGGCAAAAGAAAGAACTTTGAAAGTTTTAAAGAATAAAGCTGCAAAGAGTCCAGAGAAAAAGAAGCAGAAAACGGTTGAAAACAGTTGTTTCTTATGCAAAAAATCTGGACATGTCAAGAAGGATTGTACCGCTTATCACGCTTAGCTTGTGAAAAAGGGTATATGCCTTACTTTGGTATGTTTTGATGTTAATTTAGCTTCAGTGTCAAGAAATACTTGGTGGTTAGATTCTGGTGCTACTACTAACATCAGGGTTTCTATGGAGGGTTGCCTAAGCTTCCGAAAGCCAAGTGATGCTGAAAGATGCATTTATGTGGGAAATGAAAATCAGCGGGAGTGGAGGCAGTTGCACATTTTAGATTATTAATGCGTACCAGATACTATTTAGATTTAAAGACACTTTTGTTGTACCGTCTTGTAGATGAAATTTGATTTTTGTTTCTTATTTGGACAAATTTGGTTATTCTTGTTCATTTGAAAACAATCAATTTAATTTGTCATTAAATTCAAATATTGTTGGAACCGTTTCGATTTCAAGTTATGATAATATTTATATGCTTGACACTGTTGAAACATACCATACAAGTTTGAATTTCGAATCACATGGTAAAAAGCGTAAACTTAATGACGCCACTTCACAGATCTATGGCATAAACGTCTTGGTAACATCTCTAGAAATAGAGTTGAACGACGAGTGTCGGATGGAATCCTAGATTCCATTGACCTAACATATTACTATGTTTGTGTTGAATGCATTAAAGGTAAATAGACCAAGAAAAAGAGAATTGGTGCATATAGAGCTACAGAAGTCCTAGAATTGATACATACAGATATTTGCAGGTCATTTCCAACTCCATCATGGAATGGTCAGGAATATATTATATCAATACTATGGTCGATATGATGCTTCAGGTGAACAACGTCCAAGACCTTTTGCTAAGTTCCTAGATGAGTGTGGAATTTTCCCACAGTACACCATGTCGGGGTCACCTAGCATGAATGGTGTAGCTGAAAGACGAAATCGAACACTTAAGGATATGGTAAGGAGGATGATTAGTCATTCAACCTTACTAAAAACACTTTGGGGCGAGTACTAAAGACTACAACTTACATTCTTAATCGCGTTCCAACAAAGGCAACTGCAAAAACACATTATGAGCTTTGGACTGGTAGAAAACCAAGTTTGAAGCATCTTCATGTATGAGGATGTCCAGCTAAGGCAAGGCCTTACAAGCCACATGAAAAGAAACTGGAACCTCGAACAGTCATCAGTTACTTTGTTGGTTACTCTGAGCAATCGAGAGGTTACAAATTTTATGATCCCAAATTAAGGTCAATTTTTTAGACGGAAACTGCTACGTTCTTTTAGGATATTGAGTTTGGTGGGAGAAATAAAGTTAGGAACATTGTCTTTGAGGAAGAGTTGGTTTCAGTTCTTAAACCTATTCGTATAGTGGTTTCAGATGAAACAAGTTTGGATCCTCGATCTGATATAGTTCAAGAAGATCAAACTCAACAACCTCACGAACGTGAACAACAATATCAATTGCCTTTAAGGGGATCTACTAGAGAGAGAAGGAGCGCTATTTCATATGATTATATAGTGTTTCTTCAAAAACATGAGGAAAATAATAGTATGGTGGATGATGATCCAATCAATGTCCGTCAAGCTATTAGTAGTTCTAACTCAAAAAAGTGGATTGAGGCAATGAATGAAGAGTATAAATCTATGCAAGACAATAAGTTTGGGAATTAGTCCCTTTACCAAAAGGTAAGAAACCCATTGGTTGCAAATGGATATTTAAAACCAAATAGGATTCTAAAGGTAATGTGGATAAGTATAAAGCTCGTCTTGTAGCTAAAGGATATACTCAAAAGGAAGGGATTGACAATAAAGATACTTTTTCTCCAGTTTTATCAAAAAACTCTTTTAGAACAATCATGGCTCTTGTGCACATTATGATTCAGAGTTTCATCAAATGGATGTCAAAACAGCATTTCTCAATGGAGACACTGAAGAAACAATTTACATGAAACAACCAGAAAACTTCATATCAAGAGATCCGGACAAAATGGTTTGTAAATTGACAAAATCCATATATTGGCTCAAATAAGCATCTCGTCAATGGTACCACAAATTTCATCAAGTGATTATCTCATTTGGCTTTGAAGTGAATCTTGTTGATGATTGTGTGCATCACAAGTTCAGTGGGAGCAAATTCATTTTCCTGGTTTTGTATATAGATGACATATTACTTGTCACTAATGATATAGGCATATTGCACGAAACCAAGAGATTTTTTCACAATATTTTGAAATGAAAGATCTTAGTGATGCCTCCTTTGTCTTAGGAATTCAAATCCATCGGGATTGTACCCATGGTATTCTTGGTTTATCAAAAAGGAGCTATATCGATAAAATACTCAAAATATTTGGCATGGAAGATAGTAAACCAGGAAACACTCCGATCACTAAAGGGGATAAATTTAGTATCAATCAGTATCCTAAAAATAATCTTGAAATTCAGAAGATGTCGAACGTTCCTTATGTATCAACAGTTGGGAGCCTAATGTATCCTCAAGTGTGTACACGTCCAGATATTGCATACATTGTTGGTGTGTTAGGTAGATACCTAAGCAATCCACGCATGCAACGTTGGAAAGCAGCCAAAAGAGTCATGCGGTATTTGAAGAGAACAAAAGATTACATACTCACTTATCAGAGATCAGATCATTTTGAGATCATTGGGTATTCTGACTCTGATTTTGTTGGATATCAAGAAAGTATGGGATCTACTTCGGGCTACATCTATTTATTAGCTGGTGGAGAAATTTCTTGGCGAAGTGCCAAACAGACACTTATAGCATCATCAACCATGGCTACAGAATTCATAGCTTGTTTTGAGGCATCAAATCAAGGAATTTGGCTGAGAAACTTTGTCACGGGATTGCGAATTGTAAATGGTATAGAACGACCATTAAAGATATATTGTGAGAATAAATCGGCCGTCTTGTACTCTAACAACAACAAGAGCTCAACAAAATTGAAACATATCGATATTAAGTTCCTAGTTGTAAAAGAAAGGGTTCAAAGTGGATAAATTTTCATAGAGCATATTGGGACGAATTCCATGATAGAAGATCCTCTTACTAAGGGTATTCCACCTAAGGTCTTTTATGAGCATACTGCTCGAATGGGTGTTTCAAGATTTGAGGATTCTATCGTTTAGTGGGAGTTTGATATCTATTTTGTATTTTTTTTCTATGTTCTATATTGAAATATATATATATATTCTGTTCAGAAATAAAGTAATCTTGCATTTATTTCACTCTGTACAATAAATTTATTCAGTGATCTCGCTTAAGTAGGACTAGTTGAAAATCGACATGTGTAGATCACATTCATGTGATTTTCATGCTACACGTTCATAACAAGATTTATGTCATTTAGTCATATCGGATTTAGTGACCATGGAAAGTTTAATTACGAAAAGTGTAGTGAAAGCCGCCATGATTCTATATTCGTTGTGGTTAATGGATGAAATTGTTTATACTCTAAGCTTATGATGGTAACATTTAAGCTCATACAGTACCTAAATTTCTTCGGATACACATATGGCCTAGTGGGAGATTGTAAGGAATTTTGGGGCCATATATGTATAATTTAAATGTATGATACCATTATATTATTAGCCAAAACTAAAATGATTTTGTATAGTAATTAATGGATAAAGGGTGTAATTTCTAAAGGGTGTAATTGTTATAAATTAAAAGGGTGTAATTGGATATTGGTAGGCTTAGACATGAACTGACTAAGCTTGTTCACAACATAACAAATATTTAATCTAGGGATGGTCAAAATATATTAATATGCTAACCATTTTTATGTAATAAGTTGCATTGAAAAGAAACTCATCTTCTGATTGTGACAACTTATAATTCATTTACGTGGGAGATGTCAATGGTTTGCAACTTAAAATAGCCAAAATCTTTTAAAACATCCAATATGAATGTCCTCTAAAGATTGCAATGCCTTTTTGTTATCGAGAAACATAAGGTGAAAATAAACTTTGTAACACATGTTTAACACATTGAAAATAAGTTTCATCATTACCAAATAGAAGAATATCATCTAAATAAACTAGTAATTCAATGAAATGTGAAGAATCACATTTAATAAACAAACTATGATCCGAGGAAAATTGAAAAAAAAACTGACTTGAGTAACATAGAAATGAACTTGTTATGTCAATGACGAGATCCTTATTTGAGATCATAAATTTAACGTTGCAACTTACACATAGGATTGATAGGAAACTACTCCCCTATTTTGGAAAATTTTCATAAGAGATTGTCATATAAATATCCTCATCTAGCTCACCATTAAGAAAAGCGGCAATGATATCTAATGGTGAATAAACCAATTTTGAGAAGCAGTTCATCCTTTCTTATTGTGTAAAGCCTTTAGCAACTAATCTAACATTATATTTATCTATTGTACCATCAAACTTATATTTAATTTTCTAAATCTATCTTTATTTTGCAATGACCAATTATATTTTGCAGCAAGGCATCAAATTTCAAATTCAATGTAGATTGTCCTTTCATTGACTTAACAATGGTGTTATATGAGAAATGTTCCTTTTACAAGTAAATGTTAATTGTAATCATCTTATAAGTAGGATTAAGCCTAGAATATAAAAAAATAAAAAATAGGATATGTAGTTGTATGTTTGGAAACAGAGGAGAAAATTGACAGATAAGAACAATATTAATCACTCAAATATGAAGGAGTTTTCACCTATCTACGGGGTCGACCTACTTAAGTTGAAAGAACAAATTTGTTCGGAGAAGTAATTTTTTTTAATAACAGATGAAATTGAACCTATCACTAAAGAATGAGAAACCAAATAGAAATTATAAAAAATATGAAGAGGGAGAACATAATATATAAAAAAATCTGAATTATTTTTATGTTTATGTGTAGTTTGAAAAGGAAATATATCTTTGTGAAATACCACATTTCTAGTAACCATAACTCTATTGGTATTCAAATTCAAAATTTTGTATCCCTTGTAACCAATAAAATTTATAAAAATAACTGAGAAGCTCGAGGACTAAACTTCTCTCATCAGTTCAAAAGGACATTTATTCTCCAAAAAGGGACTTGGAAATCTACTAATCAAAGAAACTACTGTGGCCACACAATCAAAGCAATAGATCACATAAATGTTAGATAGAAAGTGTAATGCACTTGCTACATTCAAAAGATATTGATGTTTACGTTTTACAACTTTTGTTGAGGTGTATATGGGCGTGAAAATAACAAAAAATGCCTTTTGATTTCAAAAAGTAGTGAATTATAGTTATGATTCATTATCTGACCTAATTGCTTCAATTTTGGTTTAAAATTGAGCTTCTATAAGAATGGAGAATCATGAAAAATATCAGAACTTTAGACATTGTGCATTAAATAGACCAAAAATATTCCTAAAATAATAATTAAATAATATCAAAAAAAATATTTATAACCATTAATAAACTCAATACGGAAAGGACCTTGGACATCTACATGAACTAAATCAAATAAAATATTAGTTTTATTATTGTTAAAAGGAAAAGAAAATATTATTTTCTTAACTTTAGGCTTAACAGTGCAATTGGAGGCATGATTCAACTATGATTAAACAATTCCTTTATTATTAGACAAGAAGTATATCCTAATCGATTGTGTCAAATTGTGAAAGATGCAAAAAAAGAACAAACAATGTGCAAAATAAAAGAGTCTAAATGTAAAGGTTGTTAATCTGTGGACCATTAGGGCCAAGTAAGATCCTAAATGATATAAGACGTAAAAAATGACACATTATAACTATAATCCACTGTGAACAGATTTACATTAATTAGATTAAACTTGAATGAAGGAATGTATAAGAAATAATACAACATTAAATTGTTGGATAAACAAACAATGTTTATGTGAAAGACTTCAACATGAAATCATTAGGCAGAATCACAAAAACATTAGTTACTAAGGTAAACATGATAACTTGCACCAGTATCTATAACCCAATTAGAGATAGATATAGAATAATAAAATGCATCTGATGATACTAATAAAGAACAGAAGAAGTGAGGACCAATATTGGGAGTAACAGTGGCGTCTTTAGGGAGAGAAGAAGAAATGGACTAAGTGGTTGAAGTAGAAATCAGGCCATGGAGATGATAAATAACTTGTTGTAGTTGTTCATTAGTTAGCAAACCAACTATCTTAGTAGATGATTGAATGGTTGATCTAGAATGTGAAAATTCTATAGAACTAAAATTAGAGAGCAACATTGATTTGTGAATTAGGTATAACATATAACTATGCCTAGATTTAGTAGTTTGCTGGATAAGGAAAATGGTATCCAGGAAGATAGCCATATAGATTATAACACTTGGTTATTAAGTGCCCAGTAACAACATAATGAGAATAAATTTGATGAGGTTTTGATGAAAAAAGGTCCTTTTGGTTTGTAAGACTGAAAGTGAGGCTTGGAAATAAAATAATTAGCAACCGATGTATCGAAAACAATAATATCAAGTGATAAAGACACTATGCTATTGTTTATCTTGAACAACAAGGTTAAAATCTTGAGAAAGACTAGAAAGAGGATCCACAAATAGTATTTGACGACAATCCTCTTTAATATTCAACTTAGCATCTAAGTTTCATTCATATTTCTTGCAAGAATAAAATTGGAAATCATCTGAACTCCTTAATTCTAGCCATGAGGTTAACAATTTAATATAATAAGCATTCAAGTCTTAAGAACCTTGAATTAGATTCTATAAATCTTGCTCAATGCCAAAATTTTGCGACATATGACTCTGCCTAAAATGTTCAGAGAGATTTTACCAAATAGCTGAAGCTAGGGGTGTTTTTCAGTTACAAATTTTTCGAGTTTTGATTCGGGTTTGAGTTCTGGAGCATTGAACCTAAAATAAACTATATTACATTTGAGTAATTTGGGTAATCTATGTAATTCGGGATATTCAGGTTCTTTTAGAAATTAAAATTGTTTGGTTTTAGGTAATTTGGGTTATTCGGATATTATGGGTATTTTTGGTTCTTTAGGTTTCTCGAGCAATTCAATTTATCACAAGAAGTAACCTCCAAGGAAAGGATATGTCTGCACTTAACTTTAGGCTAAACAGTTCTTAACCTCCGTAAAATCCCTTTGTAAATCTTGTTCTTCTTCCTTCTAACTATCTTGCAATATCAATATGTGTTTCTTACAACCTAAAGGCTGCATTTGGTGAGAAAAAACGAAAACAAGGCAGTGGTTATGTGGTTAGCCTAATGAAGAATGGAAGCGAATCGCTCGTGAAGCATATGATTGAAATTGATTGGAGATTTTGTAACTTATACATGCGGCCATCTACTGCAAGATCCATAACCATCCGTATGGTTGAGAGGGTTGTGGGTATAGCAAGAACAATTCCTTTTTTCCATCAAGAACAACAAATAGTTTTTGTTTGTTGCAGCTCTACGGTGGAGGACTTGAGAAGGACAGACAGAACACGTTGTCGATTCGCGACAGACGGATGGAACACGCTAAAGAGAGACCACATTCACTATGAAACAAAAGAGAAGAAAGACTAGAAAGAGAATGGGGCGGGCAACCGTGTGAAATAATAAGGAGAGAGAAGAATGGATTGACAACTTAGTCGCTTAGTTTTTTTTTGTTTTTTTAATCTTTGGATTGTTCGGGTTATTCAGTTTCTTCCAAACCCGAACCAAATCGAATCAAACTCGAACGGATTCTAAATCGTAACCCAATATGAATTTTCTAGGTAACGCAAATTACTTATGGATTGCGTTTTCGGGTCGATCCATGTTATCCGAATTGCCCACTCTAGCTCAAATAGGATGTCATGTGAACAATACTATCACTGATTTCCGTTGAAACTAAGTTCAACAGCCAAGATGAGACAATATCATTGCACCTCATACAAGTTTCATATTCCTAATGTTCAGGAGAAGGTGGGACGAACTTTCTGGTAATGAAGTCGAGCTTGTAACGACCATTCAAAACCATAGACATCGAGTGTTTCCACATATTATAATTCATTCCTTGAAGCTTCTCGGAGACAAGAGTAACACATTTATTGTCATTGGTTTTGAGAAAAAATGGACTGTGCTAGGGATCCGAAATGGAACAAAGAACTAAATCAAGAACTTGATCAATAAGCAACGTAAATTGTCAAAATAGAGAAGACTAACAACGGAAATCGATTAGATATCGAATCAGAGATGTGAAAAAGAGTGTGTCCCCGCTCTGATACCATATCAAAGTGTGAGAATCGAAGATGGAGGAAATATTCAAGATTTGGTTATACAGGAGAAAAGAAGAAAAAATATTATTTATTAATTAAGTAAAAGAATATATATTAGCTCACTATATATATATAAATATCAAAAATAAAATTTTGAAGTGAGAAAAAAAAGAAAAATGGTAAGATTAGTAATGAAGAAAAGAGCACGACTCATAGTCTCGGTGAGTCGAAGAGGGTTAGGAGATTCCGTGAGTCGTTTGAGTCAAAGAGGGTCAGGAGTTTCGGTGAGTTGCTTGAGTCATTTGAATCGAAAAGGATCCGGAGTTTAGGGTTATGAGTCTCAGTGATTCGTTTGAGTTGAAGAGGGTCAGGAGTCTGAGTTAGTCGTTTCAATCGTAAGGGTCGCAAAGCGTCATATAGATATCAGTGAGTTGTTTGAGTCGCAAGGTTTGTTTCAATCGCAAGGGTCGTTTGAGTTGATAGAAGTCTAATGTATTCCTAATTAGTCACTTTTCAGGCGTCGCAAAAGCCGAAGTTTCTCTATGATTTGTAGAACATGGTCAAAATATCAAAGATGTCCACCAAGTGTTATCCTTTTGAAACAATAAAGAGTTTAGAGGAATGTTAAGTCAAGATAAGTGGAACTATTTCAACAAGTCACAATTTAGGCCTATATTCGATTATAATTTTGACTTCATCCTGACAAAGGTTCAAATGTTTTTCCTAAAAATCATTCAGTGATTGTATAGGATAATAAGGAGATGTGGTTTGTCGTAAATGGTGTTTCCATCTGGTACTCTATAGTGGAGTATGCACTAATTACCGTATTGAAGTGTGGATCCTATCCTGGAAGATAGGAGCCAAAACAATATTATACATTCAGGTTAATGAATTTTGGTCGTGGAAATGTGATTGTCGTACAAATGAGTGAAAATCTTGTGAAGAAGAATAATTCTGTCAAACGGAAGAGGTTAGCAATATTGATGGTGTTATGGTAATTTCGGATCACAAGCCTTCATAAGACAATTCTATCAACCATGGTATGATTGACATAGTTTATGATTTGGAATTTTGTGAAGGATTTCCATGGGGGCATTACACATTTGAGAAACTTGTGGATACTTAACACAAGGACATTAGCGGGGAATCACCGAAACCAAAATGGCATTGTGGCGATTTCATGATCCCATTCATGGTAAATTGTATATATTATTAGAATAAAATGAATGAATTCATACTTTTTATGTTCATATCATTTTATTTAAATTTTTCAGTTAGTTTCATTCGAAACCATCCATAGTTTTGACAAAAACGTATAATACGTTGATGTTAAGAATGTCGTGCCATCATGCCAAGGATGTGCAAGAAGCGGGTTAAATCCAATTTGAACCCAAAATACGTAGACGTGATCAAGAAGATTAGAGATTCTAAAGTAACATTTACACAAGGGTCACGATGGTTATTTGTTGTTTTTGCAGGATATTGGAAGTATTCTTCATGCTAAAAACCACGAAGAAGCTTTACTTAATGATTTGCAGTATTACGAGGGATGCAACAACCTAGATGTTCAGATATGGATGAATCATCTACAAAGAAATTCAAAGGGTATTTGCCAGGAGGATATCCGTAAGTTCGAACTGTTGACATGAAAAGCAGTTCTTGATAAGAAACAGAAGGAGAAGGGGACTAAAAGAAAGAAGAGTAAAGTGAAAAAGCAATAGAGATTTTAGATGTTCCACCTGATAACGTCTAATTTGTTCTATTATTTAATCTATTTCTATAGTTATTTTTATCATTTCTTTGGACCAAACCGAGTTATTTAGCACAATTAAATCTTCTAATGTTTTCTCGTGTTTTAGAGGAAATGAAGATATCGAGATACAAACACGAGCAAATGCTGTAAAACTAAGCAAAACAACTTTCAGTTCAACTATGCACGGTCAACATCAATGATTTCCAAAATCACAAAATGGACACACGGCTGAAGCAAGAAATGGAAATAGCCACTAGATAAAAAAAATGGAAATCATAGGTCGCGGCTTACATAAAATGGAAATACGGTTGGGACAGTAATGGAAATCGTCGGCTGCTGGAACAACAAAAGGAAGCATGGCTGAAACATAAATTGGAAACACACAGCCTGTATAAAAGGAAAATAGCCGCTAGAGACAAGAAAAGGAAACGCTAGACATATACATAAGAAATGTAAACTGCTACACTACTGGACAAAAAATGAAAGTGCAAGAAAAAGAGGAAAAAGAGGAGAAAAGAAAAGAGAAGAAAGAGGAAACAAGCACGAAGAGGGAGAAAAGACGACATTTCAGTTTCACACAGAAGCTAGGATCCTCTCACACAGAGATTCACAGACAGAACTAGAACAGAAAGCTGAGAGATTAGAGACAAGATGACGAACTCAAAACATGGAGGAGCCATTGAAGACTAGGGTATTAGAATAAGGGATGGATCTCGTTCTTTACCTATGTTTAAGATAGTTTTCATTCGTTTTTTGTTTTCTGAACCTATTTACGAGTAGATCCGTTACCACATGTTAGATTTTTGCCAATATGTAATGAAGGCTTGTGTTTAATGCTCGGTTATGATAATGTTAGATTTTTGCCAATATGTAATGAAGGCTTATGTTTAATGCTCGGTTATGATATTTGAATGTTTTATAGATTGATTGGTTGTTTCTAATGTTTTTGTTCTTGATGATCACTTGAATAAATGATTACAAAAGTCTGATTACATTGGGAGGTGGATTAGATTTTGGAACTTAGCCATTATCTGGGTCTTATTTGATTTGGAACCTTGGCCAATCGGTCGATTGAACTCAGGAATTAGGATAGCGATCTTAATGCATCTAGTATGTTTATTGCACAATTGGGAGATTGGTTATACGCATGCTAGATAGTGGGTTTACACTATAAAAAACAGGCGATTTCCAATGGACATATCCGTTGGAAATCGCCAAAAATCTGTTGCAACGATCGATTCCCAACGGAAGACAATGGATCAACGCCCGTTGGAAATCGCTCGTTATAAATTGAGATCCGTTGTGAATCCCAACATCTTTAGAACGGATAATATCCATTGCGAAATTCCAACGAACGGGTAACGGATAATTTCGTTGGCAGGTTGTAACGGATGGTCATTACAATTCCTACAACGGATGCTCGTTACCAAATTGTAACGGATGCCCGTTACAAATTTGTAGCGGATATCTGTTACAAATTTGTAGCGGATATCCGTTGCCCTTCCGTTGGTATGAATAATGCGGGGGAATTGAAAATTTCCAACGGACATCTGTTGGCTTGTTGGCGGAAAATGGCAACGGGCATCCGTTACAAATTGACGGGAAATTTGGATTCCAACAGATGTCCGTTGCAAATTTTTAGAACTGTCAACGGGTGGTATTTTTACAAAAAAAATATAAAAATGAAAAAAAAATTTAACAAACCCTTAATTAATATAATAAAACCTAATTCTATTACATATCATCTAAATTTTTTGGGCTGAGTTCATCTCCGAGGTCGCCAGCACCTCGTGAAGAAGGCGTTGCATCCGAATCGATAATCGATTCTCGACGCGGCGTTGTTTCCCCCGTCTGATTTTGCGCTTGATACGCCCAGCCGGTTAGAATTTGTATGACGCTCTCCATGTGCTGCGTATGTGCTCGAGTTTCTCGAAGTTGTATTTCGAGATCCTCAATACGTCGTTGTTGTGTATAACTTTCTTGGACCACGGGGGTACCGTTGTGGCGTCCTCGACGATATCTTCTGAATTCCACCGAGATCGTATAGATGCCCCTTATACGGTCTAGCCGACTACAAAATAAACAAAGTTAGAGTTGGAATCATTAGAAAATTATTTCATTTACTAATCGAGTTATAAATAATAAATTTTTTCTTTACCTCCAAATAAATTTTATCCTTTTGTAAACAAGTGAGCTCGTCGGGAGTTGAACCGCAAGCGTGTGATTGCTGTGTGATCTTATCGATCACAAGTTTCACGGTTCTTTCCGCTCGAGGGTCGACGAGTTCAGGTTCATCGCTCTCTTCTCCGACGATCGGTTTCTTCTTGGCGTGAGTTTTCACAATCAGCTCAAGAAGAGTCGGTTCTCTTTCTATTCGTTACATCTGTTATATAGCATAAATATAATTTTATAAATATTTTAAAAAAATTAAATAATAACTACAAGAAATTTATCAATTCTTGCTTTCTCTTCGGGAATGATTTTGATTCCGAAGTATGACGATGTGGACCATCTCCGGGAACGTTCTCGTCGTACCGATATTTCTTGGCCTTCTCGCTCTTGGCCTTGAAGTCCTCAGACTCCCAATGTTTGACGAGTTGGTTGAAGACCTCATCCATTGCCCATGTCGGTTTGCGATTCTTGGTGTAGTAGTTGCGCTTGGCGTTGTTCATCATCAAACGCATGCGGGCTTGCATGTCGTGCATCCAAGCTGTGTAGATACGCGACGTATCATTCTTCTGCCTGTATGAGTGCAGTAAAATAAATTATCATAAATTAGTTTAGAATGAATGTAATTAATCATTTTAAATAAAAAAAATTTATCGTATTTAACTTATGATAAAAGTACACCACCATCGGCGGCATTTAACTTCTGGCGTAACTTGCCATGAATAATAGAGTCGATCTTGTAGCGACCCGTGGATGATGTTGTTGTTCGTATGTTGTAGAACATCATCCATATCAAACCTGCACATAAAAATTAAATATTTAGATAATATTTATAATTTAACACAATATAAATTTATAATTTGAATTCTTACCATAGCATTTCGTCATGGCGATCACGATCGATAATTAGAAGGGTGGGAAGCCCGTAGAAATTATCGATCAAGGAGTTGATATCCACCATATCTTCCTCTTTATCAAATATCGATAGTGCCGACATTGGTGAAGGAGACCGATATGATGGCGATGCAGGCGGGGGTGGGGCTCCCGCTAAACCCGCCAACATACCACCAGAACATATGAATCGCTTAGCCCTCATTTTGTGTTTAGTGTTTAGAAATGTGATTGTTGTGTGTGAGAGGAGTTTAGTGTTTGACATGATTTAAGGTTTAGATTTGTGTTGCAAATGAAACTGTTCAACGTTATATATACAGGATTTTCCAACGGGCATCCGTTAGAAATACCAACGGATGCCCGTTGGAAAAAACGTCCACTCAACAGACGCAATTAAGTGACACGATGTTCTGTTTCTCCAACGGGTATCCGTTACAATTTCTAACGGATGCTCGTTGGAAATGCGTACTCCCGAGGCAACAGATGCCAAAACGACCGTATGTTTCCCCGGGCAACGGGCATCTGTTCTAATTTGCAACGGATGTCCGTTGGAAAAAATCGTAGCCTAGATAGTCATGGTGACACTTCACAACGTGCATCTATTGCAAATGGTAATGGATGCCATTAAAAAATCTGTAACGGGCATCCGTTACCAATTTGTAATGGATGCCCATTAGAAATCTTATAACGGGCATCCGTTACAAATTACCAACGGATGCCCATTGATGTTATGAAAAATTTAGAAATTTTTTCTAAATGTTGAAGGCAATTTATTGTTCCAACGGGCATCCATTAGCAATATCAACAGATACCCGTTGCAATTAGATCATATGAAGTTTTAAAAAAATTTACACATCATTTATACATTACATTATAACATTTACATTTCTCCTTCAGTTGATTCTTCGATTGACGAGTCTTCCTTCAGATGTTCATTGAATTCATCGCTATTTTCATCTTCTGTATCTTCCGGTTCAACGTCTGCATAATCGCGTATGAATTATCCGTCTATGTCAGTTCTTGCGAGAATCTCCTCGCAATTGTCTGTATCAATTAAACGAATCGACTGCAGATTATCGGTTTGCAATGGATCTTCTTTTTTATCTGTGCTTATAATTCCTCGTGGCTTGATCTTTACTACGATCCACCACTCCTCTCTTTGACGTTTCAATCTTGTTGGATATTGCACATAACATACTTGAACTGCTTGATCTATTATGATGAATGGATCATACTTACCATATTGTCGTGCCGGACTGATGTCAATTCCTCTCCATCGATTTTTTTCGTATTCCACGTCCTATGATTGGGTCAAACCACTGACAATTAAAAAGCATTATGTTCAACCCAACAAGACCGAGATAACATTGTCCCGCGTTCTAGACCCAAAGGTTGCATCGACGCAAAACTCATGAATTGCTCCGATCCGTGTATGAATTCTTGTGTAATCTCTTCGGTTATAAGATATTTTCTTCTATACATCCACTCTCTTGATCTATATATAATTCTATTTGAAAAAGACAAAATTTTGTTGAAAATATATTTGTTGTTGATGGTTTGATGCTAAAAACTTGATATTGATCATTAAATAGTGTTATTTGCAACGGGCATCCGTTAGAATCCTCAACGGATGCCCGTTGCAAGGTTACATGAAATTATTCCACCGAAAACTCGAAATTATCAATTTCAATGGGCATCTGTTGCACATACCAACGTACATCCGTTACAGTTGGCAACGGATGTTTGTTGGCCTTTTTTTGAGGTTTTCTAATGGCGTTCCAACGGATGGTAGCAACGGAAGTGGTCCACTGACCGTCCTTTGATATTTGCAATGGATTGCAACGGATGGCGGCCAGTTGGACGTTCTCGGGTATCCATTGCAACCCATTGGAAATTTTCATCAATGGACGGGTTCGTTGCTCCATCTGTTGCAAACTGCATCATTGCCTAGGAAAGAGCTTGATTTTCTTGAATTTGTGATAATATCTATAACCATGATCTTATTAGCACTTCATTGCATTATTTTGTATCTCTTGAAACTTGTGGTGCTTTATCTTATAGAATTTATCTCGTTAGTTAGTTTAGTCTTTACTTTGCATTCCAGTCACTTGATTTATATTTGTCCTATTCATTAGTTTAATAACTCTATTGTTGCATTGGTTCACCAGTATTCAACCTTGGTACTAAAGGATCCATATTCTTACGGAAACGTTAGTCTAGTTATTTTATTACTTGAATTAACCACATCACCACCCATATTTAAAGCTCATGAAGATGAAGGATTGGTTGAGGCTGAAGAAGATGATGTTGAAGCTGAAGCTGAATAAGAAGCTGAAATTGAAGGAGAAAAAGCATCAGTCCCTCTGAAACTAGAGCAAAAACTAATGAAGGAAATAAAAAAGTCAGAGAAAAGTATCATCAACGCCATAAGAGACATTCTAAGGGACATTAATGAGTTTGACTAAAGGCTGAGAGGAGGCAAAATCAAAGGTTGCCCAGAAAGATACGAGCACCGGAGATGAATCTATGATACTCTGAGAGATGATTATTGTGAATTTGAATTCTGACACCGTCCATATCCAGTGTCAAGAGAAGACCCATAGAAGAGTGAAGAGAAGAGTCGGTGGAGTCAAAAACTGAAAATGAATCGAGATGGCTCAGAAAAGGATGCCAAACATGTCAACATTAATTGAAAATATTACATTTACCGCTAATGTTTCAGTTGACTTCAGTCTAGCATTCCTCTACTTGCATACATTCCTGAAAAGGTCTCTTCAGTGGTTGCTTCTGATGGTGGCGTTGGTGTTCTTAATGAGGTTCCTGCAGATGTTCCTATCGAAGTTTCACCATGTAAGTAATGTTAAGTCACCAAGGTCACTTGACTCACAATGGTCACAAAGGATCTCAAAGGTCACAAATTACACAAAGGTCACAAATATCATTTTGGGTCATGTGTATTCATGTGTGTCAATTGTTTTGCAGTAATTGGAGAAGTCGTTGTTGGAGCTGCATAATCGTATCCGGAAATATCCAATGCAATATGTATTAAAGAATTATTACGTTTGTGATATTATGTTCATGCACTCGATCAAGATGTGCATGGACGAGGACATGGAAAAATTGTTGGGTGATCTTAATGACTATTTGGAAGGTATATTACATTGAGAGTCGTGTGACTCAAGTGGCAGATTACGATGGTTTACTGTTGATTCTTAACATTCTATCACCTACCAATCGATATATGTTTTGTCATTGGGTAGTCATTAAAGTGGATTTGAAGAGCCGATGCATCACGGTCTATGACTCCAAAAAAAAGTTGAAGTAGACACATGTTGATTCAGTTGTGGAGATTATAAGAAGAGTTTTGCCCAAGATGTTGCTAGTTAGAAGGTTTCATTCCTTGACTCCTGGAGAAGATATATGACATTACAAGCATTATGAAAGTCTGTCACAAAACACAAATGAGAATGACTGAGTTGTTTTCTCCTTCAAATACATAGAAGCTATTTTATCGGGAAAAGAGAATAAGTTCTCTAAGATTTGCAAACCAACATTGATTCCATTCGTGAGATGATTACGCTAGATGTATTTGCGAATGTAGTAAGTATACCTGAATACCAGCCTCCTCCCATCATCTCATCCCTGAACTCGGTTTATTTTTTTTAACTCGATTCATATTTTTTTAAGTTTGAATGCGATTCATATTTTTTAAGTGCACAACATGTGTGTAATACAAAATAACAATAACAATAACAATGGTCACAAAGGTTGATCACAAATGTCACAAAGTTCACAATGGTTACAAAGGTCGGTCACCATGGTTACAAAAGTTGGTCACAAGGGTCGATCCCAATGACCAGTCACAGTGGTCACAATAATAATAACAATAATAATTGTGTATAAACTCGGTTTGTTTTGTTAGCACTAAATAATAATAATAATAATAATAATAATAATAATAATAATAATAATAATAATAATAATAATAATAATCCACAATAATAATAACAACAACAAGTTCAAGGGAATGATACCGAAACACATGTTTCATAACATAAAAATAATTACATGAAATCAAATATTGTTGTTGGTAGACCTTATTGGGGGGAGAATCTGAAGCACAAGCCATGCTCCATTTGAGACCAGTTTGAACTTGATGGAACATCAATCATTTTCTCCATTTTGATGACAAAAAGTTCTCCAACCTCCTCTGATGCAAGCGCCATCATGACTCAAGGGTCTCAAATCTAACGATCACGTCTTTCCTTGATCATTCATCGGTATTATCTTACATATTATACCGATAATACCATTCGACCTCTCAAACCTTATCTGAAGGTTTTGCACCATCACCCAAGTTACATCAGTAAACTTGATTAAAAATTGAATAAAGAACCAAATTGATATATGATGAATCGGTTTGATGTCACTTACCACTACATCTACGACCAGATTAGAATGTATGACAGTTTACGTAAAATAGGTCTGATCAGAACAAAGATGGCCCTGCTTCTACGTTTGTTGATGATGATGATGAATATTCCATTTTACACAAATCATCTTCGAAACTAGTGACATCAAAAATTATGTCACCTTCATGAAGAAAAAATACAAAATTACCAAGTCAAAAACCATGGTCCTTGGCGAAATCTTTCTATCTGTCAGTGAATCTCGGTCGTCCAACTTGACTTCCCACGTTTGGTTAGGCACATCCAATTTAAGAGTTGTCATGTTGTTGTTCCTTGTTTTCTTTTCGATATGCTCATCGAAGAACTTCCACGGAATTTCTGGCAACAAAAAGCAAAATAAAAAAAATCATATCTCTACATTCTCTACATGTAACATATAGATAGAGAGACATATGGAGGAGATTACAAGGTAATGCTCGATATAGCTAGAAGAATCATTTGGACAGAATGTGGGAAATGTGGGGTTTGAGACATTTTCGATAGAGAATTTTTCAAAAATGTTTTAGAGACGGAGACAAAGACGAGAGATTATGAGAGTTAGAGCAACAGATTGATGGAAGATGATGACATTTAGAGAGAATGTGTATCGTATTGGATACAAGGGAAAGACTAGAATTTGAAAAAACAGGAATCTGGCATCAAAATGACAGAACGGTACAAAGTGTTGTAATGTACAACCTAATACCAACTTTGATCACACGTTGTTATGGTTTTTCAAATTTTAGGGAAAAATTCGGCAGGTATGTCAGGTCACCATGTTGCCTGAAAACCGTAGAAATGTCAAAAAGATCACAAATTATGTTGGACGTTTAAATTGTAATTTCAATACATTTAGAAACATAAATCATGTTAATTCAGATACTTTACAACGTTAAATAATAGTTAAAATTGATTTTTTCCATGTGTCACAAGAAGTGTAGAATGGATAAATGTGTTTCATAAGAGATAATAGTGTTTTAAAAACTCGTTAGATGAATTTGAGCAAATTTCAAATAATACATTTAAAATTTCATCAAATTTCGACATTATTAATATTAATATCTATATTGATTCCTAATAGACATTTACCATTCAAAAATTTTGAAAATGAAATTTCTAAAAGAGACATGCATGGGTCGCATGGATCGAAAGGTCACACTAGTCTTTTTACACATAATAAGTAAAAATCGATGTGAACTCGATGAATTTATCAATTTATAAGGATGAAAGGACTTAAAATATGCAAAATAAGATATTTTAAACATTTAAATATACATCATACTAATTTATTCTCATTGAGGGTTGCACGTTGGTCATATTGGGTTGCATGTCATATGGGTTCCTTTGACATTGGATCGAGGGGTCACAAAGGTCACAGTAGTCCTTTTGCATATAATGAGGAAAAATAGATGCAAACTCAACAAATTTATCGATTTATAAAGATGAAAAAAAGGCATAGCTCGCATTCGAAAAGACAAGAGTCATACATCGAAACGAAGGAACGATACCCATCGGGTCCCACATGATTTCTGAAAACCATAGAAAGGTTGTAAAGGTTATAAAATACTTTAAAACGTGAAACAATAGTTACAAATGTAAAGGTCAGATATCTTTTTGCATCAAATGAGATAGTAGTGTTGATTCCTTTTGAAAATGATATTTCTAAAAAGATGTTGCATGGTCACATGGGTTGCATTGGTCACAAAGGTGAGAGTAGTCCTTTTGCTTCAATGAGGAAAAATAGATGCGAACTTGACGAATTTATCAATTTATAAGGATGAAAAGACGTAAACCAAGGTTCAGTCCAAATAATACAATTAGTATAGTATTACAAACTAACAAACCTTTATTTTTTGTGTTTGCGTTGTTTAGGTTGTCACGTTCTAAACATTGTCAGTGATAATGGCATTTGAAGTTGTTTGTCTTGATGAAGATGGAGTTTTTCTTCGAGCCTCACTAGGTCCAGGATAATGATTCTCTTTTGGCCTCTCACTTTGCCTTTTCTCAGCCAACATAGGACGTAGAACCATAACTTTAGAATATTGAGGAGGAATATTCCAATCACTGCAATCAGGAACCAGATACACAGTTTTTTGGTAAGCCAAACGCCATGTCTCCCGTAGATAGTATATTGAACATAGTTCTGGTATCTTATGACCTTTATCAACCTTATGTCAACTACAAATGTGTGACCGATTGGATACTTATCTACATCAAACATTTTGCAGTCGCACGTTCTTTTTTGAAGACTCACTACAAATCTTCTATCCTTCTCATTTCTCACCTCATACTCATCACTCAGCTTGTTTAATTCAATAACCTCATATTTAGATGCATGTCCAAACCGTTCATGTAATATTTTCTCAACATACGGTGTTAACTTTTGGGAATCATCAACAGTACTGCTTCCAACCTATACCTATTGAACCATTCCACTGTCTTTCCTAAATAAATATCTAAAAGCGCTAGCACCGAAAACTTTTTTGACGTCTTCAATGTGGAATTTATTAACCCGACCCCGTTAGTGATTAATAAGTTGTATCTTTCACCCTTAAATTTGCATATTACCCATTTAACGGGATGAAATTCCTCTTTCTCCAAATACTTTGCAACATTAGGATATCCGCACAAAGGTCACAATGGTCACAAAGTTCATATTTGTACTCTTTGTAGCTTATGTCGATTTAGATACAGCCTTAAAACTTCATCATCCCTTGACAACAAACCACCCTTTGGATGCCTTGGTTACAATTCTACACTTCCCAAAGATACACATAAGTTTACTCATATGGCTCATTCTACTGTATTTCTTGGCTATCCTACAAGGTATAAAGGTTACAAAATTCTTGATCTTGTCACTAAGCGAACTTTAATTTCAAGAAATGATTTTTTATGAAAATATATTCCCTTTTAAAGATAATTATGATTCTTCAATCCTTTAGATTTATTTCCTAATTTATTTTTCCTCATTCTTCAAATATATTTCCTTTTAAAGATAATTCTGATGTTCTTATTTCTAATAATAAAATGGCAATTTGTACTTTGTCTAATAATAAACATGTAATTGGTTGTAAATGGATATATAAACTAAATTTAATATTGATGGAACTATAGATAGATACAAAACTAGATTAGTTTTTGAGGATTTTACACGAAAAAAGATAATTGATTACATAGATAATTTTAGTCTAGCGACTAAAATGATCACTATCAGAATTCTTTTTTCTCTTGTTGCCACTTATAATTTGTTAATTAACAAATGGATATCAAAAATACCTTTCTAAATGGTGATCGTGATGAAGAAATGTTCATGTCTTTGCCTCCTAGATACACTCTAAATAAGGGGAAGATTCTTTCTAATAATATTTTGTATAGATTGCATAAGTCTTTATATGATTCAAAACAAGCATTTAGACAATGATATTGCAAAATTTCATCTGTTTTTTATACAATCTAATTTTCGACAGTTTTTTACAAATCACACCTTGTTTATCTATTGATCTTTTTGCGGTTTTAGTGTATGTTGATGACATTTTGATTCTCAGTAACACTAATAGCACTGTTGAGAATATTAAACAGGTTCTTCATTCATTTCTCACAATTAAAGACCTTAGACAATGCAAATATATTTTGGGATTGAAAATTGCTAGAAAATCACAAGATATTTTTATATCTCAAATAAATACACTTTGGAATTACTTGATGATTTCATAATGTCAGGTTGCGAACTTTTGCTAATACCTATGGATGTTAATGCAAAAGATCAGATAAAAGATTAGAAAATATATATGAAACTCATCTATCTTACTATAACATGGTCGAATATATGTTTTATAGCAAATAAATTAAATCAATTCATGGTTGTTCCAATACATATGCATCTCCAAGCTGAATAAAGAGTTCTAAAATACCTCAAATTGAAACTTGGTCACGACCTATTTTATCATGTTACAAACAATCTACAATTACAAAATTTTATTAGACTGGACTTCCTACTTTGACTCAAGACGTTCTATCATTGATTATTATATATATTTTTTTGTTAACTCTTTAATTTATTTAGAAATCTAAAAAATATGTTAGTACATTATATAGTAATACAAAAGCACAACATCGTTCAATGGAAACCGCGACATATAAATTGGTATGATTTACTTCCTTTCTTTGTAATTTATCTATTCCATTTTGATATCCTATTTTGTTGTTTTGGGATAATACCGCAAACTACAATTAGAATTCTCGAAGACAATTTACATTTTAACCGAGAATCAATTGCAAAACGTTCCCACCAAATCCGTTATGTTGTTCCAGTTTCATATTCTAACTCTTTAAATGGATATACTTAATATTATACTTCTTAAGAATGTTAGAATAAAGAGTTTTATTAGGATAAGTTGTAAAATTGTATAGTAAGTCTTGATAAATTTTGAAATTATTTAATTGATTTATTTTTTTAATGTAAATATATACGTAAACAAACTAATTGTATATTTTTATTCTAATTCAATAAAAATAATATTTGTTTAGAAAATTATATATTTCACTTCACAACATATTTGTTATTTATAATTAATTCACAAAGTACAAGACCACAATCAGAAGCAAAAGCGTTTCTTCGACACAGGCAAAAGCTTCATCACAAAACAGAGACAAACCCTTCAAGAAAGCATTAGTCTTCAACCATCTCTTCATCATCATCTTCAATCTCCTCGATCTTCATCTTCTTCACGGCCTGAGCAGCGTCACTTCTTTTCGTGCCATTCGGGATCTGAATCAGAACGTCCGATTTCTGCCCTGTCACCTCATTCACAAGCCCTCCGTTCTTTTCTACCCGATACACCAGATCACCCCCTCCCACTCCGGCATCTATGTACACTGTCGAGTTCTCGTCAATCTCCTCACGCACAAGCATCCTTGATAGTTCCGTCACGACCCTCTTCTCAAGCCACCTCCTAATAGGCCTCGCACCGTACACAGGGTCGTAACTCTCCGCCAAAACATAGTCCAAAGCAGTGTCTGTGACCGCCAATGCAATACCTCTCTCCGCAAGACGAATTGCGACATCTTTCATCTGAAGCCGTGCTACTTTCCTCAGCTGCTCGTGCGAGAGAGGATCGAACACGACAACCTCATCTAAACGGTTCAGGAGTTCGGGCCTAAAGTGCTTTCTCACTTCCTGCATGACCCGGTCTCGAGCCACTTGCATCGACACCTTCCCAGTGAGCCCTGAGAGAAGGTGCTCGGCACCTAGGTTCGAGGTCATGATGATTACCGTGTTTCTGAAGTCGACCGTCCTGCCTTGGCCATCAGTCAATCTTCCATCATCTAGAACCTGAAGCAGAGTGTTGAACACGGCGACATGGGCCTTTTCCACCTCATCGAACAATACAACACTGTAAGGACGTCTCCTCACAGCCTCGGTTAGCTGTCCACCTTCTTCGTGGCCAACATACCTGAACAGAACCACAGCTATTTTAGCAGATTGATCTCAGTACAACACACAATTTGAGCACATTGCAAAGGTACTTACCCAGGTGGTGCACCGATGAGGCGAGAAACAGAATGTTGTTCCATGTATTCAGACATGTCGATCCTGACAAGCAAGTTCTCGTCATCAAAGAGTTGCTCAGCGAGAGCCTTGGCGAGCTCAGTTTTCCCCACACCAGTCGGACCCAAGAATAGAAATGACCCGGTTGGTTGCTGCGGTCTTCCTAGCCCGGCCCTCGACCTTAAGATCGCCTCGGCAACGGCGTTCACAGCTTGATCTTGACCCACAACCCTATGGTGCAACCTATCTCCAAGACCAATTAGCCTCTCCTTCTCGTTCTGGCCGAGTCTTGTCACCGGAATTCCAGTCCACCTGCTCACAACCTCGGCAATGTGTTCCGGACCAACAGTTTCTGTGAGCATCAAGTTCTCCTCAGAACTCGATTCAAGCTGGGCAATTGCCGATTCCACTTCTTGGATTGCCCCATATCTTAAATCAGCAGCTCGGGCGAGGTCGTAACGCCTCTCTGCCTCCTGCAGAGCAAACATAAGCTCCTCTCTCTTCTGTTTAAGTCGTCGGATCTCATCAATTCTCTCTTTCTCCTTCCTGTACTTCATCGTCAGCGGCTGAAGCTTGTCCCTCAAGTCATCGAGCTCTTTCCGCACCTGTAGAAATAAAATAACGTTTATATCGACATGCACAAGAAGAAAATTGCTCAATCTGCATTGATTCGACAAGTAAAGAAGGATCTTTTGGTGCCTTACCTCCACAAGTCGAGCTTTACTCGCTTTGTCCTTCTCCCTCTCCAGGGCATGGAGTTCGATCTCCAACTGGATCCTCTTCCTCTCAAGGTTATCAATCTCTTCAGGTTGGCTATCGAGCTGGACTCGAACATTTGCACAAGCCTCATCGACCAAATCAATCGCCTTGTCAGGCAAATGCCGACCTAACGAGATATGAAACAAAAAATGTTAGACCAAGAACAAGACTACTATTACTAACATGACAATAAATCACGAGCAAGACAATGCCAACACACCAGTGATGTAACGAGCAGACAGCTGAGCAGCTACAACAAGAGCCCTGTCCTGGATGCGAACACCGTGGTGTCCCTCGTATTTCTCTTTCAGCCCTCGGAGAATACTAATGGTGTCAGGCACACTAGGCTCAGCCACATACACTTGCTGAAATCTTCTCTCAAATGCGGCATCTTTCTCTACGTATTTGCGGTATTCCTCGAGCGTAGTAGCTCCAATGCATCGAAGCTGACCTCTTGCAAGCATGGGCTTAAAGAGATTCGCAGCATCCATAGACCCCTCTGTTCTACCGGCACCAAGAACCAAATGAATCTCATCGATAAAGAGAATAACTTTGCCTTCTGCTTCCTCGACTTCCTTCAGCACAGCTTTCAGTCTTTCTTCAAACTCTCCCCGATATTTCGCTCCAGCGACCAGTGCACCCATATCCAAAGCGATGAGTCTTACATCAGAAAGATTGCTAGGAACATCTCCCTTCACAATCCTTTGCGCTAAGCCTTCCACAACAGCGGTTTTCCCCACCCCAGGTTCACCGATGAGCACCGGGTTGTTCTTTGTTCTTCTAGAGAGAATCCTAATGACCCTTCTTATTTCTTCGTCCCGACCAATCACGGGATCAAGCTTCCCCGCTTGTTCAACCAAATCTCTTCCATAAGTCTTCAGAGCCTGAAACGTTGTATCCCCTGAAGCACTCTCCACCTTCTTTCCCTCCTTCCCGCGAAGCTTCTCGACCTCAGACTTCACTCTCGAAGGAGGAACTCCGGCTTCTTTCAACAAGTCCCCGATTTGGGAATCTTCAAGAAGACCAATAATCAACTGGTCCACAGCCAAATGAGTGTCGCCGCGTGATTTCTGCGCCGCCTGAGCACGCCGAATGGTCTTTATGAGAGTAGTGCTCGCCGGAATCTCATCAGGAGGTGGCGACTGCGTCGGGAGTTTCCCCAAGGCTTGCTTAATCACTCTCTCCGCTGATTCAGCGGCATTTTCACCGCCTGCGCTTGAAATTGCTTGTCGGAAGATTCCAGCAGAATCAGATATCAGAGCAGCCGCGAGATGCAGGGGAGTGAACTGTGCATGACCAGCATTCATTGCCAGTTCATGGGCAGCGGCAATGGCTTCATTGGTCTTGTGGGTGAACTTCTCAGGATTCATATCCACTTAATTATTCTTACCAAAACCTACATGACAATGCAAATCATCCAAAATCAGCATCGAAATTCTAACAATAAAATGGGCCATTGTTTAGTCCTAAACCCCTCCCTGCGTAAAACAATCGTGCATTTTACATCTGGGTGATGAATTGACATGAACAAGAACTCAAATCACATGAAAGAGATGAGAGATTCCAATATACCTTGGTATTACGACAACTAGGTTTCTGACGAATGACCTCTTCTCCTCTTTTTCTTAGCAAAGTTTTCCCGGGAAACAAACAGCGAATTTCGCGTGTAGAATTTAACTGTGTGATGGATTAAAGTTTTCGGTGAGAAACAATGGGGTGAAGGCCATTTTGTTGTTGAGGGAGAGAAAAATCTGGAAGAAACTGGAAGCGACATGGCCATTGAAACTAGAAGCGACTGGAGACTACCAGAGGGAGAGAGAACGCCGGTTCCACAGTTCCCTTTGCCACGTGGATTTTTATAACAATTGAATTATATACGAAAAAAAAAACGTTATGAAAAAAAAAAGAATTTTTTTGCAATATATTATTAAATAATCTCATACACTATACAATAATATAGAACGCGGAAGAACATTGTTCCAGCATATGTATTTTGTTAGGATTAGGTGTTTTATTATATTTGTATATTTTTTCTTCGTTTTTAATTTTTGACATTTGTATATATAGTGAGGTAATGTGTATTATTTTACTTAATTAATAATGTTTTATTTTTTTTATTTTCTTCTCTATAACCAAATTTTAAAACTTTCCTACACCTCCAATTATCATATTTTAATATGATATTAGGGTAGGAATATGTTGCTTTTTCGCATTTGATATTTTATCGATTTTCGTTGTTATTTTTCTCTATTTTGACAATTTACGTTGTTTTTTATTTAATTCTTTGTTCTATTTCGAAACTCTAAATATGTACTCCATCTATTTTTATTCCTCAACAACCATCCATACCACAATCCACTTTTTTCTCAAAAACCAATAATAATAATTGTGTTGTTCTTGTCTCCGAGAAGTTCTAAGGAAAGTTGAACTATAATACGTGGAAGAGCTCTATGTATGTGGCCATTGAATGGTCGTAGCAAGTTCGACTTTGTTACAAGAAAACTCGTCCCACCTTCTCCCGAACATTAGGATTATGAAACTCGGATGAGGTGCAATGATATTATCTCATCTTGGTTGTTGAACTCAATTTCAACGGAAACCGTTCAAAGTATTATTCACTAGAACAGGCAATTTTGGTAACCTTGATCGACCCGAAACATGCAACCCATAAGTAATTTCGGTTACCTAAAAAATCCATATGGGGTTAAGATTTAGAATCTGTTCGAGTTCAGTTAGATTCGATTCGGATTCAGGAGAACCTAAATAACTCAAATAAACCAAAGATTAAAAAAACAAAAACAAACCTTAAATGACTAAGTTGTCGACCCATTCTTCTTTCTTCTTCTTCTTTCCCACGGTCGCCCGCCTTACTTTCTTTCTAGTCTCTATTCTTTTCCGCTTCGTTACGAATCTGGTCTCTCTTTAGCTTGTTCCATTCATTTGTCGTGAATCAAAAAAGTGTCATGTTTGTCCTTCTCGAGTCTTCCAACGTAAAGCTGCAACAAAATAGAAATTGTCAGAAGTTTTTGTCCTTGATGGAAAAAAGGAATTGTTCTTGTGTTACCTGCAGCTATCTCAACTATACGGATGGTTATGGATCTTGCAGAAAATTGTTGCATGTTTAAGTTCCAAAATCTCCAATCAATTGCAATCATATGCTTCATGAGCAATCACTTCCCTTTCTTCATTAAGGTAACCACGTAACCACCGCCTTATTTTCGTTTTTCATCACCAAATGTAGCTTTCTAATTATAAGAAACACATATTGATATTGAAATATAGTAAAAAAGAAGAAGAAAAAGAAAAATAGGGATTTTATGGAAACTTTACTTTTGACATAAGCGCAAACATATCCTTTCCTCGGAGGTCACTTCTTGTGATAAATCGAATTACTCGAAAACCCGAATTGTCTATAATACCCGAATAACCCAAATTACCCGAAACAAACAACCCAAAATTTTCAAAAAAAAACCTCAAGTATCTCGAATTACATGTATTACCTAAATTACTCAAATGTAATTTCAGTTATTTTGGGTTCAATGCTCCAGAACCTGAACCTGAATCGAAACCCCAAAAATTTGAACTAAAAAACAATTTATTTCAATTTGGGTCAATTTTTTAATAACCAGAGAAACCCGAACCAAGATCGAAACTCGTGGAACCCAGATCAAAACTCGAATTGTCCACCCCTAGCTTCAACTATTTGGTAAAATCTCTCTGAACATTTTAGGCAGAGTCATATGTCACAAACATTTCGAATTAAACAAGATTTATAGAATACAATTCAAGGTTCTTAGGACTTTAATGCTTATTATATCAAATTGATAACCTCGTGGCTAGAATTTAAGAGATTAGATGATTTCCAATTTTTTCTTGCTAGAAAAATGAATGCAACTTGGATGCTAAGTTGAATATTAAAAAGGATCATAGGTGTCGTTTGAAATTTTTCATGAGACTTAATGATTCACATGCCTTAGTTTGTCATCAAACACTATTTATGGTTCCCTCCTTAGTCTTTCCCAAGATTTTAACCTTGTTGTTCAAGATAAACAATAGCATAGTGTTTTCGTCTCGAGACTACCAGAGACTAGACGTGACTAGAGACCACTAGAGACTAGAAGTAACTGGAGACTACCAGAGAGAGAGTGTTGCTTCCACTCCCTTTGCCACATGTATTTTAGTCAATGTGCAAGTTCGTACCATCATGCTTCCATTGTATATATGTTTACAATTAAATAATAGATAAAAAGTCATATGCAAACTATAATAAGTTAATTAAACACAATGTTCTAAAAATTTCCGTCTAGTCCTGAATAGGGTCCTGCACAAGGAAAGAAGATGAATAGAATGAAATAGTATAGTTAGAGTGTTTAGTCAATAAGCTAACGAATATAAAGCTATACGGATATTCTTTTGTTAGATAGATGGAAACAAACTGAAACCCCTTATAAACCCGAAAACAGAACCTAAAACTTATCATTTCTAAGAAAAGATATCCTAAACTCCAACTACAACTCGACTAGAAAACTCCAGACTCGGTGAACGACGCCACAAGACTCGTGATCTACTACTGATAAATCGATGAACACTCAAAATCTCTCTAAGAATTCACTACTAGAAAATTCAATATTGCAAACGGATTTTGCGGACTGCGAGTTCCGTCCCTAAATTTGGGGACGGATTATAAACGGATTCGGGACGGATTTCATTATCCATCCGGATTTTTGCGTACAGATGCACCGTCCTTAATTGGTCCGCAAATACGGACGGATTAGAAACGGATGAGTCGGGCGTCCCGGATTAGGGACGGTAGAGCATGGGCGTCCGTAAATTGCGGACGGCTTCAGGCCCGTCTGTAATTTTGTGGACGATGCGGCGGTCGTCCCTAATCAAGGACTTTAAAAACCCAATTTAGGGACGGATTCGGGACAACTCTTTGACAACTATTTTCTTAGTTCGTAATCCGTCCGTAATCGTCTATAAATAGTTTATTTAACCCCTCAACCATTGATCCATTTTCATAAAAAAAACTCTCATATTCTACACATGGTTATAATTTTCACATTTACAAACATGGGAAATTGAAGTCGACGATGAACTATGGTATATGTGTAAAAGGTGAAAGCTATTGTGCATCGGCCGATGAACCAGATTTTTATGGGATTCTAAAGGAAATTTTGCAATTGGAGTATCCAGGTATGTAAAACAAATTTAAAACAATGTTATCATTACCACGTATGTCATTTTGGATTTTGATATTTTTTGTACGTTATGTCGGTTTAAAAGTGATGTTATTTCGATGTGATTGGTTTGATCCAATAATCGGTCACGAAATAACAGTAAACAAACTAGGCGTTGTATAAGTTAACTCCACACGAAGATATGCAAAATACGAGCCTTTTATTCTTGTGTCACAAGCCGATCAAGTTGGTTATGTTTCCTATCTGTATATTAGAAGAGCTTCAGGTTGGCGTGTCGCAATGAAGATACTTCCGATGAAAAAATTTATCGACAACACAGAACAACAACAATTGTCAATGCAACAATAAATGAACGAGATTATTGCTATTTACGAGGTACGTGTTGAAGCACTTACGCACAGTGAAATGGAAGAAATCAAAAGAAATGAAGATGATCTTTACGAAGATATAGAAGAAAAAGAAGAAGACAATTTTGAATCAGATACAGAAACACAAGAGTCGACGGAACAATTGTGTGACTCTGAAGATGATGAATCATGTTAAAACGTTTACGGATATTCAACTGTTTCGATTTCTTAATGCATTGTTTATTCGGTGTTGAGAGTTTACGAATATTCAAGTCAGACGTTTATGAATATTCGAAGCATTGTTTCTGTTTCTTAATGATTTGTTAAATGTTTACGGATATTCATGTTAGACGGTTACGGATCATGTTAGACTTTTATGGATATCCCATCCCGTCCCGATTGCATCCCGTCCCGGCACATCGTCTCGTCCCGACAAATCGTCCTGTCCCGGCACATTGTTCCGTCCCGGCGCATCATCCCGTCTCGGCGGTATGTCCCAGAATTAGGGACGGATGAGCCACGACCGTCCGCAATTAGGGATGGATAAGCCACGATCATCAGCAATTGGGGACGGGCTTGGCTCATCCATCCCCAATTGGGGACGACCTTGGCTCATCCATCCCCAATTGCGAATGGGATTTAGGTAGCCGTCCCCAATTGCGGATAGGTTACAACTCCCCGTCCGCAATTTTCTTTAAATTCCGACGGTAACCCTAGTTAGGCATTTTCTGGCATCCTGACACTCTCTCCTTCCTCGTCGTCCCGTCCCGACAGTCTCTCCATCCTCCTCGTCGTCCCGTCCCGACAGAAAACACTTCAAAAATACCTATCCGAAAAAGAAAAAAAATTTTAACTTCAAAAGTATCCGTATAAATGTTGATATTCCCAAAACACCCCTGCGACTTTACGACGCCCCCAGCCCAAAACGCTCTCCCTTTGCCCACATCGTCTTCGCCCGCAATCGCCCCCAGCCCGAAACGCTCTCCCTCTGCCCGCAGCCACCCCCAGCCTGAAACGCTCTCCCTCCGCCCACAGTCGCCCGCAACTGCTGCCCGAAATGATCTCCCTCCAGGGAACAAAAGGTTCAATTCGAATTGTTCTCGCTAGTTTAGGCGGAAAAATTAGCTTAGGAATTGAAAATTGCTTAGTTATGTTGTCAAAAAAATTGATTAGGAATTTAGTCCAAAATTTTAGTAGGAATTAGGCGAAAAATTTGTGAAGAATTTAGTTGGATTTTACTTAGTAAATTGAAAGTTGATTAGTAATCTAGTCCAAAATTTTATTAGGAATTGAAATTGGCGAAAAGATTTGTTGGATATTGCTTAGTTATGTTGTCAAAATTTCGTTCTAACGTATGTAATATTTTAATTTTACATTTCAGTATATCACGACGCGTTGGAAGAGGCGGTAAAACGAGAAATCGCCCTCAGTCTAAGGAAAATGGTAACCTGTCATCCCATTCCTGACATTCTATTTCAAGATTTTCGGAATATATAAATTCAAATTTCTTCCGGAACACTGGAATGACACAATCGGTGCAATATACTCCTTATTATTCGCAAATCCAACAACCAGCCGATCCAGTAATGTATCACGAACCTAAGATGCACAATGAACCAACTGTAAAAAAATTTTATCAATGGATGAAGAACGACGCAAGCTTCCTCGTTTAGACCCTATTTGTGGAGACGACGCACTATGGTACATATACTCAAATTCAAATGTCAATTATAAATATTTAATCAAATCTTAATTTATCTTTCATTTTGATTTTTAGGTTTGGATTCGGTCAATTTAATCGTCACATATCAAAGACGATAAAAGCCGATTATGATCGGCCATGTTATAATTGGACACAAACCGATCCAGAAATTAAGGAACGATGGTGGAAATCATTTGTGGTATGTTTTAAACAATTTTTAATTTTATCAAGTAATTGAAATTATAGTTTAAATATAATAAGCTTTTTATTATTTCAGCAAAAATTTTATTGGAATCCCGAATTTACCGGACTAGTAAAGTTCGAATTTGAACGGGTTGCGGGAGTTCGTCTCAAGTCTATCGTAAATACCTGTAAAAAACGAGAGACGAGAGAAAAACCCCTTTGGATAGCGGAAGATGTTTGGGATCAGATGTGCGCATATTGGGATGATCCAACATGTAATAAAAAAAGCGAGCGAGCTAGTAAATCCCGGCGTTGTGATAGAGAAGGATACGGGATGAGCGTACATACGGTAGGATCTTGTTCTTTTTCGGAAGTATATGAAGATTTGGTAAGCTTTCTTTTTATGCATTTATATAAAATTAACATTTCATTAAACTTATATATTTTTTATTTGTTTCAAGCGAAAGAGAAGGGATCTGAACCATCGTACCTAGAATTGTTAGAACGTACGCACGTTAAGAATTCAGATGGTTCGTGGGTAGATCCCAAGGCGAACCGTCTTCACGATGAAGTTGAAAACATGGCAGCGGAACGAGTATCGCAAATTTCCCCGAGAGAAGACGAACACAAACTACCCTTAGTCAGGAAGAGTACAACAAGTTATATCTCGAGGTAAATTAATGACATTTCAATATGATATAATTTTACTATTTATAAATGTCATTAAATCTCGATATTTGTTTTATAGCAAGTTACGCCATACAAAGATCATATTTTCGGATTTGGAGGAATGGCCTCAAAACATTCAACTTCCTCCAAGGGTAAAGAAAAAATATCAGAGTACGAGTTCTGGAATACGTTATCAAAAGTGTTCGAACCCACAAGAATACGAAAGGCGCATTCAAGAAGCACTAAAGGAGGTTGAACGATCACAAAAGCGAGTTGAACGATCAGAAAGGTGAATGGAACAGTTCCTACGCATGATGAAATCGCAAACGCCTAACATCGATTGGGATGCATTTCAGAATAATGATTCCGATCATGACGATTCGGAAATACCTTCAACGGATTAGTATTAAAAATGTTAATTATATATATGCTTTTTAATTATTGTTATGTACTAATTTTTATAATTTAATCTAATAAAAATTTTATTTCAATTTTATTTTTTTATTTTAAAAAAAATCGCGGACGGTTTCAAGGTAGTCCCTAAAATCGCGGACGACCCAAGTCTGTTCGCAATTTTTCGGACGACCAGCCATCCGTCGCAAATTTTGCTGACGCCTAAGCATTCATTTGCAAATGCTGACCGGCAACCCGAGTCCTTTTTTGGTCGTTTTTTAAGGACCGTTTGCGGACTGAAATTTCCATCTTTAAATGCGGACCGTTTACGAACTGAATTTTCCATCTTTAATTGCAGACGAAATGCAGACGGATAACATTTGGCGACACGCATTTGCGGACTACCACCGGCCGTCCCTAAACAGGTTTAGAGACGGAGTAGGGACGGATTCTTCAGTCCCTAAATCATGATTTTCTTGTAGTGATTTGGTAGTTAAATCTTAAAAATTAGCAAATAAAAGACATTATCAAATCATCATAACTTAGTTAAAAATGGGTCATATATTTATAAAGATCAAACAATATCAAATCATCATAACTTAGTTAAAATGCTATACAATGGGTCATATTTTTAGGCTACGCATTTAGATCATTTTTGCGTAGTTTGCATAGCACGAGTGACAAAACCAGCACAAATTAGTCATATATATATGTTCTTTTTGTTGTTTTTTAGGTTTAAGGTGACAAAGCCTAATCAAACTTAATAGTGTTGATTCCTTGAGTCAACTGCACACACTTGGAGCTATAACCCACTCGAAGCAGATTCAGGCCAAAGAACCGCATGGAATACCCGAGCATCGAGCAAAAGAAGCAAAAACACGAAGTTAATCCAGCCCGCTCATACTCATACAAGGCTCCGCTCGAGTTGCGCCCATTAGAAGTTTTAGTCCGACTCGGGTGCCTTTTACCCCATGCATGTTGTTAGAGAAGCCATGAGCCCGAACGGGTCCTCCACTTAAGCCCGCATGGGTTACACCCATAGAAGATTATGTATGTCTTGGAGAGCTTCCAAACGCGCACGGGTTGCCTCGGAGATAAGGAGCCCGAGCGGGTCCTCCTCTTGAGCCTGCACGGATTGTGTATCATAACAGAATCCCTAGAAGAGTTCAAATGAAGTAAAATATTGGAAAATGGCGTCTCAATCAATAGAGGAACAACACATAACCCTAGGGGAGGAAAAACACACAGAGGAGGCTCAGGAGAAGGTGGAGAATGAAAGAGACAACGTCGAAATATCGGTGACAAGATAGGGAAGTCTAAGGCATCGTATTCCTTACTCGTTATCATGTCTAGTGTTTTTCTCTCTTGTTTTGTATAAGAATCTATGAGTGAGTAGGATGTAGCTATGGGTTAGGGACACCAACTTTTTAAGGGATTCTTGTGGTTATGCGTTTATGCTTAGATCTTTCAAAGTTTTCTTGTATTTCGATTCTACGGTCAATGCGATGAATGTTCTATACTTGTGTTGTCCGCTCAGTAATTTACGATTTTATGTTTAACTGGGAGGTTAGATTATGAATCCAGAAATATTGATTGTTGATTGAGTTAAATTCATGAAAATCTGACCGATCGGTTAATCGATTCAAGAATTAGGATTACATGTTTAATGCTACCGTAATTACGTGTTAATCATTGCTGGGAGGTAGGATTGCATGTTATTGCGGTTATGGAGTTTAGGTGTTAGGAGAACCATTTTCTACTCACGAGCGTGAATTTCTCGTTATCAAAATAATTTGATTGGTTTATGATCTTTTGTTGGTTGTATCCTTGCAATTCCGTAACCCGAAGCCCGTAGTGTTCTTAACTAACAAGTCGTTTATGTGTCTTTATTGCTTTCATAATTCATGTAGCATTCTCAGACTTTACCCCATATCATCATCACTTTCATTTGTCTTAGTTTAGTTATATTCTTAGCTTAGGTTGCATTAGTTCTTAGAGTTCGACCCTGATACCACACCGATCTGTATTCTTGCGGTAAGTGAATATTATGTATTTTATTTGCTTGATAATTCACGTATCAAGTTTTGTGTTATCCATTTTTCATGTCCACTTGTGCAAACATATCTCGAAGCTCCTTTTCCTTGCCTCTCATTGTTTGTCCTAGTGCGAACACGTCTTAAAGCTCATTTTCCTATTTCTTCATTATTTGTCCTCATGCAACTTGTGGTGGGTCCAATATTTTGTCCTTCTCATTCCTTCATCATTTTAAAGGATTTTTTTTTCAAATCCAATATTTTAGTTGATAACTCGCTTTTGTAGATGTTAGGGTCTATGCGTTTGCGAACTCTAAAAGGTCACTCTCCCTGCATGAGAAGATGCGATTTGTTTCTCTGTAGGAGCCTTTCTATGAGCACATGCACAACCTCTTCTCTCAACCACACCAAATCTAGTCTCTTCTCTTTATCTAGAGGTTTATTCTTCTAAAAAATATCTCGAGAACCCTGCAATGACTTAGGAACTAAATTTGACACCTTTTTGTATTCAAGCACACTCATTGGTTGAGGTATAAAGGTAATTTTTTCTCTCACACTCAAAGAAATAAATGTTATTCCAACGGGTGTGCTCTCACAAGCTTTTGTCTGGGTTTCTCTTAAGATTTTACTATTTTTGTGGTGATCTACTTCATGATCACTCAAATTCTCACACCTCTCGTCCCTCGGAAGTTGTTCCTCCATGTGGTATAATTCCAAAACTTGTTGTCCAAGGTGATTCCCTTATACCATATCATAGTCTGGTTCTACCACATGTTCGCCATCTATTCGTACCAACATTAAACGCTAGTTTGGAAATTCTTTGGTGTAGTGACCTCGACACTAGCATTCGATACATATAATGTCACAATTACATATAGGGATTTTGTTGATACCTTGTGATCTTGGTCTGGATCTCTTTGTATGAGTTCCTAATGCTTCGACTCCTTTGCACCAATCATTACGGATGTTGATTCGCTTCTATATGGTAATAAGAGGGTGCAATTCGACCTCTTATCAATGTACGCATTTAATCCCACATCATTATTGGTTTCTCTCCATACCACCAATGTGAATGAGTGAGCAGATTCCACCATACAAGCACATAGTGATTAAACTTCGTCGATGCTAGATTTACTTTTATAATTAGTGAAATAAGGAATATTACCTTGAATTTGAAACTAGAAGACAAAAAAACAACAACATTAGAATGGGGTAAAATGCCCATTTGTTGTTTATCCTGCACAACTAGATTAAAAAGCTTTGGAAACAGAAAGAAATGGTTCCACTAACAAGATTTGACGACGAACCAGAGAGAATGAATCATTAAGCCCCATTAAATTTTTAATTAGCATTTACGTTCTTCCCATTCTTGAATTTATTTAATCAAATCTCCTTGTGTTAAATTCTGCAAATCTTATTCAATTCTCTATAACCTAGGCATGTTATTTTGATAAAAGGTTCGGATAAATTTTGTTAGAAGTCATGCGGGGTGCGTATATGAACAATAAAGTCGTATATTTCTTTAGATACAGAGTTTATTATCTAAACACTAACAATGTCATTACATCTACTCTAAGTTTCATAGTCAGCATGTGGGAAAAAGGTGCAAAACATGTACAAATGACGAAACTGAGTTTGTTTCGTCCATTGAGGACCAGCTTCATGGATCTTCTCAAGGTATTGTCATTTCGGTCGTCCATAAGCTTCTTGGTTATCAAAACAATATAGTCTGTGTTGTTTGTATGTAGGTACAATGGATTTCAGTAGGGATCCATTGTTGTTACAAGACGATTGAAAAAAAAAAGATAAAAAAAACCTAAACAAAATGAGAGATTAAGATTTTTGAAACAAAAAAGAAAAATATAAAATACGTAGAAATCAAATTGAATAAGGAAATGAAAAATGAAATCTAACAAAAATAGATAAAAAAGGACTAGAAATATGACGATGAAAATGCAGAATCACAGGTTAATTCGAATGAAACGGAAACAAAATTCAAATGATTGAAACGAGAGAAACGAATAAAAGAAAATATATATTTTTTAAATAAATTTTTTTATAGTTTGAATTAGAGTGAGAAATATATAATTAATTTATTTACATACATATTTATACTAGAAAATAAACTAAATAACTAATACTAAACTTTATAAACGATTACAATACTAATGCCTACTAATATTGGTGATCCTTCCAATTTCAATTCTTTTTAAATTAATATTTTAAAATATTAAAAGCTTTAAATATATTGTAAAAAGGTCAGTTGACTTCATTTTTTGAATTTAGCAAACTAACATAAGTGAACTCTTTTTATTTTTAAGAAGGTATTAAAATATTTCAAATAGTTGAAGAATATAGTATTTGGTGATGTACTAAATCTCCCTGGAAAATATTTCGCATAACAAAATTTATAGGAAAAGGAATAAGTTGTAAAGAAACGATTTCTCCTAGCCCATTAATAAATATCGTAAGAACCCATTGATATTAAAAGGCACATAGGCCCATAAAACCGAAATCAACGAGGAGAACACACTCGCCGTATAAAGATGGCTTGATGAATTAGGGTTTAGGCTCTGCGTTTCCTCGGGTGAAGGCATTCTCCAAATCGGCCGACTCAACAATGGTGAAGGGACGTCAAGGAGAGCGTGTCAGGTACTCCGTCGTATCACCTTGTTTCTGCGTCTTGTTCTGTTTAAAACTTGGGAGTTCTCGTGAGATTCAGTGTTATACATGTATAAATTTAGCTAACTAGGTGGTGATCTGATTGGCTGATTCTCAAAGGGTTAGTAATCTATCTAATTGTTAGATTTTCGCGTTCCCTTTGTAGGCTTGGCTCGTGCGTGTAGTTTGTTCGTAGGTTTGATTGATTAGGGATCCATATGGTTGTCTGGTTTGATGTGCCCTTTTGTTTACTTAATTCTTGTATGAAGTGAAGCTGTTTTTTATTGTTTTTATTAAGCTTCTAACTTTGTTACTTGTGCTTTGGCAGACTCTATGTGAGAGGAACTATCCTTGGATACAAGAGGTAAGCTCTTGTTTGATTTCTTGATATGCATTTTAGGGTATTAACACTGTCTGGTATTTGAAGTTTCAGTGTAAGTACAGTCTTTGAGTTGAATTTAAAGCCAATAATGGCCCTGGATTGTGGGCAAAATGTTGTAGTATTTGATTGCTTGGTAGTCATCATCTTACACCAATGGAGAAATTGATGTTTATATGGAAATTGAATCCTTTGTAGCTACTGATTGGTAACAATGTAAGCTCCTTTCGCGGGTACACTTTTGTATTGCTTTTCTTTTGGGCATTTTTACTTTACAAATGCAAATAAGGATGGAACATGTTTAAAATGTTATACTGCCTTTGGAAGATGATTACATCCAGTCATATCATTTCCCATCAAGATTTGAATCCTCAATCTGGCATACGATAACTCTCTAGAGTAATATTTTTCATGCTGTTTCTCTCACCTGCAATGCATTTGATTGTAAATTGTGTATTTTGTTATCTTTACTCTAGCCTTGATTGTGAATGTCTTCAATATACAGGTCGAAGTCAAACCAGTATCCAAACACATCCCTTATCCAGATCGAGGGAGTCAACACCCAAGAGGAGGTCTCATGGTACAAGGGTAAGCGGATGGCTTACATCTACAAGGCTAAGACAAAGAAGAATGGTAGCCACTACAGATGTATCTGGGGTAAAGTCACCAGGCCTCATGGTAACAGCGGTGTGGTTCGCGCCAAATTCAAGTCGAACTTGCCACCTAAGTCGATGGTATTTTGGATCAAACATCAACATAATCCTCTTCGCTATATCAATCCATCAAATTGAGTTGTAATCGAGTTTTTTTATTGTTTCGCAGGGAGCTCGGGTTAGAGTCTTCATGTACCCTAGCAACATATGAACAATGCATGCTCCAAAACGCATTCTAGTTTTCACAGGACGATTAGGTACATCAATGCGGTCCTGTTTGAAGGACTAGTTTTGTTGGAAGAGTTCTCATATGTTATAAACTGAGACATTGGCAATTGACGGCCATAGTTTTCTCTGCAAGTTTTTATTGTATTGGATAACTTCTTCATTTGAATGTTTGTGGTAATCGTTTTATCAGTTGGTTATTGCATTTCATGAATTACTCCCAGTATAATATAAGATATTTATTAATGAGCTAGCATTTAAGTTTTAAGGGCATTTGAAGTGAAACTATTTCTTGTTGTGCGCCAGTTTAGGGAAAATTTGCCAGTGTTATATTTCTCGTAACGCAAGTATGGTGAACTATTCTTAATCAAAAGCAATGTCTTGTGGATTTAGAACATAAATAGCTACTTGTTTGCTTAAATATCTTGGGTAGTTTTAAGAACTTGTACAGCCACTCGATAGATAGTGAATTTCAGAAGTATTTGTCCTATTTGAAATTGTTTTTGCCAAATGTCAATTTATTTTCGTTTTGAATAATCGGATATCCAAAAAAATTATATATTTTTAAAATCCAAATGTGAAGCTAAAAATTCTTGAAGCTTTTATATTTTAAGGTTTTATATTTATATTTTTCATAATTTTGTTCATATATTTAGAATTTCAGATTTCATATTTATATTATTCACAATTTGTTTTTTGTATTTTTAGGGTTTTTATTTTTAATTATTTAAAATGCCAGGTAATATTTATATTTTAAATATTATATATATTTGTTTATATTTAAATTTAGATAATTATTTATAATATTTGTATTTGACGGAATTTAATTATTTATATGTGTTGGATTATTTAGATATTGTAATTTTTGGTCCTAATATACAATTGAATTAAGATCAGATACAAATATTTGGAATATTTATTTATATATATTTCATTATAAAAATATTGTAATTTTTGGTTCAGATACATATTGAATTAAGATCAGATACAAATATTTTAAATACTTTATAACACCTATCTTTGACACAACATGTCAAAGGAATATTATATATTTTTGCTATTCAAATAAAGTATGAATTTATATTCGAAAAAATATTATATTATTTATAAAAAGTATTCTATCATTTATAAAAACCGAAACAAATTATGATTGCATATAAATATTTCAAAAAAATCACGTAATCACAAAATTATAGAAATGAAATTTTAATCCTCGATGTCTTTCATTTTCGATGGTCACACTATTCATTGGGTACATGAGAGATTCATTAATTTAAAAAGTGGTTTAAACAATCATTGGATCTCTATGGGTTGTTAGCTTAGCGATAGAGCGCATTCCTAATAATAATAATAATAATAACTAGTATTAATCACACTTCCGGTGCGGGTTGAAACGAAATACGTTATATTTGATTTTAATATATAGTAAATGTTATATATAGAAATACATTAATAGTTGGATAATAGTTGAATATGAGGAAAAAATTTAACTATAAAATTTTTTATTACACATTATTAAATATTTTTTTATATACAACATTTGTTGTTTTTATTGTGTTTTTATCAATATCGACTAAAAGAAACAATTTCAATATCTGTTTAGTTTTTACGCTCGAAACTGCGACATATCATTGTTTGTGACTGAAAACCGGTTTTGGTAAGTATATACCTACTCGATTAATGTTGTGTCATTGGTTTTTGTTAATTGTCATTGTAAAACATAATATAATAGGACATTGTTTTCTTTTGAAATGAAACAGTAAAGTTGTGTTAGTTGGGATTAATGGGAATCGATGTATAAATACTGTATTGTCTGTGTGAATTCCTGTTAATATTACATTCTATCACATTGTTACCTAATTGCGTTATTTAGAGTCGCGTTCCATTATATAATCCAAACATTTGATCGATGTTTCGCAAATATATTGGAGATGTTTCGCAAATAGTATTCATAAATATATTAGAAATGTCCAATTGTTTGCTTCTTTTATTGTATTTAAATATTCTTCATCGTCATTTTAATTCTTTATATATAAATGAAATTTTTTCCAGAAATTGTAATTATTTTTAATCTATTTTTCAAAAATTATGTATTTTAAAAGTAATTATTTTCAGTTATTTCTAAATTAATTTATTTAAAAATAATTATTTATTAAATTTTAATTAAAATTAATTTAAACTAATTTTTATAATTAAATAGGTATAATATTTTAATTTTTTTTACGGTTTCTCATGCTCCCACCTCATCATTGTTTTTTATTTTATTTTATTTTTTCTATTAAAATTAATAATATTTATTTTGTATATTTTATACATTTTTAAAACATTCTTCTTCAATTAATGTGCAGTATTTTAAAAATTTTATAAAATCGATTTTAAATATAAATAAAATTAAATGGTTCAATGTTTAAAAAGTTTGAATACAAATTAAATTACAATTAAATATTTCAAAATTTAAATTATAATTAAATAAAATATTTACGTCTTTATATGAATAAAAATATATATTATATTTACATGAATGTTTAGTTATAATAATAATAAAAAATTGTTTATATATTTTTTTGAAATAAAAGTTAGTAAATAATTAAATTTGAACAAAATAATTATTAAAAAATATTGATTTTTTATACATTCTCTTTTTCAACCTTCCACATCATTAAAGTATTTTTTTTATTCTACATTAATTACAATTCATAAATTATTTTAAATGAATTATATATCATTAATATTAATATTTTAAAAGAAACACAAAATATTTATATTAATTTAGAGGATATTTTAATTATAATATATGTAAATAAATAAAAAATTAGTAAATTAATAAATATATATAAAAAGTTGAAAAATCTCTCAATTCTCACACTATCATCTCATCATCCTTAAATAAAAATTAGTAAATTAATAAATATATATAAAAAGTTGAAAAATCTCTCAATTCTCACACTATCACCTCATCATCCTATTATTATAAAACTTTGAATATAAATTAAAAATAATTTGGATTATAAAACAATTGAAAACTATTAGAAACTAAAGAAATGTGATAAATAAATAAAATATAGATAAATAATCATATAAACATGTTATATAAAACTATATATAAAAAAGAGCAACTTTCTTGATTTTTTACTGCCATCTCATCATTGTTTATATTATTTTATTTTTTCTATTAAAATTAATAATATTTATTTTGTATATTTAATGAAATTTTTAAAACATCTTTCTTCAATTTATATGCGGTATTTTATAAATTTTTATATAAATTTATATAAGTTTTTTTATTAATGAGCTCTACAAATATTTCAAAAAATTTAAATTTCATGTATAATTTTATAATAGACGTATAGTATTTATATAAATAAATAAATATAGCATGTTTACATGAAAATTTATTATAAAAAATAACAAAAATTAGAAAATAATGAAATAAGAAAAATAAATAAACTATAGACAAATAACCATAAAATTTGTTATATAAATCCATATAAAGTTAGTGATGAACTATACACAATATTTTAATATTGCAAAATTTAAATTTATGTAATTATATAAGAAATTTACTTATTTATATGGATAAAAGAATATAATATATTTACATATAAAAAATGAAAAACAATATTAGAAAGTAATGAAATAAATTAAATAAATAAAATATAGACATATTCATATAAATTTTTTATGTAAATTAAATAAATAAAATATAAACATAATAAAAAATATTCAGATTCATAATTTAATGCAGTATATTTTCACCCCATTGATATTCTATTATCTTCATATTTTTTAAACTACAATGTGTTATTAAAAGATTATTTAAAAATGTATTTTCTGCTTAATTTTATTATTAAAATAAATTAATTTTATGTTATAATATTATGATATTTTTATTAGCATTTATTACCTATTATTCGATAAAATAATATATATGCAATGTCATAAACCAAAATTTTTAATATTTCTAATATATTGTAATAGAAATAAAAAGAACCTATTTATATATATATAAAGAAGCACAAACTGATCGTTTTATAAAAGTTTGAGGTATTTTATAAAATTTTAAAAATAAAAGGACCAACCAATAAATATAATTAAATACAAAACTCACACGCGCTCCGTCCTTCCCCCTCGTCGTTGCCCCTGCCTCTTCCCCTCTCCCTCTCTCTCTCTGCGCCATTCCCCTCTCCCTTTTTCTCTCTGCGCCATTCCCCTCTCCCTTTTTCTCTCTGCGCCATTCCCCTCTGCCTCTTTCCCCTCTCACTCTTTCTCTCTCACAGACGCATCCACTTTTTTCCATCGCCCGTCTCTCCTCGGTCCTCCGTTGTTCATCTGGCAACCGACCTTCAATCCGTCAACATATATCTATTTGTTGTTCTCTATTTTTCATGTACCTCGACGTTCTATGCACTACGTTAAATCACTGTTCGACTAGTGTCTAAGTGCCTAATTACATGGTTAATTTTGGAATTCAGACAAAGTATTATTTACTTTTTTTTATAACTGTAGGATTGAGTCATTACTCTTTGGCATATGATAGACATGATCAACGTTAAAAATTATTGGACGATCTGAACTATAATTCCCAGAAACAGATATATTCCACCTTTATCAGCTATATTAGGGATATTAGTCTTTTACCCCATCGAGCATATTGTCTTAGTGTTGTTATTCTCTCAATTTTGGATCTCGTTTGATGGATAACTCAAAATTTAACCCCAATTTTATTCCTCCAGAATATTAAATTTCCATCATAAACCCTTTCTTTAACTAAACTTAAAAAAAATGTATACCCTAAAACTCAATTTGAAAACCCTATAAATATGGGTTTCTAGCCCTAGAAGCATAATCACCCAATCCAATTCAACGATATAATCCACGTACGAATATTCATTTAAGTTATTTTGTGTTAATTTATCCATTGAATTTATGTTGAAAAATTGTGTTTGGAATTTATGTAGTGAACAAATATATTTAACTTATGTTGAAAAATATATTTAGAACTTATATAGTGAACAAATATATTTAACTTATGCATTGAATTTATATTGGGAATGCAATATTTGCAATATTTGAAATACTAACAATACATAAGAGTTTAACCTCAAATTCATTCTATCAATAATGTTACATTTTTTTTGTAGTAGATCCAAATCTAATTATGTAAAGTCTCCAACTTGAGATATTATAAGTGTATATGAAACCTCATGAGCCTGATAAATCCTCCAATCAACATCGAATGACTCTTAATTTTCGGCTGAGTTCATGAAAAATGCTAATGGTAACAATCATGGTCCACATTCTCCAACGAATCTTTCAATAAAAAAAAAAAGTCTCAAGAGATGTAGAGATCAAAGGGATAGCTGACAGTGATGAAGATGTTGAACATGATAGATTTTCTAAATTATATCTAACCAAACTAAAGACTGTTTTGGTGCAAATTTCTTAAACTAACAAAGTAGTTATATTTGCATTTTTTGTACGTCAATATAAATAATTTACAATAAATACATCATATTATAGAAAATTTTACATTACCAATACATACATTTCCATGAGATAATTTTCATACATAAATTAACTACCTAAATTCACTACATAAATTTCAACATAATTTATACATAATCAATTTTTAAATTAACTAGAAAATAATAAAAAAGAACGAGTCTTCTCACATGGGTTCCATTGCATATTATTTCAAATTGATAAATGTATGTTTCTAGAGTTAGCAATTTAAAATTGGATGTTAAAGATTTAATACGATTTTTTTAAATATTTAGTTAACAATGTTTTTCTTGGAAATTGAATAGTTAAAACGATTAGGATTAGACAAAATTAAAATCGAAGTGGAATCGTATTTAAAGCAATATTATTGTTAGGATAAAAAACATTGTGTCATTATATTATCCAACACGAACCATTATAATATATTTAAGATTGGTTATCATAATATAAAATAGATTTTTTTTAGAATATGATATTTTGGTCTCATTTCTTCTGGCACTTATGTCACGACATTGGTACCTATCTTTTCACGTTTCGAATATGTATTTAAAAATATTCGATAAAATAGCGATCTTGTTCACCGCAAGATCAAGGTATGCTTTCATTCGAAACATTAGAACTTGAAGTCCTGCTTCATCAAGACTTGCAACAGTGGTTTTGTGGTTACCACTTCACTTGTTGGAACCTTATATATATAGTGTTAGCACATGTGACATATGTATGTGGGGCACATGTGCATTGCACATGTTTTTATTAAAAAAGTCTCATATTAGAATTTGAAGTATTAAATGAACATTATATAAGTGTTCATGCAATTAATGTTTTCAAATGGTCAATATGATGGATAATTGGCATGTGTGTATATGTACATATATACACACATATATATTGTAACACCCCAATCCCGGAACAACCTCGCGAATAAGAGTGTCCACCATCACCTCCAAGAGGTGGCTACACGTGTCATCGCTCAAACGCATTTATAAAATAAATATAAATGATTTATTCCGAAATGAGAGTGGTCCGAACCAAATAGCAAAACAAAAATGTAAATATTATAGTCACGATAAATAAAATAAATACGAAATGCAAAATAAAACTCATCGAGACCTCGTGCACGCCTCTCCCATCAGTCCGTTGTGAAGCTCCATGTTGCTGATCAACCTCAATACTTTTTCTCCTCGCCATATCCTATCCATCCACGACAACCCAAAATTGGGTGAGTACGAAATACGCACTCAGTAAGATCAATACGGGTACGTACTCTGTGCCACGTATTCTCCCTGCTCGAACTGAATATCATAAAATAATATATATCCAAGTCTAAACTAAAGATATACAAATCACTCTACCCAACCCGACTGAGTATCCAAAATCTAAGACTAGTACCACACTGGATCATAACACACAGAGTCCACATGACTCTGGCTCGGGCATACGCTCGCAAAGTCCAAAGGACCCCAGCACACTTAAAATCTCGCAAGGTCACGACATACCCAGCTATCAGTACACACTGAAAATCTCGCAAGGTCACAACGTACCCCAGCTATCAGTACAGTACACACTGAATCTCGCAAGGTCACAACGTGCCCCAGCTATCAGTACACTACACTGAAAATCTCGCAAGGTCACAACGTACCCCACCTATCAGTACCATACAGCGCTCCGTCGCTCGAAAGGTTACCACAACCCCAACACGGTATGACGCCGACCCAGATCCAAGTGTCGCAATACTCTACATCGACCCGATACTCCTCACGTGATAACTCTCACCAACGTGCTTGCACACGCTTTCTTCCAAAGGTTCGAGTGTGAAACCACCCAATCGAGCACACTAACAAGATATTCACTCGGTTTAAACACCGAACCCAAATATC
>CM071863.1:46769560-46799681 GCA_036759665.1 Gynandropsis gynandra
GTACCTCCTTGACAACCCCTTGAGATTCTAAAATCTGACCTCCAGGAGTATGCACTCGGATAATACTCGTTAGATCCTCAGGTTGAACAACTAATTTATTAGCCATCGATGGACTCACAAAACTATGTGTCGCACCGGTCAAATAACACATGAGTAGACATGCCCCCCACGATTACCGATCCTACATAATACAAATATTTTAAAGAATCTACTTCTTAATTCTCTCATGGAACTCATCTTGACATAGACAGTCATTATATGTAAAGCATATACACATAATATAAAAAATTTGACATACCAGCGATAGGTTGAGCGTCTCCTTCTTGGCCCTCACGTTCATTCTTATAACCTCCCATGGCATATACCCATGGTTATACAGCCCTACGTTTCGATGCATGCTCTTCAGGCTTCCTAGTTCTAACCAATGGTGTTAGACCCATTGGTGGTGGTGGTGGTGGCCTCGGAAAATCCTTCAGAAAATGATCCATACTACCACAGCGGAAACATCCGTCGAATTGTCCTCGCCTCATAGTTCCTCCCACTGGCTGGGGGCAATCACGAAACTGATGCTCTACACTTCCACATCGGAAGCATCCTACTCGCTTATCAAATCTTTGGCATGCCCCTACATGCTCACGTCCACAACGAGGACATGGGTACCTCGATGTTGAGACGACAGGACGTGGCGGAACTGCTTTCCTCTGATCTGATCTTCCCCGAATCTGTTGGACAACCTGTTTCCCCTTGGCATCCGAAGACTTCAAGATGCCCTCCTCGATGAGTCCCTTCTCTACCAACTGAGCATTCTGAACTAGTTCAGACAATGATCCATGCTTGATTATCTCAATCCTGCGTCTGATCTCTGGTCGTAGTCCTTGCAAAAATTTGTTGACCTTGAGAACTTCTGAGGTTATTGATTTAGCCCCAAATCGTGATAACTCCAAATAAGTCTCATAATACTGAGCAACAGTACGGTCACCTTGTGTGAGCTATAGAAATGCCAACTCCATCTCTTCACGAGCAGCGTGTGGTATATACTTCAACTCAAAAGTTGTTTGAACTCATCCCAAGAAAACACATGATCAGGACGTTCCCTCTGAATTTCTTCCCACCAAAACACCGCTTCTCCCTCCAAATAGTGGAGCGCAATATCAATCTTAAAATCAAATGGACATCTAGATGATCGAAAGTTCCGCTCTATTCGAAACATCCACTCCTCCGCCTTCATGGGAGGTATCGCACCGCCACGGAATGACTTTGTACCCCATTTAGCCATGTGATCCATGACATAGAAATACTCTGACGTCGCCGCATGCCTCTGATTAAACACTGGAGGAGGCATTGGTGGTGATGGCAACGGTACTTGCGGCGGAGCAGGTGGCTGTACTGGTGGTGGTGTTGGTGCCTGCACCGGTACTTGTGGCGTCGCCGAACTCTCCTCTTGTTCATGTTGTCGACTTTCTACTAATAGCTCTCTCAACATTTCTCTCATGACATCTCTATCTATTCCACTTCGTGATCTTCGTTCAGATGATTGAGACTGCGTACGGCTAGTGGAACAAGAACCTCCACTCATTCCGTGACCAAGAGCTCTAGTAATCATCCTCCTCGGTAGTGTCTCCTACACACAATTAACTCTTATTAGTTTCCACAGCTCTAAACCCACTAGAAATTTAAGGACATGTGTGCTACGGTCTCGTGGCTTTATTAAAACATTTCGCAAAACATTTGAAATCCAGTGAAAACGATAAAAACGAAAATGACAACCAGAGTTCTGATACCAATTTGTAACACCCCAATCCCGGAACAACCTCGGGACTAGGAGTGTCCACCATCACCTCCAAGAGGTGGCTACACGTGTCATCGCTCAAAGCATTTATAAAATAAATATAAATGATTTATTCCGGAATGAGAGTGGTTCGGACCAAATAGAAAAACAAAAATGTAAATATTATAGTCACGATAAATAAAATAAATACGAAATGCGAAATAAAACTCATCGAGACCTCGTGCACGCCTCTCCCATCAGTCCGTTGTGAAGCTTCATGTTGCTGATTAACCTCATTACTTTTTCTCCTCGCCATATCCTATCCATCCACGACAACCCAAAATTGGGTGAGTACGAAATACGCACTCAGTAAGATCAATACGGGTACGTACTCTGTGCCACGTATTCTCCCTGCTCGAACTGAATATCATAAAATAATATATATCCAAGTCTAAACTAAAGATATACAAATCACTCTACCCAACCCGACTGAGTATCCAAAATCTAAGACTAGTACCACACTGGATCATAACGCACAGAGTCCACATGACTCTAGCTCAGGCATATGCTCGTGAAGTCCAAATAAAATAATGATATATCCAAAGTCTAAACTAAAGATATACAGATAACTCTACCCAACCCGACTGAGTATCTAAAGTCTAAGACTAGTACCACACTGGATCATAACGCACAGAGTCCACATGACTCTAGCTCGGGCATACGCTCGAACGTACCCCGCTATCAGTACACACTGAAAATCTCGCAAGGTCACAACGTGCCCCAGCTATCAGTACACTACACTGAAAATCTCGCAAGGTCACAACGTACCCCAGCTATCAGTACCATACAGCGCTCCATCGCTCGAAAGGTTACCACAACCCGAACACGGTATGACGCCGACCCAGATCCAAGTGTCGCAATACTAACTACATCGACCCGATACTCCTCACGTGATAACTCTCACCAACGCGCTTGCACACGCCTTCTTCCAAAGGTTCGAGTGTGAAACCACCCAATCGAGCACACTAACAAGATATTCACTCGGTTTAAACACCGAACCCAAATATCGACGTTCTCCGACCCCAACACTTGGTCGCACGTCAATTCCCTAGATCATCTCTAGTCACTTATACACTCATATACTTATCATCAATTCTCATACGAAAATTTCATATATAAATATTCAAATTAAGTGAATAATTACAACGAATCATTTAGAGATTTACCAAAAAATCGCGATTAGAATCCACCCACGAAGAACGCGATGAAAATTGAAGATCCTTCTTCAATTTCTTCTCCTTTTCTTTTTCCTTCTTCTTTCTTCTTCCCTTCTTTTCCTTTCTCTCTCTCGGCGGCTCCTCTCTCTCACTTTTAAAATTGCACAGATGTTCTTAAATTAACCTAATATTTATAAATAATATATATTTATATATATATGTATAAGGGATTCGGTCATACCGAACTCCCTTATTTTGTGCGTACCACAATTTATATACATATATAAATGTCAAAGATGGGCCTTGGGTCATTGCGTCCGTTCGTCGAACCATCCATTCGATGCACGCTCCATACGCTCCGGACACATCCATAGGGTTACGTTCGTAGGACCGCGTCTATTGCTTGCACCCCAAGAAATCCATATGTATGTCCATATGCTCATTCAGAATGAGCATCAAATATTCATTTCAACCCCGTAAATCTTTTTGAGAAAAACAGAGTACATTCAACAAGAGATAATTCTCTTGCGATCGTTGAATCCTCAAGACAGAATAAAGAGTAAATTTCTATCTTAGGACACTGCAACCACAGACCTCGATCATTGTAATAGAATATTTCAGCTGTTTTTTTCTTTTTTGTTTATTTGTTCGAATATGAAAATTTTGATGTATTACAAACCCATAAAATCTGGCTACCGTTCAAACAATTAACATAACAATTTGTTCTTATTTCAGCTGCAATTTAGGTTAGAGTATAAACAACTGGATTTCAATAACCCAAAACTCAAAAAAGCGCTTTCTTGAACAATGTGGAGGCGAGCACTCCGTATTTCGTCTCATAGTTTTTCTAGTTTGGTTCAATTCGACTATATCCAGTTTACTAAAAATTTCTCAATTAAACAGTAACCAGAATAATAAAAAATGCTTATTTATTTTGCTTACTTCTATATTCCTACAAGAATGACTTGTGATATGAATACAAGATTGCTTTAGCAACACGCCAGGCCGAATATGATTATCTCAAGCTCTACCAAAATTCTGTGTTCAACAAAAGCGGTGCCCTATTACGACATCTTACTATATCTCATCTTCTTCACAATGCTCATATAAATTAATCAAAGAATGGAAGCCTTTATATACCTTTTGATGATTTCCTCGCTGAATAAACACTCTAGAACGTAGGTAATCTCGGGATAATCCTTGCTGCAGCTGAGCCAAGAGACTCTCCTACACAAGGCGTGTGGATCTAATGGTCGCACGAGAGTTGCGGAAGGCTCTCGATATACCTAAGATCGATTTCCTTGGATATGACACACCAAAGAAATCAAAATGGATTTTTCGAATATTACACACCAACAAGATAAGTTTCTCAAAGAGAGAAGATTTGAAAATTAAAAAATGAAGCTTCTTTTCTACAAGTGTTGGAAGGCTACATAAGAAGAAGGAGGAGCCATGCAAGACCTTCAATGTCGCAGTTAATGTTTCTTTGACTTTTTTACTAAAGGAATAAAATTTAAACTAAAAGAAATATAACGACAGTTTGCTTCGATAGGATTGACGTATGAAGTCTCGGATCAACAAATAGGAATACATAAGTGATTTGTGGTCTCGTTAAAAACCCGCCGTTGGAAAACCACATGGGAAAAAACCAATGGTGGGAAAAGAGTATACACGAAACACTTGCCTATTTGTTGATCGTTGTTAAGTGATCTTCGGCATGAAGTACAACTCGGATGTTGAAGTGTTCTTATGGAGTCGAGCACTCATCACGAATCCGCGCGGCTGCAAGTAGTCCTCTGATGGCTTTCTTGAGCTTCCTAGCCTTAGCACGGGTCAGGGACCTTCTTGTATTGTTAAGGCGTCCTCTTCATACTCGGGTTCCTCGATGTTGTCCGTGCTCGTATCATCCCCTCCCTCATGAAAAGATTTGTCCTCAAATCTGCTTGATCTGCAATAAAAGGCATCAAATCAGTAACATTAAAACTGGAACTCACGTTATACTTATCTTGCAAGTCGAGTTGATAAGCGTTGTTGTTGATTCTCTTGGTTACTGTGAAGAGTTCATCGATCCGAGGCATCAATTTTGATTTTCTCTCATTCGGGAATCGCTCCTTTCGCAAATGAATCCACACTTGGTCGTTGGGTTCAAAAATCATTTGCCTTCGTCGCTTGTTTGCTTACTTTGCATAGAGTTTTGTTTTCTCCTCCATGTTCTTCCTAGCCTTCTCGTGGATGTACTGCACCATTTTAGCTTTCTTTTCTTCATCGAAACTAACTTGTTCACTCAAAGGTAATGGCATTAGATCCAAAGGTAAGGTGGGCTTAAACCCGTAAATGATTCCAAACGGGGAATACTTAGAAGCAGAATGTACAACATGATTATATGAAAATTCAGCATGCGGTAAACATTCTTCCCATGTTCTCAAGTTCTTCTTAACTAATGCACGCAAAAGAGTTCCTAAGATTTGATTAACTACCTCGGTCTGACCATCAGTTTGCGGATGACACATCATGAAAAACAATAACTTAGTTCCTAGTTTAGACCATAGAGTCTTCCAAAAATGACTAAGGAACTCTGTATCTCTATCCGAAACTATCGTCCTATGAAATGTGACATCTTAGAGAATCTATCAACAACCACAAAGATATAATCGTTTCCAGTCTAAGTTTTAGGCAAGCCAACAACAAAATCCATAGATATGTCATTCTAAGGATGAGTTGGGATAGGTAGTGGGGTATACAAACCGTGAGGTTGAACTTTAGACTTAGCTTGTTTGCACGTGATGCACCTTCCGCAAATTCAATGTCCTTCTTCATATGAGGCCAATAGAAGTGATCCTATAATACTTTAAGCGTCTTTACAATTCCAAAATGACCCATAAGATCACCTCCATGAGCTTCTCTAACAAACAGATCTCGCATAGAACAATTAGGCACACACAAACGGTTATCATAAAACAGAAATCCATTTTGCCTAAAGTAATGACCCGATGCAAACTTCTCACACATTTTGTACACTTCTTCGAAATCTAATTCAGATGAATATACCTCTTTAAGTTGTTCAAATCCTAGCAATTTAACATATAAAGTAGTTAGCAGAGCATACCTTCGGGATAGAGCATCCGCAACAACGTTTTCCTTACCTTGCTTGTACTTGATGACGTAAGGGAACATCTCAATGAATTCGACCCACCTTGAATGTCTCTTGCTGAGAGTGTTATGCCCCTTTAAATACTTGAGTGATTTGTGGTCGGTATGTATAACGAACTCCTTCAGCCATAGGTAATGCTGCCACTTTTGCAAAGCCCTAACAAGCACGTAAAGCTCTTTATCGTAAGTGGCATAGTTTGGGGTTGTGCCTCTAACCTTTTCGCTAAAATAAGCAATTAGTTTCCTTTCTTGCATCAAAACTACACCAATTCTCAAATCGGACGCATCACATTCGCTTTTAAACGTCTTAAGAAAATCCGGAAAAATTAAAAGAGGTGCATGAGTAAGCTTCTCTTTTAGCGTTTGAAACGCTTCTTTTTGTGCTTCCCCCCTTGAACCCAACGTTTTTTTTATAACTTCGGTGAGTGGGGCTGCCAAGGTGCTAAAGTCCTTTACGAAATGACGACAGAACCCCGCGAGTCCATGGAAACTTCGGACTTCCCCGACAGTCTTTGGACTCGACCATTCTCAAATGGCTTTAATCTTCTTTTCGTCCATTTTAACTCCATCTGCACTTATCACAAAGCTTAGAAACACAACGTTATCCGTAAAAAAAGGTACACTTCTTAAGATTAGCATAGAGCTCTTCCTTTCTAAGTACCTTTAAAACCGATTCTAAGTGACCAATGTGTTCTTCTAAGCTTTTACTATAGGCTAATATGTCATCAAAGTAGACCACAACAAATCGGCCTATAAATGCTCTAAGAAAATGATTCATTAGGTGCATGAAAGTACTAGGTGCATTCGTCAACATGAAAGGCATCACTAACCATTCATTTAGTCTTTAATGCAGTTTTTCATTCATCACCCTCTTTCATTCTAATCTGATGATATCCGCTCTTATGGTCAATCTTACACTATAAGAAAATTCGGATTTCGGGATTGAATTTGCGGACTGACATGTCCGTCCCTAAATTTAGGGACGGATTAGGGACTAATTAAAGACAGATTAAGAAAACCGTCCCGAAACCGTCCCTAAATTTGGGGACCGAAGGTCAGTCCCTAAGTCGTCCGGAATTCGGGACGGAATCAGGACTCAGCAGTCTGCCATTTTCGGACCGAATAATATTTAAGTCCCGATTCCGTCCCGAATTACGGACGACTTAGGGACGGTTCGCCGGGATATATTCATTCCAGTCCGCAATTCGTCCCGAATCGGTCTTAAAATTTTCTATTTAATCTCTTCTCTTCTACCCATTTCTCACACACAAATCTCATATATTTCTCTTTATATCTTGTTATCGTTTCTAATTGTAATGGCATCGTCGTCGAGATCGAATATTTTCGTTTCGAGACAATGGATGTATAGAAGAATTGATCCGGAAACTCAAAGTGTATCGAAGGAGTTTCTAGAAGGCCTTACACAGTTTATGACGGTGGCGACAAATCAACAAATTTATAGAGAAAACGGTAAGTTGGTTTGTCCATGTATAAAATGCAAAAAATGAAAAATTCGTTAATGAGAAAACCGTTTGGAATCATCTCTATTTAAGAGGGTTTACTCCAAATTATTTTATTTGGTTATCTCATGGAGAGAATTTTGCACCACGAACGAGGGATGTTGTGGAAAATTTTAGTAGGGGTATCGTAAATCATGAAGTGTCTCAGACCTTTAAAGATATAGAAAACCCTTATGTAAAAATGGTGCAAAATGCGTTCGTTGAAAGAAACGAATATGAAAATATTGAAGAAGATCCGAATGAAAAAGCAAAAACATTTTTTGAAATGTTAGAAAATGCTAGGCATCCACTGTACGATGGTTGTAGAAGTGGTTTATCACGGTTGTCTTTATCTGCACGGTTAATGAATTTGAAGACAGAAAATAATCTTTCTCAGAACTGCATGGATTCTATATCGCAATTAGTTAGAGATTATTTGCCTGAAGATAATAATGCAGTCGAGTCATATTATGAAACAAAGAAGATGATGAGATCATTGGGTTTATTGCCGTATCAAAAGATTGATGTTTGCCAAGACAACTCTATGATTTTCTGGAAAGAAACTTCGGACTTGATCAATTGTCGATTTTGTGGAAAAGATCGATTTTATTTGACAAGAAATGGAAAATCGGTTCCGTTTCGTCGTATGTGGTATTTGCCAATTACAGACAGGATAAAAAGATTGTATCAATCGGAGAAGACTGCAAGCGACATGAGATGGCATGCCGAGCATTCAAGTCCTGACGGAGAAATGTGTCATCCCTCAGATGGTGAGGCGTGGAAACATTTTAACGAAGAATTATAATATAAAAAATAGAATGTTTTGGTGGCTTCTGGTGAAGCCACCTCACCAAAATAAGTTATCTAATTAATTTCTATAATTAATATTAACAATACAAATAATTATAAAACATAACTACTTAATAAAATTTTTGTCATTAATACAAATAATTATAAAAATTACATTATTACAAATAATGAAAATTACATCAAGCCACCTCAGGAAAAAATCTATATATAAAAAGGAGGAAATAAATTAATTAGATATTTTTTTTTGTTGAGGTGGCTTCACTAGAAGCCACCAAAACATTCTATTTTTTATATTATAATTTCTGTCATTAATATTAACAATACAAAAAATTATAAAACATAACTAATTAATAAAATTTTTGTCGTTAATACAAATAATTATAAAAATTACATTAATATAAATAATGAAAATTACATTAAGCCACCTCAGGAAAAAATCTTCTATATATAAAACGGAGGACAAAATGGTGCATTCTCCTTGCGTCATCTCAGCGACATTTATTTTTTATTTTTATTCTAATTTATAATGTAATTTTACTCTCCACTACAAATTATTTAAAGCCACTAATCTAAATTTAATATCGATTGTAATTATTCCTAAATTTAATATATTTTATATCTTAATTTTTTTTGTATATATATCTTTGATTATTTCAAATAATTTAATACAAATAGTTATATAATTAATTTTTATCATTAATGTTAACAATACAAATAGTTATTATAAATAATATTAACAACACAAATAATTATTAAAAAAACATCTACTTAATAAATTATTTGTATGAATACAAATCATTGTAAACACATTATATTATACAGATAATTATAATCATTAATAATAAAAAATAACATTACATGTAACATCTAATTTTATCAATTATGACCATTTATATCACCAATAGGACAAGCCATAAATCTTGAATTGTCTGCGATTGAAAAGAGGGGAAAGTCTTCATAACCTTAAACGAATGAATTAACCATTAACCTATAAATAAAACGTTCTCCCTTGCAGAGCTAAATCAAGCAGCAAGTGGATCATTTAATTTAGCCAAATATGTATGCTCTTATTGTGTATTATTTGTTGTTACCTTTTAGGTTACTCAACATTTCAGAGTTGAGAAATCGAATAGTTTAGTCCTCATTAGCATCCTACCCTATTAGACACATTGCTAATGTTTACGCAAGCTTTTCCTTATGCAGCTTCAGACAACAATCTAATTGCTTATCTGCACGCCTAGATGTCTACCAAACCAAATATTTGATCAATGGGAGATATAAGTGCTCAAGATACAACAAAAACCCAAAAAGAAAGGAAGAAGACAATTTTATAAAAAAAATAATACAATCGTTAAGTCCGAACCCTCTCTCTATGTAACAGTGGGGAAGATATTGCCATCAACAAAAGTGAGTTGTACAAGGCAACGACTAAATGCAAGTTAAAAAACCATAATTAGACAATCATATCCCAGAGACCAAATGTGAGACAAGAAATAAAAATTTCAAGATTTGTCAAGAAAAGTTATCGTCAAACAAATTAATGACAAAACGATACTTAGGAAATAGATGACAAAAGTCTCATAAAGTCTCATTAATTTAAACAAATTAATAAATAATCTTTTATTTTTTTTATATTAATTATTTAATAATAATAATTAAATAATAAATCTATCTCCTCAGATTTTTAGTTTTTTTTAATAATTCAATTAAACATTTAAAAATTAATATCCATTACATTTATTTCTTAACAGTAACACCTAAAATTAATGTCCATTACCATTATTTTTAATGGCATTTAACATTATCTCTTATCTTTTGGTAAATTGTAAAAAAATAACATTAATACAAATAATTAAAATCATCCATACAAAAAAATAACATTACATGTAACATCTAATATTATCGATTATGACCATTTATATAATTCAATAATAATAGATCATCAAATTAAAAAAAAATTATGTACAATTTACCATTACATTGACTTTTCATTTGCTTCAGAAAATAAAAAAAGCATAATAATTATGATCAATAATACAAATAGTAAAAATAACACTACGTGTTCATTATGACAATTTATTTCATTCAATATTTAAAAAATATCGAATTAAAAATTTTTTTATGTCTAATATACTATTAAATGAGCATTTCATTTGCTTCAATAAGCACAAGGAAAAGCACAAAAAATATGATCAATAATACAAATAAAAAGTAACATTACGTGTTCATTATGACAATTTATTTCATTCAATAATAATAAATTATCAAATTAAAAAATTTATGTCTAATTTACTATTAAATTGGTGTTTCATTTGCTTCAGCAAGCATAAAAAAAGCATAATAATTATAATAAATCATACAAATAATAAAAATAGCATGACGTGTCTCACCTAATATTGTCAATTGAAATAATACATTTAACCCACATTACAAGAAAATTCGGATTTCGGGACTGAATTTGCGGACTGACATATCCATCCCTAAATTTAGGGACGAATTAGGGACTAATTAAAGACGGATTAAGAAAACCGTCCCGAAACCGTCCCTAAATTTGGGGACCGAAGGTCAGTCCCTAAGTCGTCCGGAATTCGGGACGGAATCGGGACTCAATTTTTTTCCGTCCGCAAATTGCGAACTGCTGACTCATCCGTCCGCAATTTTCGGACTGCTGAGTCAGCAGTCCGCAATTTTCGGACCGAATAATATTTAAGTCCTGACCCTTGATCGAAACCCGACCCTCGGTCGAAACCCGACCCTTGATCGAAACCCGTCTCTCGGTCGAAACCCGAACCTCGATCGAAACCCGTCTCTCGGTCGAAACCCGACCCTTGATCGAAACCCGTCTCCCGGTCGAAACCCGACCCTTGATCGAAACCCGTCTCTCGGTCGAAACCCGACCCTTGATCGAAATTATCTTTATATTGTATTAACGATACATAATGATTTATGTTTTATCTTTATATTGAAACCCGACTCTTGATCGAAACCCGTCTCTCGGTCGAAACCCGACCCTTGATCGAAACCCGACCCTCGGTCGAAACCGACCCTCGATCGAAACCCGTCTCTCAGTCAAAACCGACCCTCGATCAAAACTCGTTCTTCAGTTTTAATTTCCGGACGGTTTAGGGACTGACCTGGAGCCGCGTATGGAATTTTCGGACGGTTGCGTAGTCAGACCGTAAACCGTCGCTATTTTCGGACGGCTGCGGCAACAGTCCGTAAACCGTCGCCAATTTCCGGCCGACTCTCTTGGTCAGTCCGTAAACCATCGCCAATTTCCGGACGGTTGTCTTGTTCCGTCCGGAAACCGTCGCCAATTTCCGGACGGTTGTCTTGTTCCGTCCGGAAACCGTCGCTATTTCCGGACGGTTCGCGACACCCGTCCGGAAATACTTATTTATTCGACCCGATTTCGTTTCCCCCAAACTTATCGTCGCCGGTTTTGCTCCCTTTCTTTCCTTTTTCGCCGATTTCGTCCGCTGTCCGTCCGCCTTCCGTCCGTCAGTCGCCGCCACGTCTCTCCGGCCGACCGCCGCTCTCCCTCGTGCGTGTCCCGCCGACCGCAGACCGTCGCCGTTTCCGTGTGTCGCTGTTTTCGCGTCCGCTGCGTGTGCGTCCGCTGTGTCGCCGTTTCCATTTTCTCCGTTTTCGGATATTTCTATTTCCGATTGTATTTCTCATTTGTTTTTTTTGGTCTACAGGTGTTCGCCGACCATCGCCGTTTCTGTGTTCGCCGACCAGCGCCGTTTCCGTGTTCGCCGTTTCCGTGTTCGCCGATCATCGCCGAGGTATATTTGTGAATCTGTGAATGTGTGACCATTTTCAATAATATTGCAATATGTGAATTTGTTAATCTGTGAATCTGTGAATATCATGTATTAAATATATAGAAATTGCTTTGAATATAATAAGTAGAATATTGTTATTAGATGTTTTACTTTTACATATATATAGATATATATTTACATGCTTTGTAATATCGTATAATTAGATTGTAGAAATATATTATCTTTAGTCAATGTAGAAAGAGATCTCATAAGTATACGATTTAGATTTAGTTTCGATTTGAATGTTGAAGCAAAAAATATTATTATTTGCCGAATATTATTATGTAGGTCATAATATATTATGACTATTAGACAACATATTTTGTCTAGGAAAAAACCAAACTAATATGTTCGCCTTTAATATGATGGTCTTCTTAACCAGAATGTAAAACAATATTGCATTCGGACCGGGCACTGTTAAAGCTGAAAAAAAAGAGAACCAGAGTGGTTACGTGATAACGAGAGCAGGCTGGTTAGAATAGTTTAGAATATTTGAAAATATTCAAATAAAGAGGAATCAATCAATTTTAATTGTAATAAAATATGTTTTTAAAATTAAAAACACATATATTAAATTATATGTGTGGTGTTAATAATAACTTTTAAATTACAATTTTAGTATGTCGCGTCGTGTTGGAAGAGACGGTAATAATAGAAACCGCTCAACCTCCAAAGAAAGCGCTAATGGACCACAACATCCAAGACAATCATCGGATCCAGTATATTCGGATTTTATGAATCCGAATTTATTTCACACTGGATCTGCACAATATATGCCACCATATCCATTATATCAGCAGATGCCACCACCGGTCGAGCCGATGATGCATCACGAGCCTCTGATGCATCAAGAACCAACAATGGAAGAGCTTTTAGCAATGGACGAGGAAAGGCGGAAACTTCCTCGTATAGATCCAGCTAACACCGACGAACTTTGGTATAAATTAAATTGAAATTAATTTAGTCAATAATTAAGTATCAAGTCTTAATATATTTAAATTTTTAGGTTTGGTCGTAAGAAGCTTAATCGTCATCTCACAAAAATAATGAAAGCTGATTATGATCGTTTAAGTTACAATTGGACGCGAACCGATCCCGAAATGGGAGAACACCAATGTCAAACCCACTTGGATTCCTGATGATGTCTGGGGACAGTTGCTTGCCCATTGAGACTCTCCTCAGTTTAAGCAGCGACGTGAACGCGCTAGTCGATCTCGTCGTTCTGACAGATCGGGATATGGTCCTAGTGCACATACTGCTGGTTCCCGCTCTTTCGCGGAGGTTTATGAAGATATGGTAAGATTTAAAAGTTTTTTTAAGTTTTACTAGGAGTGACATTTGTTAATACGTAAAACATCAAATTTGTTTTAGAGGAAAGAGAAAGGATGTGAACCGTCGTACGTGGAATTGTTAGAACGTACGCACAAGAAAAAATCCGACGGTTCGTGGGTAGATGCCAGAGCAAAACAAATTCACGACGATGTTGATAACATGGCATCGCAACGAGTGTCCCAAATCCCGCCGAGAGAAGATGGGACGCAACCGACTCTTTCTCAAGAAGAATACAACGAGATGTATTTCGAGGTAAATTTAATACATTTTTACAATAATGTTTTTTATTAATAATTTAAAGTAATTGTTAATATTTTTTTGTAGCACGTAACGCTGTACAAAGGGCGTCTTTTTGGTCTTGGAGGAATGTCATCAAAACATGCGAGTTCCTCCAAAGGCAAGGAAAAGGTCGCGACCGTGGAATTACAAAATACAATCTCGGAGATGAAAGCACAACTAGAACAACAAAACTCACAGTTCAGCGCTCTGCAAAGAGAAGTAGAACAAAATAGAAGAGAACGTGAGCAGTGGCTCAGGATGATGAAGGCACACATGCCTTCTATTAATTGGGATACAGCCGGAGACAACGATGCTAACGACGATAATGATTCCCAATTTCCACCTACTAATTTGTAAACGGATAATTTAAATATTATTGTATAAATTTTTTTATTTAATTTCAGTTTTACGGTTTTAATTTTTTTTTAAATTTTACGGTTTTAATTTTTTTAATAAAAAAATTTCCGGACGGCACCCGACGGTGTGCCTCCGTCCGGAAAATTTTCCGACGACACCTTACCGTCTGGAAGGTTTGCGGACGGTAGACCTCCGTCGGGAAATTTCCCGACGGCGGATCGCCGTCCGGAAAGTTTTTTTAAAAAAAAATTTTTTCCCGACGGCGACGCTCCGTCCGGAAAATTTGCCGACGGCACAGCTCCGTCGGGAAATTTCCGGACGGCATTCTCCGTCCGGAATTTCCCGACGGTTTTCAGACTATCTATTACGTTCGAAATTGCGGACGGTTTGCGGACTGGGACTGATTGCCGACACTCGTTTGCGGACGGCTCTTGCCAGTCCCTAATCAGTCCCGAAATGCCTTTCCGGACGGATTAGGGACTGATTCTTCAGTCCCTAATCCGTGAATTTCTTGTAGTGTTAAAGAATATCCTAGACCAATGCAATTCATTAAGCATATCATCTAATCTAGGAATAGGGTGTCGATATTTCTCCGTAATATTGTTGATTGCTCGACAATCAACACACATACGCCAACTTCCATCCTTCTTTGGCACGAGTAAGACGAGAACGGCGCACGGGTTCATGCTCTCTCGAATGTGTCCCTTTTCCATGAGTTCCTCCACTTTTCTTTGCAAATCTTTAGTCTCAACTGGGTTGGTACGATAAGCTGGCCGACTTGGAAGTGCAGCTCCGGCGACGAAGTCTATTTGGTGTTCGATGCCGCGTATAGGAGGTAATCCCGTAGGTTTATCTTCAGGAAAACATTTTCATAATTCTGCAACAAAGATGCGACCTCACTCGGCAGCACCGGTGGAAGGTTAGTCAAGCTTGAAAGAGCTTCCTTAAACACAAATAACAAAACCGATTGACTAGAGTGAAGAGATTTCTTGATATCACCCGATTTAGCGTAAAAGTTCGATGACTTTGGTACGCGTCCTTATTTTTGTTTGAGATGCATTTGATCTTAATACACTTCTCTTGGTGTCAAAGGTATAAGGATCCGTCATGTAATATACCTTACGATCCGATTGCCACGGTCTACCGAGAAGGATATGGTTCGCTTCCATGGGAAGAACATCACACAAGATCTCATCTTCATATTTACCAATGGTTATAGGCACAGTTACTTGATTGGTCACGTTCATTTCGCCATTCTCATTGAGCCATTGTAGTTTATAAGGCTTTGGGTGCTTCATAATTTTTAAACCGAGTTTTCGGACCATGGTAGCACTTGCTACATTAGTGCAACTTCCTCCATATATAATCAGGCTACACACCTTCTCTTGAACAAGGCAACGTGTATGGAACAAGTTCTCTCGTTGTTCTTGCTCATCAGATTTAGTTTGTGAAAGTAATATGTCTGTTATGTAATATTTAAATAGTCTCGGGTTAAAAGTGTAATTATTAAAAAGTTAATAATTATTTAAGAAACGAAAATTAGGTTTTCGTTATCAGATTACAGAATCACAAACAAAAACCCTAGTAGCCGTCAAAAGAAAATACGAAAAACGAAACAGTTTCGTTCGTCGGAGAATTCCGCACCAAAGGTTGAAGGCATAATCCGATCTCGGCGTGGATACACGTAGAGTTCTTGTGCTATCAATTCTTGCATCCGATAATCACATGTTCAACGTTAACAGGTATATTCGAAATCGTTTCTATATTTGTTCATCGTTGAAACCCGAAAAACTAATTGGAACATGACTAGATCTAAAACTTGGGTTGATAAAAATACGCTTCCGCATCCCAAATCAACCCAACAATGGTATCAGAGCGTCTGTTCGTCTGTTTAGGATTAGTTTTTCGAATTTTTTGTGAAAAACCGATCAAAAAATGTAAAAGTCGTGCGCACGTAGCACGCGTGCACTCGAACAGTTGCCAGGACCGCGCACGGTCGCAACCCTAGCCGGCCACACGTTTCAACTCCGGTCCTAGGCGCACAGGGGCGGCGAGACTCGGGGGCGACGAGGATAGCCTGGACGGCGGAGGCCGAGTCGAGAGGCGTTTGTTCGCACAGGAATCACGACCCAAGCGCCTTCGGGCACAACCTCGCGCAATCGCACATCGGCGGCGCTCGCCTGTGCGCGAACAGAGCGTCGGCGGGCGAGAGGCGAACCGGCTGCGGCGCACGGAGAGGGCGAACCTGGCGGCGACGGCGTGCATCGAGGGAGAGAGAGGGCATTGAGGGAGAGAGAGCGAGCGGTCACAAATAGGGTTCTGAAACCCTAGACAAATGGTCACCGCGTCGACGCCCTGGCCGGCGATTGATAGCCCCTCGTGCGGCGGTCCGGGAGGCGCCCTGGCTGGCGGGTCTTCACGCCCGGAACGGGCGACCGGAGGGCGACGGACGGTGATAAAGGGGGCGGCAGTAGTTAGGGTTATTTTCTTAACCATAACCCTAACCCCCTTAACCCTAATCCTAATCCTAAAAAAATTAATTTAAATTAAAACTAAAGAATTTTAATTTAAAAATTAATAATTGAGTTCTTAAACGATAAATTGTTTAGCTTGTGCTATCAAGTCTTGCATCCGATAATCACACGATCAACGTTAACAGGTGTATTCGAAATCGTTTCTATATTTGTTCATCGTTGAAACCCGAAAAACTAATCCGAACATGACTAGATCTAAAATTCGGGTTGATAAAAACACGCTTCCGCACCCCAAATCAACCCAACAGTTTGCACATTCAAAGATCTTGTTACCAACAAATCCCCTTTAACCGGTTCTTCTTCATACTCTTCGGTCGAAAATTTAGATCTGTTGTTCAGGGATTCAATCTCGCCATCCTCAAGAATAATCATAACCTTTGTACATTCATTCACATACCCTTCCTTGACACTTAAAGCACTTCACATCCCGAGCTCTCGATGTAGTTACCTCGGTTTTTGCTTTGTCTCTTTGAACCGTTGGAACCACTTTTGGGACACGCTTGTTACTTCTATAATAACTCGGCTTTCATCTCGTTGAAAACTGAATTTTCCAGCCCTAAAGTTAGAACGAGCGTTTCCTTTCTTTTGACTAGTTGCTCGATTAGAATCGCTTTGTGTAGCATCTATTCTATTTCAACATAATGTTGCATCTCTAAACTATCCTGAATTTCCAGATTTAATCCCCCAAAGAATCGAGACATGAGAGCTTCCTTATCCTCCAAAATGTCAGCCCTCAACATAAGCAGCCCCATTTCTTGATAGTACTCTTCTACGGTTCGATTCCCTTGAGTGAGTTTTTTTAATTTCCTATGCAGCTCTCAATGATAATGATTCAAAACAAACCATCTACGCATTAGAGCTTTCATTTGCAACCATGTTTCTATAGGTTCCTCTCCATTACGTCGCCTAGAAGTTACTAGCTGATATCACCAACTCAATGCATAATCATAGAACTCTGTTGTAGCGGCTCTAACCTTCTTGATCTCGGTGTAATGCTGATAACTAAACACAAGCCCGATTTTCTTTTCCCATTCCAAATACGCATCCAGATCAACCTTGCCATGGAACAAAGGGATCCTGAGCTTAAGACCCGCAAGATCGTTTCCCGGATTGTCCCTGTTTTTCCGCACCCCTCGACGCTGTCTTTGGCTATTCCGAGAAGAGGATAAATTGCTTTGTTCATAATCATCACTATCTTCTTCTTGCTGAATCCGTTCTCATGGATTAAGATTATGATTTCCTCTTTGTCGGCTCCGAATTTCTTGCTGAATCTCCTGTCTAAACTCTCCCATTTTAGTGTTGAGAGTTCGCTCCAAACGAGCCGCAAGAGCTTTGATTAATAGCTTGTTCACTTGGATGGATTCTTATCCGTTTTCTCCTATTGTAGCTGACGAACACACGCACAACACAAACGAGCAGCCCACACACGCAGTACAAACGAGCAGCCAACAAGCAACAGACGCAGTACAACGAGCAATCAACAAACAATACACGCAGTACAACAACGATGGAAGATCAATAGACTAGACCGCAATGAACAACAGATCGTCACAACACCAACGAGCGGCCAACAAATTACAAATTAACCGAGAAGATGATCATACCTTTTATAGAGTGAGCTCTGATACCACTTGACGAGTTTCTCGCTAAATCGATACTCTAGAACGTAGGTAATCACGGGATAATCCTTAATGTAGCTGAGTCGAGAGACTCTCCTGCATAAGGCGTGTGGATCGAATGGTTGCACGAGAGTTGCAGAAGGCTCTTGATATACCTAAGATCGATTTCGTTGGATATGATAGAACAAAAAATCGAAATGGTTTTGTCGGATATTACACACCAGTAAGATAAGTTTTTCAAAGAAAGAAGATTTGAAAATTAAAATATGAAGATTATTTTCTACAAGGGTTGGACGGTTACATAAAAAGAAGGAGGAGCCATGCAAGACCTTCAACGCCACAATGTCGCATTTAATGTTTCTTTAACTTTTTGACTAACGGAATAAAATCATATATATAAAAGAAGGATAATTTTTTGACTTCTTATGAAGCCACGTAATCATTCTTATAAAAAATTCACTTTTTAATTTCTTTTTCGGTTTCATTTTTTTCCTTTAATATCTCTCAGTGATCACTTTTATTCTATTTAATTTTTAACATTAAATCCACAATACTAACCCTTCAGTTTCCATCTATGGTTCTTCAGTTTTCAGCACCATTACCATCTCTTTCTAGCACGTTAAATGTAATGGTTGTTCGATTCGTTCTCCCTCATACCAAGTTGATGCCATCTCGATTCGCCGGAGGAGTTCGCTACAACGGTGGGTCGCTGCTCTTCAACGCCAGTGCGAATGTCTCACCATCCTCATGTCATCCACCGTCCAAATGGTGAGCCCATGCAGGAAATGGCCCACATCGCTAAAGGTCAAGATCATTCCTACTATGTCTCCCTCCTCCGCGCTACTGTAAGCATCAATATATATATATGCATAATTCATTTTTATGAAATATCTATCCAGGAATATTTATATATATATATATATGTTTATGTGTGGAAATGACATCTATGACCCAATATCGTATGAATCTTGTCGTTTATGTGTGATTGGAAAAGGATAAATCTGGAATTTGGGAGTGTCTAAAGTAGGTGGCCTTTTTTATTAAGAGAAAGGGAAAAAAGTCAAAATCAATATGACATTTCCGACCTTTTTTCTCGCCTTTTGGCTCCCTGACCCTTTTTATTTTTTTTTATTTTGAAAAATATCATTTTTATTGCATTATTATTTGGTCTCGCAAGCCCTCCAAATTATATACCTAATTTATTTATTTATCCGATTTTGTCCCTGTGGGAAGCAGGAGATGAATGTGAATAAGAGCAGCATGCATAGACACGATCGGGGCGCTTATGGTGTATGCGTCGGTCGATGTACCGACCATGTATGTCGTCATGAACGGAGATGACTCGGCTTACGTGGAATTGCTCCCTTCAGGCCTTGCCATTCTCCTAGGTGCTGAGTCGAACAACGACCGTATAGTATCTTATAAAAAAAATATTATGAAGCCAAGTAAGCATTCTTATAAAAAATATTCATTTTTAATTTCTTTTTCGGTTTTATTTTTTCCTTTCATAGTATCTTTCGATGACCACTTTTATTCTATTTATTTTTTAACAATAAATCCATGATACTAACCCTTCATTTTCCATCGCTGGTTCTTCAGTTTCCAGCACCATTGCCATCTCTTTCTAGCACGCTAAATCCAATGGCTGCTCGATTCGTTCTCCCCATACCAAGTTGATGCCATCTCGATTCGCCGGAGGAGTTCGCTACAACAGAGGCGGCATGAAAGAGGGCCGGAGACAACTCGACTAGACACTGGCATGGTTGTTTGCTCGATTCGCCGGAGGAAATCGTGATATTGGAGGCTTCACTTTGCTTTCCCTGATCAATACGCTTTAAATCATTGAGTTCCTTCCGATGGCTATGTCAATTTTTCATTCCCCTTCTCTTCCGTGGTAGGTTCATACGAAATCGATTTGCCGGAGGAGGTTGCGACAGTGGAGGTAGCATGGAAGAAAGCCGGAGATAGTTCTCCCAGACACTGGCATGGATTGTTTTCCTGGAGGCCGTGAAAGTGGAGGCTTCTCTTTGTTTTCCTCGATCAATTATCGTTAAATCATTGAGTTCTTTCGATAAATACATCGATTTTCTACTCCTTTCTCCTCTCTGGTGGGTTCATGCGACGTCATCGATTCATCGAGCTCTTTTTGTATGGCTTCGACAATCACATATCCTTTAAACCTGATCTACCATGGAAGTTTGAGATGCAATACACGAATCTACACCAAAAGCAATGTCAGTCCCCAAATCTGAACCCACAGCCTCATTGATCGACCATTTGATTCTCTTTGTAGGTACTCTTTAGACTAATATTATTTTCCATTTATTGTCCCGTAGGCGTTTCCTCATTCGAAGCTCTTTGTAGGCGTTTCCTCTGTCGCCGCTTCCTCCTTCCTCAGTTGCAAATGTGGTTACTTAGGTTTTTAATAGTTGGGTCGTTGCAAAGGTATTGTGAAGAGGGTTATGGAGGAACATAGGTAGGGGAAAAGCGTGAGATCCAAAGGAAGAAGAGAGAGAAGTTACAACCAGTTCCCTAAGTCCGTTATTTCGCTAACGATGCTCTACGGAATTGTACCTGATCGTAGACACTATGCATCCAAGTTTCATATGCATGTTAAATGTGGGTGTAAGTTTTTGTCTGCTATCGTTAGAATATACATGTTAAATGTGCGACTAAACATGTGTTTACCTCATCCCGCATATCATAGAATATGAAAAGAAGAACAATCGTTCAAATTCCTTTGAAATTGAAGTCATTAGGATTTTAGGTTGTGTCTTTGTTCTTAATATAGCCTTTCTTTCCTCAGATACAAAGGATGATGATATAAGACATATTAAAGTTACTGTGATCTTTTGTTTGGTTGGTGAGAAAGCAGGGTAACACAACAAAAAGTTTTTGTATTCAAATGTACATGTAAAGCTCTTTTGTTCTCACATCTCTTGATGTATGTCAATGTTGTTTTGGAGGGATATATTTAGTAATCAGTTGGTTTTCTAGGTCTGAGATGACAAAGGATAAGATGCTAGTGGATCTCATCTTTCGCACCAAAGTACTATAACGGAGTAGTGTTGTAATGAATTGTGCGTTTGTGGACATCTTTGGGCATGTTGTTGTTAGGTAATAGGTTACGTTTGGTTTCTAATTCGAGTTTGTTGTGTAGTGAACTTCACAAGGCGCACATTAGTGATCTATGTAGCTTTGTGACTTCTTATTTATGAGATCGAACAAACGTAATTCATGAAAACAAGAGATGGAGCCAAAACTATCAAACTAACCCTCGGATGACAAGTCAACCCTGGAATGATGATGATACTAAAGATACAACCAACATCCCAGATAGACAATTGTGCGTGGTTTGATAAAGACGTCAGTGTCGGTATTTATCCTCTACGGGCATATAGTGTGTTGTTGCATTATGCCTTGGCCATTAAAAAGGAATAAAACCAACGATGTTTTGTCTGTTGTAATAGTTTGAGATGAGGAAAAACAGGTTCAAGTCTATCATATAGTGATTTTATAATGAAATTTTCAATTATTATTATTATTATTATTATAAAATATTAACTAATTATTTTTATGATTTATCCAATAGAATTTTCATTTGATTGTTCTTAAATTAAAATTATAATATTTTTTATTGTTTTATATATGAGATTATATGGAATGTAGTTTTAAATTATCAATAAATTTTAATACGTAATATATATATATATATATATTAACTCTAATGATAACTAATTTGTATTTTAATGATTGATATGAATTCAAAATAAAAAACCATAAAATAAAATAAATGATCAAAAATATATATTTAATATTAATACTATTTAATTCATAAATTTGATATTGTTATATCAATAAATATTAAACTTTGTAATTTTTTTCATTTTTTATTGTATTTATGTTACTATTTTTTTAATTTAATTGACTTTTGTATCATGAATTGCATATATTTTATAATAAATATGTTAAATTTACACAAATATGATATTTATAAATATTATTTTGTACATCTTGCGGGTTCAACCCTAATTTAAAATAAAATAAATATGACAATAGTTTGCTTCGATACGATCGACGTATGAAGCCTCGGATCAACAAATAGGAAGACGTAAGTGATTCGTGGCCTCGTTAAAAACCCACCGTTGGAAAACCACGTGGGACAAAACCAACGGTGGGAAAAGAGTACACACGAAACACTTGCCTATTTGTTGATCGTTGTCAAGTGATCTTTGGCGTCCATGCTCGTATCATCTTTGGCGTCCATGCTCGTATCACCTTTGGTCCGTACTCTATCCCCGTTAAATCTACACCGTGTTACCCAGAGCACTGATCACCGTGACTTTAGGGTTGCATGGCCGGTGTCAGCCAAATGCTTGTGTAGTTTGTTCCTGGTCATTGTAGAAAATGACATTAGACAGATTGTTAATCCGAAAAAGATCGTTTCACATTGAATTATCGAGACATGTGTTAGTGGGGATGATGTGGTAAAAATATCCAACAGACTGACCTTGATACAAACTCCTCCTCGCATCTATCGCACATGTTACTTGGATTCTTCTCTTTACCCTGCATTTCAAGACACGTTTCCAAGAGTTAGATAAACAAAAAAGAAGAAAGCTTAGTTCTTACCACAAGTGTATCAATCAAGTCCAAGCTTTTCTGATATGTATCTACCCAATAATTGCCTGCTAAAACCTTAAATCACTTTGAAGCACAAGGCTTTGATGCAACTACCCATAAAGGTTGTCAAGGAATTGCATGCATGTATGAGAAAAGCAAACTTCTAAATACCTTTATTTTCTTTCCTTTGGATGATTTCTTAGACTTTCTACTGTTGTCATGTAAATGATCTGAAGCTTTGTTGTTGAACTCCTGCATTTGGTCTACAGATTCATTTCGATCAAAAGCTTCAGAATGAGATTCTTCCATGTGTCTGTACTCATCTTGGGTATCATCCTCATCAGCACTCTTTGTTATGTTAATATCTTTAGCTATTGGCCCACCAAAGTTCTTTTTCTCCCTCCCCTTCTTACCCTTACGGTTCTTTCTCGTGCTCTTCCTCTTATCATATTCTAAGAAATCTTCCTCATCCTTCTGAGATTGGTCAAAAGTTCCAGAGGTTGAGTTCACTATGTCATCTCCGTTACACTCGTTCAAAGGGGCCTGTACTCCATTAGCAGTATCTGCCATGGCCCCTCCACAATACTGTTTACCCTTCTCCTTCCCACCTTTTCTATTCCTCCTTGTACTTTTCTGGTTATCAAACTCACCAACGCTTGCTGTGTCGTTCTCATTCTCAACTCTAATCTTAGATGACACATTTTTTTTCTTATTCTTATGCCCCAAAGCCATTTTCTTGAGTATACTCATTTCATCATCCTCGTCCCCTCTTTCACCATTCAAATCCTCCTCTACGTCAAAATTATTACCACCAGTTTCACTCTCCTCGCCCATAACTTCTTCCTCAACCTCTTCTGCTCCGTTCTCTTCTTCATTGTCAATCTTTAAGCTCTCCTTAAGCTTCTCATGCAGTTCCCCTACATTATCACATGGTCCCTGGAACCCATCTATTTCTTCCTCTTCCAATTCTTCCTCCAGATCAGTTAATGACTCCCTCAACTCCACCACCTTGTCCTTGTGCTTCTTTGACTGTTCGTGGTTTTTCCATTGCTTCTCACTTTTGAACTTCTTGCTACAAACGATGCAATAGAACTCCTCATTCTTCTTTTTATCACAATCACCCTCGTATTCAAACTCGTAGAACCCAGCCTCTTCCTCTTCCTCCTGAACCTTTGTCCATTCAGGTTCCTCATACTTCATTGCTCTCTCCAATCTCTCCTTCTCCATCTTCTTCCTCCTCTCCCTCTCATCCGCCCTCTTCTTCTGCATCTCCAAATTCTTCTTCACCATCATATCTATCACCCTCTTATCCCTCTTCTTCACGAACTCCGCCAACCCCCTCACCGTCTCATTATAATCTCGTTTTGCTTTCTTCCTCAACTTCTTGTTCTCCTCCTCCATCACCCTCCTCGACTTCCTATTCGGTCCAGCCATCACATCATACTGATCCACCCAGCAGAAATCCATAACTGTCGAAAACCCTAACCAATAATTGTAAAAAGCCGTAACCTGAGCATAAGGGCTCTCTAGATTCCCCATTATCGGAGCCTCCTTCACAGAATCCATCTTCACCCCTATTTTCCTCGCGAAACTAACCTCGTTCTGATAAATACTATTGAAAAGATCGGCATATATCTTGTAGAATCCTTTCCCCGTGTCGGAATACCCAGAATACACTGTGTTGGAATAGAACGCGAAGAGATCGGGGACGGTCCCGGGCATTCCCCCGGATTTCGCGCCATGATCAGCGAAGAGGATCTGCGATCGATGCGAATCATACCATGCGCGTTCTCTAGGATCGGAGAGGACTTCGTAGGCGTGGACAAGCTCCTGGAACTGAGCAGTAGCTTCGGCTCCCGACAATCCGGCGGACTTGATGAGCTTGTCGGGATGACGTTGCAGAGCCAACCGCCGGTAGGCGGAGCGGATTTCGTCCGGCGAACAGTCCTTGCTCAGGCCGAGAACCTCGTAGAGGCATCGCTTCTCCGACGACGCCATTTGGCTGTTTCTTCAGTGGATTAGGAAAATATGAAAAATAGAACTATGGAAAAAAGATCTTTTAGGGTTTTTATACAATTAACGAAGCAGCTTAGAAACTTCTCCCGCCGAGCTACAAAAGGAAAAGGGTTAGTTCTCGATCGAACTCGGTCAAATATCACTATTTTTCAAAATCAAATAATTCTAAACTTTATTTTAATAAAAAATAAAAAATTTAGAATAAAATAAATATCCACAAATATATAACAACTAAAATTATTATTTATATTTATATTTATATTCCTAAATTTGAATATTTTTAGATATTAATATCTGTACTTGATAATTATAATTATTAATGAATATAATTATCAATAGAAATTACTATAATTATAAAATATAATCTATTTTGAATTTAATGATACAAAACTACAAATCATATAATATAAATAAAACAAATTGTTCATATTTTTCTCCACATCAGTTATCTAGATTTTTTTTTATCGATAACTTTATTAGAATCATCAATTCGTTTAAAAGAATAAAACAAAGTGTTAGATATCAAATAAAACATCAAATATATTAAAATAAATTTCGTATAAAAGTTAAATATTTATTGAATTTAGTTTTCCCGATATCTTGCAATAACGAGAGTAGAGAAAATATATATATTGTTAAAATTAGATTGTTCGTGTGTGCAGTTTGGCGAAAAACGTCACGTTAGGAATTCATATAGCAAGAATCAAGCTTTGGTACTTAACGATAGTCCTCCTATATATATATATATATAATAAATTATCTATCTATTATTTATAGATACGAATAGTTCGATATACTATTTTTATTTATATTTGTCAAATATTTGATTTATGTTATTTTTATTTGTATTTGATCCGTCATGTATTCGAATTTTCGATGGTATTATTATTATTATTATTATTATTATTATTATTATTATTATTATTATTATTATTATTCTTTCAAAAAAAATTTCTACTTCTAAAAATATCATCCTTATTTAAAATTCTTCTATCCTACGTAATATTAAATAATACCGTTAATTTTGTTAACTTGCCATTTAACATTTAAATATTAAGAAAAAAACTTCGTTTCTTTGAAAAATTATTCTTCTTCTCTAAAAAATTTGGAAAAAGTAAAGATAAAATTATTTTAAAATGTATTTATTTTAATAAAAAATTAGAAGAACCATTATTATTTCAAATACATGGATCATATTATCGTTCAAGTATTGAGAAAAAAAAGAAAAAAATAAAAGAAAAATCCTTTTCTCTTTCAAATTATTTGTCATCGCTCAAAATATTTTTGAAAAAAATTCACAAATTTCTCTGAAAAGCTTTCTAAATCTTTCCAAACATTTCAATCCTCGTAACAACCATTATCGAAAATCTATTTACAAAGTTTTGCGTTGTGTTATCGAAAAATGTATGCATGGTAAATACATTGTTATGTTTATACGTCTAATACATTATTTTTTCCTTCAAAAGTTTTCTTCTTCACCACTTTCATGAAATATTTTGCAGGGTCACAACTATTTAGATTGTTTTTTCGGTCGAATATACACGAAACATAATGATGTTGTTTGTTTCATAACATGTTTTTAACTTTATACAGAAGTAACATGGTCAAAGGCATGATGTATAGGCTAAATAACCACTCGAGTTAACGTCCTTAGATCAAAGAATCGTATCACATAATATGAAAATGATGCTCTAAGTGTAGTAAGTTATGCATGTTGTGCTCATTGTATCCATTGTAAATACAATGGGTACAACGAGCATAATTCATTATACTTAGAGCATCATTTTCATATTACCTTAAGTGATCTACCAAAGTAACTTGCATGGTGTTAAATTTTTCTGTTGTTTGACAGGTCCCAAGACCATCTATAGAGCCAAGCCAATTCTACTTCCGATTTGGAAAGTTTTTGAAAGTTTACAAAATCGTTCGATTTCCAAGATGATCAAATAATTGGATGAAGTCTTGGATTGAGATGAGTTAGATGGTTCGTGAACATTGCCAATTTAAAAACATTTTCATTTGAAGAGACCAAAGCATAACAAGATAGTGGGGATATGGATGTTGTTTCTCCGTGTTGTGGTAACAAAAAAGAAGAACAAGTTCTGGTTCGTTCTTAATGATGTGTCTATCTGGTATTCATTGATAGAATTTGACATCATTTTTGGACTGAATTGTGAGCAATATGCACGTCGTTGTCTAGACTTGGAGACATTAACTTAAAAGAGAGGAATTGCCCGAATAAGAATTTAATAACCACAACCGATGTGAGGAACATGCTGCTTTTAATGGGCAGATACGAAGACTGTTTAAAGATGATTGTGTTGTTGTTCTTAGACATGGCCATTAAAGGCAAGGGTAAGTTGAATGGTTTCATCGTCATTTTATTGGTTTGAATCATCATGACGTTGTAGCTTGCACCAATTTTTCTTAGGACAATTCACGTTTTTTCATGTTCTTTATAAGATTCGTCATATATGCTAAACATTTTTTGATGTGACGTGAAGAAATCATGGAAATCTTGCGAGTTTATATTGCTTTCGGAGGTAATTGAAGCATAATTCTAGTTTATTTATGAGTTTAACTCATTGTAATGAATTTAATAATATTAGTGAGTGATTTGAACATGTTTTTATATGTTAGAATGTTTCACTACTATCGGAAAGGTTCTGATTGATGGTTGTGAACCAAGAATTCTTAGCATGTCCAAGAATGTGCAAGACGATGTACAACCTATAAAATGTTCACGGGTTCAACTTGCAACATATAAGCAAACAACTTAGGGATACAAAGGTTAGTCAACGTTGTTCTTCTACATATTTTTGTGTTTTTTCTTCTTAGACACTGAAACAAATCAGTGTAAGGGGGCTCAACTCCCTAGGACTTGGTATATAATACCAATAGTAGTTTTATATAACATCCTATTGTATCATGGTTTAATGAGGCATTGCAAGATACACCAACTTATTGTTTGGTATCACTATTAAAAAATAAATACCATTTTCAACATACATATCCTTTGAAAATCACCATTTTTTTAAATTGACAATTTATTATTGAAATCAGCAATTTCGAATGGATATCAACAAATTTTCAACGGGTGATAGCCAATCGTTAAAAATAACCATTCATTTTAACTTTTAACGGTAGTCCAGCAGTTATAATCTGTCAATAAATTTTCAGTGGAAGTTAACATATATGTCTGTTGAAAAATTCCAACTGAGATCCTCGAAAAAATACGTTTAAATGATCATTGGGTATTCGTTGAAGCTATCAATGGGTATCCGTTGATATGATTGCACGGAAAATCAACGAGCATCCATTGATATGATCACATAACAAATACACGGGGATCCATTGATCAATTTTTTACTCGAGAAAATAAATATCAACAGACATTTATTGATCCGGGTTATTGATAATTTAAATATATCAATGGACATCTGTTTGATATAATTTCAATATAATCAACCTATGTTCGTTGATATTACAAATTTTGTTTTTAAAAAAATAAAACATAAAAAAATTGAAACTATAAATATATAAAAGTGTAATTCAAGTTTTAAAAGAAAAATAGATATATAAACCCTACATATCATCTAAACTGCAACCATTTTCTTTCTAGTCTCCTCTACCACTTCGGGAAGAGGTCATGTCTAAATCAAACTTTGGTTATTCTTGTCTCGGGATTATGCCGTCCGCAATTGATGGAGGAGGTTGATCATCTCGTATTCATACGTATTTCTTGCACGATTTTACAGATGTTTATGATATAGATGCGATGCTTTACGTATGATTCCGTATCCGTTTTACTTGTTTTCGTGTTTTCATGTACTTACAGGTTTTTATGCGTATTCGGTTCATTTCGGAGCTAACGGACATGCACGAGACAAAGTACCAGCATCGAGGATCATTACGGGACAAACGGGACGAGAATCGGCAAGGAATATCCACCACCCGCGCGGGTAACTCCCTAGCCCGAGCGGGCATTTGTTACGGTGATTTTGTCCAGCAAATTGAGCACGAGTCGGGCAAAAAATACCACGTTCGGGGCCTCAGCCCGAGCGGGCAGCAACTTCAGCCCGAGCGGGCAGCACCTCAGCCCGAGCGGACTGCCTCTTTTCCCATCGTGTTCTTGCGCGACCATCCGGGCCGCACCTGAGCGGATCACTTACCCAACCCGCACGGGTCGCGTTCGTCACATGCAACTCCAAATAAGTTAATTAGACTTAAAACAAATGGGAGTTTGTTTGGGACTTATACAATAAGGAAAACGGGTTTAGAGAAGAGGAATAAGTGATATTTTGCTGGAGAAAGGTAATGGAAACGTCACCCAACTTATTCAAGAATGGAAACTCATGAAAAGACAACAATCGGTGGCTGCTGCAATATAAGGAAGAACTGAACGGCCGAAAGGGAAACAAGGGAGGAAAGGAAAAAAAAGAGGAAGGAAAGAAGAAAAGATGAGTGAGAGGTCGAGCTTATTCACTGAGTTTTGAGTTCTTGATCGAGAAGAGAGAGTAGAGAGAAGGAGGAGGTTCTTGCGAAGGAGACTTACAAGGAGCACTTGAGATCAACCCCACACTTCGATTTCATTTGGTTTTCATGTTCCTTAGACCTTCTATTTCGTTTATGTTTGTTTACAGACGCATGAGCGAGTAGTTTGTTTGCTCTAGGAGAAGGGATTAGCCCATGGCTATCACGAAACCACTTTTCATTTATCTTTGAATGCAACTTCCCGTTTTCGTTTATCTATTCTTTATCTGAGTGCTTAATTTACTTGTGTTCGGGACGGCCACGTAGATGCATGTGTTAGGGATTAGAGAAGGACCGAAAGGAGAATTCTAATCCTAGAAGATCAGGTTTAGAACAACAGAGGTTAGGCCACGAAAGTAGGGTAGCAACGGTTGAAGGTAAAACGGATGAATCACATGTCTTATGGGTTTAGTTCAAGGTGTCAGCCACGAAAGTAGGGGGTAACTTGACTAGATCACGTGTCTATGCCTCGAGAGAGGGTAGATATCATGTTAGGATCGTCTGGCTTAGATAACTTAACTGGGATTGCATGATAGATAGATTGATTGTTGGTTTCG
>CM071863.1:46805637-46818487 GCA_036759665.1 Gynandropsis gynandra
TACATTACATTCCGATTACATATTTTTAAAAGTTCGATTACATTACATTAATCCGATTACATATTTTTAAAAGTTCGATTACATTACATTAATCCGATTACATATAATCCTAAGCCGAATCATTAAAAAGTATATAAAAAACAATTCGTAAACGTTTTAATATGATTCATCATCAGAGTCACACAATTGTTCCGTCGAATCTTCTGTATCTGATTCAAATTCAACATCTACTTCTATATCTTCATGAATATCATCTTCATTTGTTTCGAGTTCCTCCATTTCACCGTGCGTAAGTTCTTCAACGCGTACATCGTCAATAGCAATAATCTCGGTCATTTGTTGTTGCATTGGCAATTGTTGTTGTTCTGTGTTGTCGATAAATTTGCCCCTTGGAAGTATCTTCATTGCGACACGACAACCTGAAGATCTTCTAATATGCGGATAGGAAACGTAACAAACTTGATCGGCTTGTAAAGCAAGAATAAAAGGCTCATATTTTGCATATCTTCGTGTGGAGTTAACTTCTACAACGCCTAGTTTGTTTACTCTTGTTCCACGACCGATTACTGGATCGAACCAATCACATCGAAATAACATCACTTTTAAACCGACATAACCTACAAAAAATATCAAAATCTGAGTCAATATCCAAAATGACATATGTGGTAAGGATAACATTGTTTTAAACTTGTTTTCTATACCTGGATATTCCAATTGCAAAATTTCCTTTAAAATCCCATAAAAATCTGGTTCATCGACCGATGCACAATAGCTTTCACCTTTCACACATACACCATAATTCATCGTCGACTTCAATTTCCCATGATCGTAAGTGTGAAAATTATAACCACGTGTAAAATACATAGGCCAACTCATAACTTTCACAATCGGTCCTTTGACAAGATCTCATAGCCACAACGGGTGATTGCCCATCTCAACCTGCAGTACATATGTACTAACTTAGACACATCGTCAGAATATTATAAAAGTTATTTATGTAAAATTTCATTACTTACATATTGTCGCATCCATGTCGAGAAATCTTTTTCTTTAAGTTCTTGGAGCTGAGAATCATCAATGTTCGTATATGTATTCTTCAATATATCATCAAATGTCTTGTATAAAAAGAAACAGAATTCTATAAATATTACAAAAATAAACAAAACTGTAATTGTGATAACCATAGTTAATTATGAGATTTTACCTTTCAAAAGGCTGTAGATATTCGCAGTTCAATAAAACATATGTATGTGCGATATGAAGATCTCGTTGTGATAACCATATATCTTTCGCCTTACCAGCAGCTCGACCAATTCCGCAAAATATGTCCGGAACATCTGGTACTGGATATGAATACGCCACACCACCATCAAAATATCTGTCTGGATTTCTACTCCGCGTTTGAACATGTGGCTCGAAGTAGTATGAAGTAAAGAACGATATTTCCTCATTGACGTATTGTTCAACAATTGAACCCTCCGGTCGAGCTTTTTGTTTGGTTTTTTTCTTCAGATGAAACATAAATCGCTCGAACGGATACATCCAACGAAATTGAACTGGACCTCCTAGTGCGGCTTCGTGCGGTAAATGAACTGTCAAGTGCTCCATAACATCGAAGAATGATGGTGGAAAAATCTTCTCCAAGTTACATAGTACATTAACTATGTTATTTTGCAGTCGACGAACTACAATCCATACTCGATTTCTCGAACATAAATCTCGGAAGAATAGGCCAATACCTGTAAAATTAAAGTATTATTAGTGTATTTAACAAATATTCAAACTACATATTAATATAAAATCAACCACATACCTCCAATTGCTTCGTGTGCATGTTTGTCCATCAATTCAGAAAAACATATCGGAAGTAGTCTTTGTATGAATTCATGACAATCGTGACTTTTCATCCCTAATAACTTTCCTCCTTGATTGTCAATGCACCTTCCAATGTTAGACGCATAGCCATCGGGAAATTTCACATCTTCTTTCAACCATTTCAACAATTTATATTTCGTATCTTTTGACAATCTGAATATCGGGACTGGCGCTTTACCGTCATCACCTATATGTAACTCCCTTCGTGAGCAATATTCTTCTAGATCCTTGCGTGATTTAATATTGTCTTTCTTCTTCCCCGTGACATTCAGTACTGTATTGATGATGTTATCAAAAAAATTCTTCTCTATGTGCATCACATCAAGATTGTGGCGAAGTTTCAGATTTTTCCAATACGGAAAATCCCAAAATATGCTCTTCTTGTACCAGTTATGAGTAATTCCATAACCACCAACTCTCGGATGATTGTTCCCTCCGCAATCTATACTCCTCGGAATACCCAAAGCAAGAAGTCGTTCATACAAAATCTCTTCGCCGGTCAAAACTGGAGGAGAAGATTTCCGCACAACTACATTCCTTTTAAAATTTCTCTTGTTGCGCCGTAATGCATCATCAACAGGAAGAAAACGACGATGACAATCAAACCAACTCGTCTTTCTTCCATGTTTCAACTGAAAAGCATCTGTTTCGTCCATGCAATATGGAGAAGCCAATCGACCATGCGTTGTCCATCCAGATAACATACTATAAGCTGGAAAATCACTTATTGTCCACATGAGAGCACCTCGTAACATAAAATTTTGTTTCCTCGAGACATCGTACGCTTGAACTCCATTCCATAATTCTTTTAATTCTTCAATAAGTGGTTGAAGAAATATATCCAAACTTCTTTTCGGATGATTAGACCCGGGAATCATTATTGTTAAGAACAAAAATTCCAGTTTCATGCACATATCCGGTGGTAAGTTGTAAGGTGTCACTATAACTGGCCACAATGAATAATTCTTTCCAGACATCCCAAATGGATTAAAACCATCGGTACAAAGACCTAAATAGACATTTCGACTCTCATCCGCAAAATCAGGGTATACCTTGTTGAAGTGTTTCCACGCCTCACCATCTGAGGGATGACATATCTCTCCTTCACGACTTGAATGCTCAGCATGCCATCTCATGTCGCTTGCGGTCTCCACAGATTAATACAATCTTTTTAATCTGTCTATAATTGGTAAGTACCACATATGACGATATGGAACCGATTTTCCATTCTTTGTTAAAATAGACAATTACTCATCTCCGATGTCTCTCTCCAAAAAATCATGCAATTGTCTTGACAAACATCAATCTTTTGATATGGCAGTAAACCCAAAGATCGCATCATCTTCTTTGTCTCATAATAGGAGTCTACTACATTATTATCTTCTGGTAAATAATCTCTTACTAATTGCAATATCGAATCCATGCAATTCTCAGACAAATTATTTTCAGTCTTCAAATTCATCAAACGTGCAGACAAAGATAACTGTGATAAACCACTCCTACAACAATCATAAAGTGGATTCCTAGCACTTTCTAACATTTCAAAAAAACTTTTTGCTTCTTCATTCGGATCTTCTTCAATATTTTCGTTTCTTTCACGGAATACATTTTGCACCATTTCCACATAGGGGTTCATTTCTACATCTTGAGAAGACTCAAATTCATCATGATGTATAGTGCCCCTACTAAAGTTTTCCACAACATTACTAGATCGTGGTGCAAATTTTTCTCCATGACATAACCACATGAAAATAATTCGGGGTAAATCCTCTTAAATAAAGATGCTTCCAAACAGTTCTCTCATTAACAAATTTTTCATTCTTGCATTTCACACATGGACAAACCAACGTACCCGTTTCTTTGTAAACTTGTTGATTCGTCGCCATTGTCATAAACTGTGTGACGCCTTCTATAAACTCTTTCGATACGCTTTGAGATTCTGGATCAATTCTTCTGTACATCCATTGTCTAGAATCGAAAATGTTCGATCTTGATGAAGATGCCATTATATCGCAAACACTAAAGAAGTTACGGGGTGAAAAATATGAGAGTAGCTTATGAAAAACGGATCAATGGTTGAGGGATTATGGGGTTGTCCAAAACCCCTCCTCAATTTTGGAGGCGGAATGACATGCCCGTCTCCAAATTTGGAGACAGATGACATGCCCGTCTCCAAATTTTGGAGACGGATGACCTGCCGTGTCTAATTGGTCCGCATTTAGAAACGAATTAGGCACGACTCTTCTGTACCCAAATTTGGGGACAGATTAGTGACATATTTCATTTTTCGTCCCTAATCCGTGTCTAATCCGTTTCTAAATTTAGGGACGGAAGTGTCAGTCCCCAAATTCCGTCCCTAAAATTAAATTTTCTAGTAGTGGCACAATACGTTCCTTATATGATCATTAGCCAATCCTCTCAACCATGTAGGATATTTCGCAACCCTAAACATATAATATCAATATAATGAAGTATTAATTATGGAATATTATGTAAAGAAATGCGAGTTAACTAATATAACTATGCGAAGATGTATATTTACATTATCTTTCAACCACAAGGCATAATGTTGAAGTTGCATTTTGTTGAGTTCATCGGCATTTAAATAAAGGATATGATCATTACTTCTTATTAAATATCCTATCATAAAAATAATTTAACAAATGATCATTACCATGATGACATGACATTATATATAGCATATATTGTAATAATTTTTAAGATTATACAATTTGACTGGTAGTAACTCTTAACAATTTTAAATATATATATATGTATATATATATATATATTTACGAGTGTGATTATATTCTTATGGTGTTAGCCAATACTCCTCTGATTCTCTCTCTCTCCATATGTCCAATTGGCATAATGATCCCTCGGATGACACCAAATTTAGAATTATATTGATTATAGATAACTTTTATAATCATCTTATAAAATTTTATGTTTTATCTAAATATATGCCTCCAAGTTAAACTGAAATATGTGATCTCTTATAACAAATATTGTTTAACATCCAATACTAGAAAATGAAGATTTAGAGACTCAAGAATCTGTACCTAATCAGTTGCCACAACACGTTTATGGACTGATTAGGGACGGGGAAAAGTAGTCCGTAAATGAGCGTCATCAAATGAATACCGTCCATAATACATTTGCATATACGGACGGAAATTTTAGTCCCTAAATCGTCTGTAATTTCAGACCACACCGTCATCCGCAAAACGACGAGGAAAATCACTTATTAACGGAGGGGTCGTGATTTCAATTTTTTTTAAATTACGGACGCCTGGATTCGTCCGCAATTTTGAAAATAAATAAATAAATATTCATAAATTAAAATAAATGAAAATAAAATTTAATTTTCATTAAATTTTAGATACGTACAAATAACAATGATTAATTAAAATTTATATATATATATATATATCAAAGTTGTTGAAGGTATTTCCGTGGAGATGGCGTCGGGACGGTATGGAGATGGCATTGGGATGGATTGAGCGCAGAACAGACGACATCAGGATTGCTTGGAGGAGAGAGATAGACGGCGGCGAGACGGTGGAACTCGTACCACCGACGGAACTCGAACGGCCGCCTGAACATGCAGGAGAAAAGAGTTGGGGGAAGAGGTGGGACAAATGGAATAATGGGATATGGATGGAATTTATAGCCTTTTTTGGATAGTCGAGAAAAATCGTTCGTAAATCGTCGGCAATTACGGACTGAAGGAACATAGTCGTCCGCAATTATGGACGGAAAGAAAACGAGGCATCCTCAGTTAAGCACATAAAGCAAATGGTCGTCTACAATTTCGGACGGAAGGCCAACGGCCGTCCGCAATTGCGGACAGAAAGCAAACAGTTTTCCGCAATTGCAGACTGCAACGGGGCATCCACAATTGCAGACTGCAACGGAGCGTCCACAATGGCTGACTGCACGTGGCGTTCACAAATAGTGACTGCACTGGGCGTCCTTAATTAGGGACTCCATGGGACGTCCGCAACTAGGGACTGCAACCGAGCGTCCGCAATTGTGGAATGCAATGATGTAAGCCTTCTCAATCCATCATCCGACATTGTCCATTAATCATGAGCCTTCTCCATCCGTGACCCGACACTATTCGTCCGTCCCGAGCCTTCTCCATCCATGACCTGACACCGTCCGTCCGTGTGGAGTTAACTTTTACAATGTCTAATTTGTTTACTCTTGTTGCACAACCAATTATTGGGCATGCAATATGGACAAGCCAATCAACCATGCGTTGTCCATCCAGATAACATACTATAAGCTGGTACAACCATCAATACAAAAGGTCTAAAATAAACATTTTGACTCTTTGCTGCAAAATCAGGGTATACCTTGTTAAAGTGTTTCCACGCCTCACCATCTGAAGGATTAACATGTCACTTGCGGTCTTCTCATGTCCTAGAAGATCCGTTGCCACAGATTAGAGTTTTTCCGACATGGAACGAAGGATGTGTTTAATACTTGGTTATAGTATATATTTGATCATATTTTAGATTGATTGGTTGTTCGTAAGCTTTTATTCTTGTTGGTCACTTGAATGAATGATTATAAAAATCTTACTATATCGGGAGGTGGATTAGATTTTGGAACGTAGCTTAATGCTTTTAGTCACATAATATTCGATCTCGACGATGATGCCATCATAATCACAAAAAATAAGAAGATATGTAATAAAATATATGAGAATTGTGTATAAGAAACGAATGAAAGTTTGAAGGGTTAAATAGATAATTTCTAGACTGATTACGGACTAAGACAAATATTTGCCGACAAGTCGTCCCAAGGTCGTCCCTAAGCGGATATGTGGACGTCCCGGATGAGGGACTGTGACCCAGGGGCATCCGTAATTTTCGGACGCCCTTGGGTCGCGGTCCCTAATCCGGGACATCCACCAGATTCGTCTCCAATTCGTCTACAAATACGGACGACTTAGGGACTGTTTCTTTGTCCGCAAATTTCTGGACGAATTACAAACGTATTTTTATTCCCGTCCCTATTTCGTTTGTAATTCGTCCTCAAATTTAGGGACAATCTTGTCAGTCCACAAATTCTGTTTGGAATCTTTAAATTTTTAGTAGTGAATGGAACTGCTTTCTTTCTATCTTTTTTTATATGAAAATCCTTTCAAATGAATACATCCATATGAATTGAACCGACTTAATGAGTATTGTGTTGTCTGGTAAATGTACTTACAAATGTCTTATAACATCAAAGAAAAAATGCGAAAATACCTTTTCCAAATATAATAATATCTCGATGATATTGTTCTTCAATACAGTCTAGTTGTTTCTTTTGAAATATCTCGAACAAATATCTCTAAATAATATGTTAATTTTTCATAAAGTATCATGCACATTACTTTGTAATAGCTCCATAAATACAATTGGGATGAGTCATTGTTCTTCATGCCAATGAGCCTTGAATCCACAATATGCATACATTGAGTGATGGTTTGATGTATATCATCAGGAAATTTAATGTCCTTTGAAGTATATTAATGTCTAATATTTTGATGGGAGAAATAGATATACCTTGCACTTTTTTTTTTCTTAACCAAATTCTACCCATTTAGATGTTCTTGGTAAGATTTTTAATGAGACAATATCGTTCTTACATATCATTGATTAAGTACTTTTTTTGATCTATAACAGGGGATTTCCAAATGATTTTTACCTAATAAAGTTTTAACGAGATTTATTCTTATCAACCCCCAATAAACTCTCAACGGGAATGGGGAGTATTAAAAATAAATATATTATTATGAATGTATATATAATTTAAATATTTATATATTATAATATTTTTCAAGTTGTAACACGCCTTCTATTTATTATTTTTCATATGTAACATCATTTAATTTCGTATAAATATGTATCATTGTAAAACACATCAATTCAAAGTGAATACTACTTGAATAAAAAAGCATTTTCTCGTCTCATTACTTTGTTTGAATTATAGTTTTTATGTTTTACAATCTTCGAATTATAAATAATACAATTACAAAATAACAATTATTTTTCTTCCTTTATAAAATCTATTAACAAGAAAGACTACGAATTTAGTAATTAAAAAGCCCATCAAAATAAATATATAAATCTATAAGATGGTGTTGAAAATATATTAGAAATATCCGTATCCGAGAATTGAAAATTTGAATATCTAAAAGATCAAATAAAAATATAATATAAATAATAAAAATCGGATATACGAATATAAATACAAATATAAATAATATCATCAATATTCAATATATTTGTATACAAATGTACAAATGCTTTTATTAAATATATAAATAATTATGTATAAACCTTAAACTAAAATTATATAATTGCAAATAATCAAAATATAATGCCTAAAACTAATATATTTTGTTTCTTTGAGCTCTTTTAGTAATGTGTGCGATAACCTTATTCTTCTCCACCATCACTAGCCCTCCCAGACTCATATCCATGTCATCCCCTTCTCGTCACGACACAAATGTTAATATTCGAAATATTCGTTTCTTATTCATATTCGAACCGTATTTGATTCAAAAATATAAATATCCGAAGAAAAAAATACAAATAAAAATATAAAAAATTAGATATTCAACAAATACAAATACAAATAATATATTCAATTATTCGTAATTTTTCGTATCCATAAGTTTTAAATAAATAATTTATTTAATATATATATAATAAAATTAGTTTTAATGATCAAATTATAAATAAAAACATTATTAATTTTATTTTAAGATCAAATATAAAATTATTTGTGAGAAGAATGTGAAGAAGATGTTGGAAATTTAGATATTTTGTAGAGGTTGAAAACTACAAGTTCTAAGTACAAAACTCTTTCTTTGATGGTAAGAGATCTTTTGGTTATTCTGAAATCTACAGTTGCTTCAGAGTCAGCTTTTAGTACGGGAAGTTGTGTTTTTAGTTTGTATAATAGTTGTTTGACTGTTAATATGATTGAAGTTTTAATTTGCACTCAACATTAGATTCGTAATCCAGATGGGATTAATAATGTTATGGACACGTTGCAAGATATCAAAAAAACAGAACTTCGTAAATATATAACTTTTATTCTAGTTTTATTTTAATGTATTGATATTTAATATGGCAACCTAATATTTGTTACATTGTTTTAGATGAATTGGCGACGCTAGTGGAATCATCGATGAAGCTAAATTTAGATGATTGATAGATTGATGAGATTGGTGTTTCGTTTATTTATATTGTGTATTTTGTGAATTTGTACAATTTGAAGACTAATTATGGATTATATTTGATAATTATCAACATTTTTATAAAAAAATTTGATTTGGGTGTGCATACAGATATCCGACGAATATCCAAAAATTTGCGGATATTCAAATTTATGAATACGAATACAAATAGTAAAATCGAATATCAACGAATACGAATACGAATAGTCGAATATTTGCGGATATTCGGTATTTGCCCACCCCTAATGCTTTTACTCCATAGACTAAAATTGATTTTTTATCATTTTTTCACAAAAAAATTCAAATTTATCTAAGAAGTCCATCGTTGAAGGTTCTTTCAAGGTTTGTATTCTGGGCTAATACTGAGACATAAGTGAAGTTGAGGTGATTTATTTTTTTTACTTGGTTATAGTTATGTAAAACGGACGAGTTTGATATTGTGTACATAAACAAATTGGTTACGAAGCTATTGAAATTATAATCAAAACTAAATATGAACTACTAACGTGAAGATTAATTGGTTACGAAGCTATTATAATCAAAATTAAATATGGACGATTAATGTGAAGATTAATATAAACGTTTTGAGTTTCTTTTTATAGATTAAATTTTTTATAGATTAAATTGGTTACGAAGCTATTCGGTTTTTATTTTAAAAATAATTTAAAATTCGAACTCGTATATCTTATGAATACTAGATTTTTCTTATCTGATATCTGAATTTTTAGATTTAAAATTAAATAATACAATCGAATATTCATAATACATATGAATACATACAACTTCGGATATCCATTAATTTTCCATCTCTATCTACAAGCTAAAACTTCATAATTATTATAAAACAAGAATAAAACGATTTTTTATTTCTTATTTGATGTTACCTTTTTTCACATTGAATCAAATAGTATTGTAATATATTTCATATTTTTTAAAGAGTATAAATAAGTAAATCATATATGATTTGGGTTCAAACATGAATATCTTAAGAGTAATAATAAATTTCCCTCATATCTTCTCTTATTCTTTTACATATTTATTTTTTTATATTGTATTTTTTACAACACGGATTTTAATAACACTTTTGAAAAATGCTATTATTATTAATTGTACTTATTCGTAAAAATAAAGAATTAGTGAAATTTAAAAAAAATTATAAACTAGTGCTGCTTTTATTGATTTTTTCCATTTGTTATATTAAATTTTAGTTTCTGATTTGGATTATGTTAGTTTTTTGGTATTCTAAATTTTGTTATTGCTATTTAAATTTGTAAAAACATATCGGGAAAAATTTAAAATGAAATGCATAGCACTGATGCTAGGATACTCCACGACGTGGAAGGCAGCTCTAAGGCCCGTGGCACGTGGTGGCGCTTCCATCAGAAGGGGTTGGAGAAAGTTTTGTCTCGACCATCGACTAACCGAGGGTTTGATTTTTTCCATTTGTTATATTAAATTTTAGTTTCTGATTTGGATTATGTTAGTTTTTTGGTATTCTAAATTTTGTTATTGCTATTTAAATTTGTAAAAACATATCGGGAAAAATTTAAAATGAAATGCATAGCAAAGAAACAACCACAAAACAAAAACAATATATATATATATATAATAATAGTAGATGCTATTTGGTGACATGTTTTGAACCCTTGTTACACTTATAAAAATTCAATTATTCAATCGAATGTCAATATGATAAATGTTATGTTTAAGTGTATTCAAAATTTTTTTTTCAAATGATTTTGGTGCTCGGTGTTCGTTAATTTATATCGAACTTCCAAAGTAGAAAAGGAAGGTAACTTTGAAAACCATATGTCATCAAAGGATATGAGAAAAATGAATAAAGCTATGATCCAGATTTGTTTTCTACATTTATTTTATCCATTTCATTCTTGTAAATCATATATAATGTTTTAACTTTATTTTTTACATTATAGTCAATTGATGGGATGTTTACGGAACGGACACACCTCATTTGAGAAAAATGGCGATGCAGATTCTTTCTTTAACAACTAAGTCATTAGGATGTGAACATAATTGAAGTACTTTTGAAGGAGTAAGTGATTTTGAAAATCATTTTTCTTAATTTTTTGTTATAGTTGTATGAATGATCATTTATGTTCTTATGTAGGTACATACGTAAAAACAAAACCGATTTGATACCAAAAGTTTGAACAATCTTGTTTATGTTCAATTTAATGCGAAGTTGATAGTTAAAAAAACAAATGAACAAATTTTTGGATGTACTTCTATTTAATGATTCATATCATGTTCAAGATTGTATTGTTGATAGTAGAAAAACAGAAGACGAATCAAAGAAAACAAATGAAGAATCAAACCAAGAAAATGCGATGACGTGTGAGGGTTCAAGAGATCAAGTGGACGATTTACTTATGGTTAGATAGCTTGATGAATTTGATTTTAATTCTAAAGAAGAAGAAGTTAACATAGAGTTTGAATCCAACGACGAACAATTCAATAAAAAAATATAGAAAAATATAATTAGATGGTTAGAAAATTTACTTATTTGTTTCAATTTAATTTATTTGTGTACGGTTTTAAACAATTAAATATTTATAAATATTTAAATTATATTATATACATACATATATGTAATATATCCGTCTAGATTCAACCTACACGCTAGATGTCCAATCATCTAAGTTTTCTTTACCTTGCAAAAGAAAGATAAAGCCAAAAGAACATTGGAAAACAATATTTCTGTTATATGTCAGATTTTTATTGAGGTTGTTGTTCCTATTAAAAACACGTATAGACCCTTTTTTTATTTTTTTATAATCAGTGAATAATTTTGTTCTTCTCTCTTTTTTGTTTTTAAAATAAAATGATAATAATAAAAATATTGAAAAAATGTTTGACCAGTGCTTCTGTGGGCGGAATATCAGATATACCCTCATAGTGCTAAACCACTTCAAAAATACCCTTCCTAAAATAATTATTAAATCAGAAAAAACAAGTGAAGAAAAGAAAAATTTGCCTTTAATGTTCGAACGTGAAAAAACCCACGTTCTGCATTTTTTCGACGTGAAAAACTGTCAAACCGTGTCAAAAGCAAGAAAGCCGAACAGTTTTTCGACGTGAAACATGTACAAAGTTTATAGCAAGAAAGAATAAGTGATGTTGAACTTAAGAGGGATCGATTTGAAGGTGGCAAGAATAAAATTGACTAGAATGAGCAGCAGCAGTGAAGAAGAGAGCACGAGTCAATCTTCAATGGCGTCAATAAGTGTAAGTAGATCGATTTCTAGGGTTTTGCAAACTGTCGAGTCACAAAATGGTTTATTGATTTGAAATGGGTGAATGCGAGTGAATCGGTTAATTCGCAAAGATCGTAGGAGTTGCATGATCATCTTCGACTTAGTGATTTCGGTTGTCTCAGTGAGTGGGTTGGGTCGCAATGGTCATTTGAGCGTCGCAGGCGGTCTAAGGGTCGTTTGAGTCGCATGGATCGCTAATGTCATTGAGTCGCAAGGGTAGTTTGAGTCGCAAGGATCGTTTGAGTCGCGTGGGTCGCTTGATATTATGCCCCGTTGGTCGCTTGATATTATGGCCTGTGGGTCACTTGAGTCAAATGGGTTGCTTGAGTCTTAGTAAGTCGGTTGAGTGTCACAGAGTGTCTGAAGGTCGTTTGAGTCGTATGGGTCGCACGGGTCGGTTGGATCGCATGGGTCGCTTAAGTCGGTAGAAGTATAATGTATTCTTAATTGGTCATTT
>CM071863.1:46818710-46846337 GCA_036759665.1 Gynandropsis gynandra
ATTGATGAAGGTTCAAATGTCTATCCTACTAAATCACTCCGTGATTATATGGGACAGGAAGGAATTGTGGTTCGTCTTAAACGGTGTTCCCATCCAGTACTCTATAGTGGAGCACGCACTAATTTTCGGATTGAAATGCGGACCATATCCCAAAGGATGGGAGTCCATAAGGGGTTGTGAAGGCGAAGAATTACGACGACCGGAAGAGGTTGGCAACTTTGATGTTGTTAGCGCAAGTTATGGCTCACAAGCCTTCACCAGAAAACTCTATCGGACATGATCTCATTGTTTGATGACTTGGAATTTTTGTGAAGGCTTTCTATGGGGGCGTTACACATTCGAGAAGATTGTGGATACTTGCCGCAAGCACGTTAGTGGGGAATCACCGAAACCAAAATGGTATTGTGGCGGTTTCATGATCCCACTAATGGTAAGTCGTATATATTATTCGAATAACTTGAATGTTTTCGTACTTTTTGCATTCTTATCATTTTGTTTTAATGTTTCAGTTACTTCCATTTGAAACCATCCTTAGTTTGGGCGAAAAGAGATGGTATGTTGAGGTTGTGGATGCACGTCCATCATGCCTAAGAATGTGCAAGAAGATGGTTAAATCAAGTTTTAATCCGAATTATGTAGATGTGATAAGGCAGATCGGAGATTCTAAGGTAACAATTACACAAGGGTCACAAGGGAAACAAGGGTCATAGAGGGTAATAATGGTTATTTTTTGTTTTTCAGGATATTCTAAGTATTCTTCGTGCTGACCACAAAGAGGAAGCTTTAATTTCTTATCTATAAGATTACGAGGGATGTGACGATCTCGATGTTCAGATATGGATGGAACATATTCATAGAGATCCGAAGGGTATTTATTGGGAGGATATCCGTAAGCAAGAACTGCTGACATGGAAAGCAACTCTTGGTGATAAAAAGGGAAAGAAACGGGGACTAAGAGGAAGGATAGTGTGAGTGAAAAATAGAGGTCAGAGATGACGAAGAAAAGGATGGGTAGGTGTTGTTGATACTGATGTTGCAGTCCCTCTGACACTGGAATAGAAATTAATAGAGGAAATAAGGAAGTCGGAGAAAAGAATCATCAACGCCATAAGAGACCTTCTAAGGGATGTCGGGATTCATTTGCCTAATCCAAAATCAAAGGCTGCCGAGAAAGTTGCAAGCACCAGAAACCAATCTTCCGGCACTGTTAGTGATTATGATTTTGAATTCCTTCGACGTCCAAATCCAGTGTCAAGAAAAGAGCCAAGCGGGAGTCGGTTGACTCTGGAGATGGCTTAGAAGAGGATTTGGCAAACATTTCTCCTGATGAAGTTCCACCAAGTAAGTAATATTTAGTGAAAAAGGTCATTTGAGAGTAAATTTCCATCGAGAGTCGGCATGGGTCGCAAGAGTCGGATCGATCGCAGGAACATATAAGTCGTAGGGTCGCATAAGTCACAGGGTCGCTATAGTCGCATGGGTTTCATATGTCCCATGGGTCTCTAGGTCGCTAAAGTCGCATGGGTCGCATGTGTTACATAATCAATGTAACGAACGATGAGTCTAATGAATGAAGTAATTTTATGCAGATACTCTAATGTGTCATGTCAAAGAGGTGCATACTAAAGATACTTTAGTGGGTCCTATCGATGATGTCGCCGACGAGGTTCTGCCAAGGATACTGCATCAGTGGGTCTTGTCCAAGAGGTCACCGCTGTTGTCAAAGTACCACCAAGTAAGTACGGTTATTTGAGTCATAGAGGTCACATTGGTCGCATAGGTCGCATGGTCGCATAGGTCGCATTGGTTACCATATGTTTAATGAAGTAAATTCTATGCAGGTGTTGGACCTTTGTCGAAGGAGTCTGCGTCATATGTTGAACCTCCGTCGACGAAAAGAGCAAGTACAGTGCGAGGGAGAGGGCGATGGAAAGATGTTGATGGAGAACCCACAGAAAATGTAGAGTCGGATCGATCGCAGGAACATATAAGTCGTAGGGTCGCATAAGTCACATGGTCGCTATAGTCGCATGGGTTTCATATGTCCCATGGGTCTCTAGGTCGCTAAAGTCGCATGGGTCGCATGTGTTACATAATCAATGTAACGAACGATGAGTCTAATGAATGAAGTAATTTTATGCAGATACTCTAATGTGTCATGTCAAAGAGGTGCATACTAAAGATACTTTAGTGGGTCCTATCGATGATGTCGCCGACGAGGTTCTGCCAAGGATACTGCATCAGTGGGTCTTGTCCAAGAGGTCGCCGCTGTTGTCAAAGTACCACCAAGTAAGTACGGTTATTTGAGTCATAGAGGTCACATTGGTCGCATAGGTCGCATGGTCGCATAGGTCACATTGGTTACCATATGTTTAATGAAGTAAATTCTATGCAGGTGTTGGACCTTTGTCGAAGGAGTCTGCGTCATATGTTGAACCTCCGTCGACGAAAAGAGCAAGTACAGTGCGAGGGAGAGGGCGATGGAAAGATGTTGATGGAGAACCCACATAAAATGTACTTCAAGAACCCGTAAAGAAGGTGGTTCAAAAACCTGAAGGGGAAGGGGAGTTTGTGTGGAATCCCAAGGGATTAGTAAAGGGCGAGATAACCCGATTTCCTTCGTTTGTTGATGCTACCGGTGAAAAGTTAACTAATCTATATGTGTTCCTGAATACACCTCGACATGAGCGGTGGTGGAAATCTAAGCTAGATCGGGGGCCAAAGTTTTGAGAGATTATATTAATGGCCAACGTATGGCTTAAATATGATGTAAGTTTTTTTAAACCCATAGTCTCACAGAGTTTTATGTCATATGTATTCATGTGTGTTAATTGTTTTCTTTGCAGTAATTGGATGAGGCGTTGATGGTGTTGTCTTTTTGCATGACATTCATGCCCGTTGTGTATCAGAATTATTACGTTGGTCATGTTGCTTTCATGTAGACGCTCTCGCTGTGAATGTACGAGGATATGGAAACTTTGCCGGAAATTCTTAGTGATTTTTTGAATGCCAAGTATCCATTCAGAAGTACGAAGACACCCATGAGTGATTTCGAAGGTTTTGCCTCAGTCTAAACATTCCATCGGAGAAAAGTCGATGGGTAGGATGTCATTGGGTAGCCATCAAAGTGGATTTCAAAACCCAGTGCATCACAGTATACGACTACCAGAGAAGAATTAAGGAAACACATATCGATCCGGTGATTGAGAAGATAAGAAAAGATGTCCCCAAGATGCTCATTCTCGGAGGGTTTCCTTATTTGGCTTCTGGAGAAGATGAATGGAAGTATGAGTATTATGAAGGTTTGTCACAGAACCAAAGCGGGAATGACTGTGGTGTTTTCTCCTACAAATTCGTAGAAGCCTCGTTAATGAGAAGGAATGATACTTTTCACTTAATTTGCAACGACAATGTTACTTCCATGCGTGAGAAGATGACGGCTAATATATTTAGTAATGAAAAACGTATCGATCCACCCCGAGATTAACTTGATATTTTGGTACATTGTTTTTTTTTTTTGGAATGGAAGATGTAAATATTTAGTACATTGTTATTTTTTACATATTTGGTATATTGTCACAGGGGTCAAAGGGTCGCATAGGTACAAGGGTCGCAGAGGTACAAGGGTCGCACGGTCGCACTGGGTCACAGAGCCTCATGCGATCCTTGCGACCATTGCGGCCATTGCGACCCTTGCGGCCCATTTGTCCATTTCGACCCTTTCGACTTGTCTTTTCAATGTCATACTACTGGCTTTTCCAGTGCTAGGTATGCTTTTTATTTTACCAATGCCACATTCAAGACCACTGTGACACGTCTATGTTACCCCTATATTAAAAGGTTCACCAAATTTTTTAAGTATCACCATAACACCCATTTGAGATGAGAATGAATCGGGAGAATCCTATCTCTCTCCTCTCTTCGTCTAAGTTTCTAACCCTAAATTCTCTGAAAAATTCTTGTTACCTTTGTGACTGTGTTGATCTTCGTCACGAAGGTCACATGGTGGACGCATGGCATCGTGTTGTCTATTTGTTACTCAAGGTCTTGGTAATCGTCAGACTCAGACATCAAGATGTATCCGTGTTACCTAAGGTCATGGTTGGAGGTCAACTTGGAGAAGGCGTTGAGTTACACACGACTCTCTTTACGGGGGAGAGCTCCGATGTGTCTCTAAAGTCGGAAAATTTGACCTTTGTGACCTTTGAGACCTTATGTAACATTTTTTTCCTTTTACTTCTACTTTTTTCTTGCCTTTTTTTGTAACCGTTGTGACCTTTGATACCTTATGTAAACTTATGTAACTTTTTTTGTAACTTTTGTGACCTTTGTAACCTTTGTGACCTTATGTAATAAATATTTAAACGTTAAAAATGTCTTATTTTGCATCTATTGTTCGTAAGGTTATGACCCATCCGACTCATGCGATCCAATATGACCCGTTATGCGACCCTCAATCAGATTAAATTAGAATCAAGTTTAAACGGGAACCCATCCGACGCATGCGACCACATATGACCCATGTACGACTCATGCGACCTATACGACTCATGTGACTTGTCGTTTTGCTGTCAGACTCTTGTCTTCTGACCCATGTGATCCTTCCGACCCATGTGACCCTTCCTACCCATGTGACTTGACGTTTTACTGTCAGACTCCTTTCTTCCAACCCATGTGACCCTTCCGACCCATGTGAGCCTTCCGACCCATATGACCCTTCCGACCCATGTGACCCTTCCGACCCATGTCTATAAGTTAACGTCTACGTCTCTTCTTTTAGTATGCGTATCTAACCCTAATTTCTATGAAAAATATTTTTTTACCTTTGTGATCTGCGCGTCGTAGTCACCATTGTCGACCCAGGGCATCGTGTTGTCTATGTGTTACTTAAGGTCTTGGTAATCGGCAGATCAATCTCTATGTAGTCACTGACGATTTGCAAAGGTGACATAGGTGACGGTGTTGGATCACTCTTGAAATGTGACTGGAAGACAAAGTACATGGCAGGAGATAACTCTGGATAGCAATACCAAACAAGAAGAATGCAGAAGACTGGAAGACGAAGTACGTGGAAATAGAATGCGTGTAGAGTGTTTGATTGACGTTGTAAATGTAATGTTTTGATTTAGAATCTTTGATCGACCCTTTCGACCCATGCAATCCTCAATTGGCATTAATTAGTTTGATGTTGTAAATGTATTGTTTTGATTGGTTTTTGTCATTTTATCATTATAAATTAGTAAATTCGTCGAGTTCGCATCTATTGATCCATATATGCAACCAAGCGACCCATGCCCTTATCAATATGACATTATCAATATTTTTGAGTTGTATATGTCTAATTTAGAATCAATACAGATAATAATATAAATAATATCGACATTTGAACAAAATGTTGAATTTATTTTTTGAAATTTTCTCAAACTCATTCAACGAGTTCTTAAAACACTACTATCACTTTTGAAACACAGGCATTGGTTATACACAACTCAACTAGGGACACATGGGTCATAATATGTTTTAACCATTGATTGACGTTGTAGATGTATTGTTTTGATTGTTTTTTATCATTTTATCATTATAAACCCGTAAATTCGTCGAGTTTGCATGTATTGATCAATATATGCGACCAAGCGACCCATGCGACCCTCATTTGTCATTAATTAGTTTGACGTTGTAGATGTATTGTTTTGATTGGTTTTTATCATTTTATCATTACAAACCCGTAAATTCGTCGATTTCGAATCTATTCATCAATATATGCGTCCAAGTGACCCATGCGACCCATGTGACCTTCAATTGGCATTAATTAGTTTGACGTTGTAAATGTATTGTTTTGATTGATTTTTGTTATTTTATCATCATAAACCCGTATATTCGTCGATTTCACACCTATTCATCAATATATGCGACCAAGCGATCCATGCGACCCATGCGACCCTCATTTGGCATTAATTAGTTTGACATTGTAAATGTATTGTTTTGATTGGTTTTTGGACTTTTGTCATTATAAACCTGTAAATTCATCAATTTCGCATATATGCGACCCGTGCCACCCTCAAGTTTGATTGGTTTTTGATATTTTATCATTTTCACTAAAATTCCCGCAGAACTTTTCATTAAAATTTGAAAAAACATATTGAATTCCATCTGATGGTGATTCGATGTCAGGGTCATATCTTTTCGTATTCCAGCCGTTTCATTTTTTTGAATAACGAGACACTCTCTCTAACTCTCATCATCTTCCATCCATTTTTTGTCGAAAATGCAACATTTTCCTACTTTCATCAAAATTATTATTCCGAGCTTTCTGGAGAACTACCTTGTAATATCCTTCATCTCTATCATTCGATATGTTAATTTAGAGAATCTAAATATTTGACTTTTTCTTCGATTTTTGTTACAGGACATTCCGACGAAATTCTTCGATAAGTATATTTAGAGGAAAACGAGGGATGACAACACAGGAACGCTTAAATCGTATGTGTCTAACAAAACATGGGAAGTTAAGTTGGATGGCTCAAGATTCATTGATGGATGGAAAGATTTCTCCAAGGACCATGATTTTCGTATTCGGGATTTCTTAGTTTTCTGTCACGAAGGTGACATGGTTTTTCACGTCACTAGTTTCGGAGATGATATGTGTAATCTACAATATGCATCATCTCTATCATCATCATCATCCGTAGAAGCAGGGTCATCTTCTTCTGGTCAGAGGATTTTCACGGTACCAGTCATGCGTTCAAATATGGCTGTAGATGTAGTGGTAAGTGAACTCAAACCGATTTATTCGATTCATCAAATCTGGCCGTATATGCATTAGTTTGGCGTTGTTGTAAATTTATTCGGTTATCGTAGATACTTCCAATAGTGTTTGCGAGGTCGAGTGGTCTTTGCAGTAGACGAAGTAAGATTGATCTGATAATCAATTACAGACAGATTTGGCATCGCCATGGGTTGGAAAAGTTTTGTCACGATTATGGCTTTAACGTGGGTTGTACCCTCAAAGTCGAACTGCACGTCGTTCATGATGTATCTTGTCTACCGTTTTCCCCTCTATGAAGGCCTATAATCAACATAGATTGAATTCCGTTGTATTTTGATTGCTTTGAACCTCATTTGAACAACAAAATTCATGTTTGTATTTGGTTAGTTTTTTAACTATTATTCAATAGAATGTATTATTGTTAGTATCGATGTTTTTTTGGATTTACTATTATTGTAACTAGAATCGCAGAGGGTCCAAGGGTCGCAGGGGACAAAGGATCATGAGGTACAAGGGTCGAAGGGAGATAAGAGTCGCAGATGTCCAAGTGGTCGCAGAGGTACAAGGGTCGAATAGAGACAAGGGTCGAAGGGAGACAAGGGTCGGAGAGGGAAAAGGGTCGCACGGTTCAAGGGTCTAAAAAAATGTTTACTTTTTTTATTATGGAAGATGTAATTTGGTACATTGTTCTTTTTTAAACAATTTATTCATATTATTTATAAATAATTTTTAATTTTTGGGAATGGATCATTCAACTTTATACATTGTTGTTTTTTTAAAAAATTATTCGTATTATTTGTAAATAATTTTTTAATAATAAAACGTAAAGGGTCGCAGGGGTCCAATGGTCGCAGAGGTACAAGGGTCGCACCATTTGTCCCTTGCGAACCTTTTACTCGTTCGACCCTTGACCTTGCGACTTTTTACCCGTTCGACCCTTTTACCCCTGTAACCCTTTACCCCTACGACCCATGTGACCGTGTGGTCATGTCTTTTCGAATTCCATCTAACTTCGATTCAATGTCATGTCTTTTTCGAATTCTAGCCATTTTTTTTTTCCAATCCATTTTTTCCTCTCGTCATCTTCCATCTATTTTTTTCCGAAAATGCTACATTTCCCTCATTTCTTCTCAGAGATTCTTGTGCAGCATCTGTACTACCTTGTAATCTTCTTTAAAACACTCCGTCGATATGTCACATGTAGAGAATGTACATATTTGACTTTGTTTTTCGTTTTTTGTTACAGAACACTCCGAAGATCTTTTTCGATGAGTGTATTTACGGGAATACGAGGGACAACAACATTGCAATGATAACATCGAATGCGTCTAACAGAACATGGGAAGTCAAGTTGGATGGCTCCAAATTCACTAATGGATGGACAAATTTTTACAACGACCAAAACATTCGTATTGGGGATGTCGTACTTTTTCGTCACGAAGGTTACATGGTCTTTAACGTCACTAGGGCCACTCCTGATGAGAGGGTTTTCATTGTACCAATCACGCGTTCAAATCTGGCCCTAGATTCATTGGTAAGTGACCTCGAATCGATTCATCATATATAATTTGGTTATTATTTATTCAACTTTTATTCATTTATACTGATATAACTTGGTGATGTCGCACACACTTCCGATAGGGTTTGCGAGGGAGAACGGTCTTTGCCGTAGACGATGTCAGATAATGATGTACCTCGATTGCGGAACGTTCGATTTTTGGCTAGCAGCTTTAAGGCCCGTGGGTCGTGGTGGCGTTTGCATCCGAGGGGGTGGAGAAAGTTTTGTCATGAAAATAGACTGAACGTGGGTTGTTCCATCATAGTAGAAAAGTTCTCCATTGGAGGAGAACCTGTGCTTCGATTTGTCAACAACAAATTTTGATTTGAGTTGTATTTTGATTTCTTTGAACCTCCTTTTAACTTGAACTTCATTTGATCTTTTGGATTTACTATTATTCAATTGTTAGTGTTATTATTAATATCGTTGTTTTTGTGGATTTACTATTATTGTAACAAGGGTAGCAGATGGACAAGGGTCGAAGGGGGACTAGGGTCGCACGGGTCCAAGGATCACGAGGGACAAGGGTTGCGAGGGACAAGGGTCGCACGGGTCGCGAGGGATAAGGATCATACCGGTCCAAGGCTCGCGAATGTACAAGGCTCATAGATATTTGAACCAATTATTTGTAAATAACTTGATAAATTATTATTTTCAAAATTTTGTTCATATTATTATTAAATAATTGTATTGTAAATAATAAATTATTTTTACTATATTGTTAGTATCGCTGTTTTGGTGGATTTAGTATTATTGTAACAAGAGTCGTAGAAGGACAAGGGTCGTAAGGTCCAAGGGTGGCAGGGGTCCAAGGGTCGAAGAGATACAAGAGTTGGAGGGGTCTTAAGGGTGAATAGGTCCCTTTGTGACACTTGTACCTTTACAACTCTTTTACCTCTTCGACCTTTGGACCCCTGCGACCCTTTTACCCTCTTCGACCTTTGGACCCTTGCGACCCTATCCTAAACTCTATGACCCTTTGACCTCTTTGCGACCCCTTTACCCCTATGACCCTTGGACACCCTCTGTGACCCAGTGCAACAGTTTTTCTGCTGAACGTGCTTAATTGCAAGTTTCTTTGTTGACAACAGACGATTTTAATCTATTGGCAGCAAATCTGATGCCGTTTTCAAGCTACTCTCGCCGAATTTGTCATGGTTTGGGAGAACAGTTATTTTTGCGCTATAGTAGAGAAAAATCGAGGTGATCTGGAGGAGAGAGGAAAATTGTCGACAAGATTAATATGTGATTATCAATATTTAAAAGTAGATTTGAAGTTTAAACTTTTTTTACAGAGAAAGATATTTTTGAAACACTTTAATCTTACGAAGATATTTTGAAGTTTTCGGTCCTGTGTCAGATTTTAATCAAGGTTATTGCTAATCCTATTAAAAAAAACGTGTGGATCCATTCTTTTTTACAATTCTCAGTTTTTTTGTTTTAAAAATGTAATAATAATAATAATAATAAAATTTATAAATGATTTTTTTTAAAAATCATAATGATGATGATAAAGTATTATATAAAAACTTTTGAAATATTGTTTAATAATAATAATAATAGCTATTAATGAAATACCTATTATCATTTATAAATAATTTTTTGAAAATCATAATAATAATGGTGATGATAAAGTATTACATAAATGATTTTAAAGATAATAATAATAATAATAATAATAATAATAATAATAATAATAATAATAATAATAATAATAATAATAATAATAATAATAATAATAATAATAATAATAATAATAATAATAATAATAATAATAATAATAATAATAATAATAATAATAATAAGAGCTATTAATAAAATTATTGAAAAAATATTATTTAAAATTGAATTTAAAATAATTATTAACAACAGCTGTATGATAAAATAAAGAAGATTGAACCATCTATATTTAATATTATAGAATGAGATTAAATCTAAATTTAAATTGAGATACGAAACAAAAACACATTTATAATGTTTTTAATTTATAAAAAATTAAAATATGTATATATTGAGCGCATAAAAAACATTATATAAATTTGGACGGAAATCTAACGGCTAAAACATTGATACATCACTTATTTGATTGTTCAAGTACGAATTCTCTTTTATATAGATAAATAAAAAATTCAATCAAATTAATTTTCATATTTAAAAAAATTATACGAGAAATTGTTGGCGTTAACGTAATATATGTAAATTCTCAAATCTTGAAAAAAGAAATAACAATAGAGTTGAAAAATTAAATAATAGATATTTTAAATCGAAGACACCTTTAATAGATAATCTCACTATTTAAAAAAATGTAGTACGAAAAATCTTCAAATACCTATTTAGTCCAAAACTCTCAATTTAGAATAATACGTTTACGTGGTCAAAGGAAAACCGGATAAAATGATTTTTTTTCGGATAAATTATTTGAAAAATTCGTATCTATTTAAAAGAAGAATTTTAAAAATATCTTTGTAATGTTAAAGAGTTTTAAAAATATTTTTTTAAAGAAAGAAAAAATTTAACTTCAAAATTCAATCCTTTAAAAAATCAAAATTTTCTGCATGAGTTTTGTTGTATCTCAATGGAAAGCAGAAGGAAGAGGACCCTACAACCCAACAAACTAATCTGACCCTACGACTCTGCGACCTTATAATCCAATTCGATTCTGCAATCCAGTACGACCTTGTGACCCTGCGACCCTATTCGTCTTCATGACCCAGTACGATCCAAAATTGCTTGAAATCGCCGAAAATCGTCGGAATTCGCCGGAAATTACCGTAAATAGCTCGAAATCATTGGGAATCGCTAAAAATTACCGAAAATCGCTAAAAATCGCTGGAAATTACTCGAAATCACTGAAAACGTTGGAAACCACTGAAAATGGTTAAAATATCGTTGGAAATTGCTCGAAATTGCTGAAAAACGTTCAAAATTACTGGATATTACTCGAAAATAGAAGAAAATCGCTCGAAAATGGAAAGAAATCCTTCTCAATCATGTTTCCTTACTCTCAAATTTGTTTTTTCCTTCCCTCAAATTTATCTCTCTCTTTCTTGTTTTTCACTGACAAAATATAATATACATATATATTTTCTTCAAAATTTTTTTCATTAGATTTATGAGTATATTTTTAAAGTGTTATAACCTACGAAAATATATAAAATATTTTCCCACTTAAAATTCGTTCTGAATCCAGAAAATATTATTCGAATTTGCTGCAAAATATTCATGAATAGCAAAATATGCAAAATTATTAAAATATTCCTAATTTTATATTATTTAATAATACCACCATTCCCCTCTTACTCATTAGTTTCTCTCTCCACCTCCCTCACACCCTCTTGCCTCTCCCACCTCTCTTTTGCCTCGCTCATCTCCATACCATCGGAACTCATTTTCCGACCGCCGGACGTCCTTCGTTTGTCGACTGCCATTGCTTTTGCGTTGTCGTCCCTCTCTGCAACTCGTGACAATGCCTTACGACCGCTTTGCTAGAGCTTCCAGCGAACCAAGCCATGGAGCTCCTCCATTTCTCCGATTCCTCTTGTTCTTCGACGACTGTACCGACTCATCTCTTCGAGCGTGAATCTGGATATGGTGGCTCCATCGGAGCATAACGGGAATGCCTTGACAGAGACCACGAGGTCGGTGTCATCGAATTCAAGCGCGAATCTGAATATAGACAAGGGTGAGCTCGGTGTCACAGATGGAGCATAACGGGAATGTCTCGACAGAGACCATGAGCTCGGTGTCATCTCTTCTTTAATGTCGTTTGTCCATCTGTGAATCTTTGATCGATGTAATTGCCATGCCATTTTCTTTTGTTTTCTCTCTAATTGATTCGGTGTTGATAGAGAACGGTTGATTTGAGGATTTCATGAGAAATTTTAGTTTCGATTTATAGATTTTTAGGAGAGATTTTTTAATTGCCTTCGAGAATTAAATCGGTTTCGGGTATTTGCCGGTTACCCGACTTATTGCTCTGGTATTCGAGTCGCGGTTATTCATATTTTTCGAATTTTACAGATTCAAATTAGGTTATAAATCTATTATCCGTTTTCGGATATTTGAGTCTGGCTATCCACATTTTATAGATTCGAGTTGGGATTTTAAATCTGTTATCTGTTTAGATTTGGGTGCCTTAAAAATTCGGATATCCGACACATATCTATCTCGGGTCGGACAATCAATCGTGTGAACTTTTAACGGTTTCAACTAAGAAGAATTTCCTTCGGGTGATAAAAGGTGACACTTTAGATTGTACGTGATGGAATAATAGAGGAGTGAGGTAAAGAAACAAAACGATAATGTCTAAGCTCGAGCAACTAGTTGAATAAAAGCAAAATGATGGAAGAAAAAAAAACATAGAAGCCGATAATATACAATGATTTTTTTTTAAATATCGATAAAAGGTTGATGCTTAAATAAAAGAGAGTCGCAAGGTGGGATTCGATCTTCTTGGTGTTGTTCTAATTATGTCATATTTTTTTATATTACAATTATATTGTACAATTCGTTTGGTTATGTTATGTTTATTAAATGGATTGGAATGAATACTGTCAAAATAAAACATTTCTTACATCGAGAAGCATATAGGTCTAGAAAAAAACTGAAAATTCTAAAATCTAATCCATCATTAATCCAAACAAAAAGAAAAAAATATGGGAAATTATGATTTCAAGTTTTGATTCAATTATAAAATTATAAAAATCACGAATTTATATTCGTGTTTTCTTATTTTATAGGTGGATATCTGCATATACCAGATCTATATATTAAAAAGATAATTTTTTTCTATCTTTAGAAAGTTTCTCGTCTCTCCCCCTTCCACGTCACTCTATATATTAATTAAAAAAACTAATTCCATTTCCGTTTTCTCCTACGATCACTCTTTCTTTCTCCCACTAGGAGGAATACCGAAAGGCCCTAAAAAACTGAAGCCACCGCACAAAATCGATCTACCCTCTCTCCCATGAGGAAGAATACCGAGCGATTTACAGAGCTGTAATCACCGGAAACAGTAGCTTTTTGGAGGCTGGAGATAAGTTCAGGAAGCAAAGCAGGCCATGCCTTCGGGAAATCGTGCTTGCCAATGACGGCTAGGGCTTCGCTCAACTGGCTCTGGATACGAGGAGAAGCAGACAACATTAAGGAGACGATGAGGGTTTTGATCTGATCTTCCTCCAAATCGACAATCGGAGTGAGACCCGAATCACCGGCAGGTACCCATCGAGCGCGGAGATGATACTTGAAGTTGACGGCGGCCGCGTTGCGGATCTGTTCGTCGACGGATGGCTCTGCCACGAGACGAAGGACGGCGAGGCCGTAGTTTGGTTGGTCAGCCGCTTCAGAAAGCCGTAGTTGATGTGGCGGAGCCCCGGTAACCAGTTCAACGACCCAACTTCAAGTACCGTCAACCTAACATTGAGCTCTAAGGATGCGATTAGCAACACTATGAGTGTGCACAGGTAGATTCTTGTCGCTCACATTAGATTTTGCGCGATGCAGTTGTCGGATCGGTGGTCGAGGCAACAACGACCGCTAGCGTCTTCCACCTTCATTGTCGAGATCTCGGATTGTGACGATGTTGAGGTATATATCGAAACGTTGATGTTGATGTATTGCAGGGATCTGAGGAAGAAGCTGATGAGACATGACGTGCCTAGGGTTCTTGGAATTTGGTAATGTGAGAAATATTCAACTCGAACTTGGTTGTTGAATTATGACGTTGGTTAAGGAAAGTAAAAAACTTGGTAATGTGAGAAATATTCAACTCGAACTTGGTTGTTGAATTATGACGTTGAGGAAAGTAAAAAACTGTCGGTTTAAGAATTTGCAACTCATATTTCTCTTGTTAAATCCAAGAACACGATTTAAGAACTTTTCATTGCTGAATCTGAATTTGCAATGTGAATTTGCAATGAGATGTTACTTGCTACTTAGTTTCTTGATTGGATATGGTGATGTCGGGCGTACTGAAATGTACGATCAAGCATGATTTTCGAGTTCGTCTGGTGCTCCTTAGGTTGCGGCTGCAATCGGGTTTGATGCTGGGGTACTGTCATATCTCGAGTACTTGGAAGCAGCTCCTTGGTCCGAAGATGAAGAAGAGAAAATTGCTTCGCTGTTATCTGAACTACACGTTGAAAACGTAGGGGCAAAAGAAGCATCCTCTCTCTCTTTTTGCTTCTCACCCATTTATTAAAATATGATAATGTCACAGTAAAACCTTTTGGTAATTCCATGTTTCTTCCATTTCAGGATCTGAGTTCCCACCTTCCGGAGTATCCTAAGCTTCCTCTTATTCTTTTGGTACATTTTGCTTGTATATATAATTTTACAAAAGTATCCTTATTTTTGTTATAATTACGGAGCCATTATTTCGATGGTATTGATCACTCACATATCCACACATGCCTCTTTCTTATTGTTCCCTAGCCAATTAGTTTCCGATTAGAGGAGGCATAACTTCTTTGCCCTGTTCCTTCCCTCTCCATCTTTCTGTCACCAACATTTTCTTCTCCAGGTCATCCTCTCTGCATCATTCTTTTTTTTCGCACCGTTCGTCTTCTTCCTCGTCTTCTCTGCATTGCCCTTTTTGCGTTGTTCGTCTTCTCGATGTCGTTCATCTTCTCGCTATCGTTCATCTTCTCAGTATCGTTCATCTTCTCTATGTTTTCAACTAAAAGAGAAAAGAAGTGGAACTTTCAATTTTTCATTAATCGTCGCAAGTTTAACTAGCTAATGTACTAGTGATTGTTACAAGAGAAAATAACAAACCAATTTACATAGTAACCAAGTAAAACAACCTAAAAAAATGAGAAATATATAAAAAAAACTACTAATAGATAAAAATATCATCTCCAATATTATGTCTCTACATCGTTGTCTATGCATCTTAGTCGTTCCTGCAATATGTAGTCATCTTGTCTACATCACCTATCACAATGGCCTCCACGACGTATGTCGTCATCGTTTCTACCTTGCTTTTCATCTTTGCTTTTGTCATCAACTATTTCATTTTTTTCATCTCTGTTCTATCATCATTTTCCTCCGTTATCTTTGATTTTGGTTTTAAATTTCGTGTTTGAGTATCTGCGAGTATCAATTAATTTTTCAAGTATCCAAAAGTCGGGTACCCACATTGCACGAGCTTGAATTCAGGTTTAAAAGTTAATACTCATTCGGGTTCAAATACAGATTCGAGTTTGAATGCATAAAATTTCATGATACCCAACTCGTGTTCAGCTCTAGTGGTTTAAGTTACAAGAAAAAAAGAAGAGAAAACAAACATAAATATGGAGTACATAAAATCTGTTCTAGAGACCAATCATAAGTTGAATATATTTGGGGTTTTATTTATGTATCATGACATTTAATTATTTCATTCAGTTTACTTTCTGCGAATTATAATTGAATGCAATAACATCTTTAGGATTATTGTTTTGAATATATTCTTAAATGACATCCATAGTCGGATATCATTGAAAATGAGGTTTCAATGACGCATTGAGACTAGTATGTGTTGAATTAATATGAGATATCAATTCTACACATAGGTATATGTTAGAGAATATTGTATTGGATTGACCCTCCATGAGATTGCTGCATGGATTGTTATATGAGTGTCATAGGCAATTCTCATAGTGATGATGGTGTATGTGATCCTTTGACTTGAGATCATCAAAGATCTTGGCATAAGGAAAATGTGTACTTTGACACTGCTGAACGTCGCTCGTGATTGGGTTGACTCACGAGGTAGTGATTGGGTACACAGCTCACTTACACAGCAAGATGTTGATTGATCAAGATAGAATTTATACCTCCTATATAACGGGAGTGATGTTATGAGCTCCTTGATCGAGTGAGATTGTGAAATGCATGGCCGTGCTCAAATAAATTGATATGTGATATCGAATTTATTTGTTTATGTACAATCTACTTGGGAATCAAGAAACCTATGATTGAACTACGAGTATGACAATTTCCATGGCTCGTGTTCGATCAGAACATCAAGGAAAAAAGGATCAGACTACACTGTAAAAATTCACCAATGTTATGGTGACTAAAATTAGAACATTCCCTATCCATCAACCAACTTATAATTTACAGAGTAATAACAACAACAACCACAGAGACTGAACTAATGCCACAACTAAATAAGAAACAAGAGGCTATTTTCGCGTTTTTCTTGTCTTTTTCTTACATTCTTTGTAAATGGTTTATAATATGGAAATATCTATTTAATCCCCAAATACATAATCCAATGAATTGAAAAAAAGAAGATAAGATTGTCCTAATTTCTATATCTTCCTATCCTCCTAATATAGCATAAAATATTTCGATTTAAATGATAAAGAATTGAAGAGCTAAAATATAACGTTGCAGTTGTTCTAGACAAGCACATCTCATAAGCAATGTTGGTCCGACATTTCGTTCCACTTTCAAAATACAAATGAATCCATGCTATAGACCAGTAAATCGCTAACTTACCCAAGCTTTTGGTACATAAACATTCAAATCATGATAGGAAGAGAAATCACTACATACCCGCCTGCTCTAGACCGTCAGAAAGACCACCACAACCTGCAAAAATATCGAGTGTAGCCATACGCTTATCTTTGGGTGTCTCTTCTAGTTTTACAATCACAGAAACAGTTTCTCAGTGTTTACCCTTGCCTTTTTTCTTTCTTAAGGGAGCATCATCCACAACCATTCTAATAGAGTACTTCAGTTTGATATTGGCGGGTAACTGTTGTAGGACAGTTGGAAGAACATTTAAATTTCCTTCAGGATCATAGTGAAACATATATCGTCCAATAAAAATACATTCATGGAATTCCAGGAAATCTAGCTACTAAAAAAGCTATAAATTAATTTTGAAGTTTAAATTTTGTACTTGTATGAGATCACTAATCAGCAACATCAAGTTTTGAAATATCATTGACGAAGAAATTGTAATGAAATCATATGGATATAGGTGTTAATGTTATATTGATGAATGTTGTCATTCCTATAGCACCAAAAGCAAAAAGTTGACAGAAACATTATCAATAGGAGCAATTTAAATGACTCTATTTATGAATGCAAGTATTAATCACTGACCTTATGAATGTATTAGCAAAAATAAAAGGACATACATATTCAAGAAGTATCCTACATGTAAAGATAAGAAACTTATCCAAATACATCAAAAGAATAATATGGGGTCAATTTATTGCCTAAACATTGGCATTCTAACAATTAAAATAGATAACACCATATTAAACTTTATCAAGGAAACACAAAAATATAATTCATATAAAAAACTTTATCCATTATAGAAAAGTAAGAACTTTCTTTTCGTACCAAAATTCAATTGATTAGAACAAAAATTCAATTTATTAGACCGATGGTGTTCTTTTGCTAAAAGATATTATGTGATTCAAAATAGTATAAATGTTACCGTATATTATCAAAAGCTTTTGGTATCATTTAAACCCCAATAAAAAAATGTATAACATTATACTTGAATCATGATAAGGCAAAAGACTAATTATTATGCATTATGATATCTAAACATAGTATAATAAAAGAAAAATTCTATTTCTGACTTCAGATTTCCCTTCTATAGCCTCTGTAGGCAGAACATGTGTTTCTTCGTTGTAATAGATTTGAAAAAAGTTTCAGAAAGGATAAAAGAGCGGCACATAAGCTTACGAAGAATCCAACAAATACAACATGCCAAGAGTTAAAACATCACTAAATTGACTTTGGAGATAAGTTATCTCTTTAATGTTTGAAGTATAGGCCTTCTTAGTGGAAACATCCTCAGGCCTATAAGAACTTCTCACTTTAACCTATAATAAATGTGAGAAAAACCATACAGAACCCCGAAGGGGTTTACAATAATGGTAGATCATGTGCTAAAGACATGGAGAATGAAAAAAAAAAGTCCTCCTCAGAAGCATCTTTTTCCAATCCTCCAACAAATATCTCAAACTCCTTGCGCTTATGTCGTTCCTGGATAACATCACGATGTTCTTCTTCTTCTTCTTCTTCTACATCAACTGTCCCAGCATGATCGGCTACCTCATCGATATCATCATCACCTTCACTCTCAAGCTCCTCAGGACCATCAGTAAACTCATTCTCTGCAAGTTCAACTTCGTCATCCTCAGCCTCAATTTCCTCTGGTTCTTCATCCTCCTCGTGAGCATGCTCCTTTTCTAATTCTCTCTCTTCAACCTCTTCCCCACCAAACTTGGGTTCATATTCTGTTTCATTGTCATCTAAATCCAATTTCTCATCTTTCCCATATTCATCCATACAATCTTTTATTTCATCTTCCTTTGCGATCAAAAGGCGAAAAGAACATCTAGACGATTCAAGGTAGCCCAAAGTTTGTTCATACTCAGTACCCCACGAAGATACAGTTACCCAAAATGCATCGGAAAAAAATATCTCATCCAAACTTCCAATGGTCATGTGTTTTTTTAAATCAAATTAAAACGATTTAGAGTCGCACATATTATATTCGACTAACCAACGAAGGCAGAGGATACGATATACATTTATATTTACATAAAGAAAACACCACAATCGAGAATAACCCGTTAACAATCAGATGGAGAGAAGCTTACTTTTCAATGGATCATCGACGTTCGTATTTGATGAAGTGATGTAGGAACTGTCCAAATTTATCACTGCAAAATAAACTATACAAAGAACAAAACATGCATTATCCAATATGAAATGAACTGAGAATTACTTTTGTGCATATATTTCCACTCACAATGCTATGTGTTTAATGATGTACAATATAAAAATGAAAACATAAATTAGTAGGCTTACCATATGTAGTGTACCTTTCGAGTTTACTTTTAACCATTCCAATGAAAACATCATTCTTTTTTAGGTCATGAAGAGATGCCTAGCAACATCAATGTTGCTCATTTAAACAAACTGGAAATAATTGTCTGAAGTTATTGCTTTTACAAATTTGTCATGTTTAGAACTCTACATAACGTATACATAATAAAACCAGTCCTGACCAAACAACAGAGCTTTTTTCCTCAAAACATACCATTAGCGAGCTCCCATGCAACTGGGTCGGAAACCCACTTATCAATAAGATTTAGGTATTCCACAGCCACTTCTGGAGGGCATATAGTGCATAGACTTGAAGGTTGAACCATTCCTTCCATGGTAGAACATGGACTGTCTTCGCTCAGCCCCGCCATTGGTTGTTCTGGATGACTACAAGAGGAAATCCTCTCTTGACTCAGTCTCGGTTTGATATGTAACGGAGAACTAGAAAAGGAACTCCTCATATTCTCTTTGCTAGGGCTTGGAGCATGTTGTTGGGCTACACTTGCAGATATTGAACATGGTTGATCAACAAACTCTCTAGGAGCAAGTTGAGATGCTTGGTTCCTTCCCCATAGAGAATAAGGTTGTTCATCCTTGCCAATTTGCACTTCAGGATCTTTCTGTCTTTTGACAGGCAACCGGATCCTAATGATGCTTTCTTCATATTTATAGTAACAATTTGAGGAAAGAATATCGTAAGTGTGCATGCGAAGCAAACAGACCTAACATATATACAACCTTCCTCGGGAAGGAAGAAACACAAACAAACTCACCAAACTCACCAGAGGCATTATGCTTGCCATCGAGTGGTGGGCTCTGCTTTGGCCTCTCATTGCTGTTAATAGTGCTGTCACATGAGTTTTGTGATGTAGTTTGATTCTCACGTTCATCAGTAAGGTAGCTCTTCTAAAAAAGTTCTATCTCATTATCTATTGTCATGCAAGCATTTATAACTTTCTGTATTTCCTTGGTATCCTCATCTTTACATTGTCTCTTATGACTGTACTTTTTCCTCCCCTCTTTCCCAATTTCCCTCTCCTTCCTCTTCTTATAACTGTGTTTTTTGCTCCCTTCTTTCCCACTTTCCCTCTCCTTCCTCTTCTTTTCTCTTTTTCCCTTTTTTTCTCCCTTTTCCTGTCTTTCTTAGCCTGCTCTTCTTGTCTTTGGATGTTAAGAGAAAATGAAGCAACATTAGAGGGACATGATACCACAACACGGACCGAGATGGAAAAATAACTCAAAATTAAGAGAAAGGATATTGACAGTAGACCAGCTAACTTGGGACTGCCACGATATTTAATCTGTATTTTTTGGGCAGTGTAGTTTTAGGTGTCACCGTTCATTAAGTAACAGTTGCAATCAGTATGTACAAGCACTTGCGATCCCACAAAGGAACTATTCGTCATCAATCTATACACCATAAACGTATGCCAAAAAAAATTGAACAACGTATATAGCTTCTTAATCTGACGTGCTTGTTCAAGTCCGATGTAAACAAATAGATGGAATCAAGAACACCAAAAATACATTTTGCCCCAACTTCCAATGGGCTAAAAGAATCCAATCACGAGATTCTTTTTAATTCAAGAGAATTTTAGCTCTTTCTTATTTCCATGCAAGAAGTTATTCTACTTGGATTGTTATCTTCTATACAGATTGTCCAATCAACAACATTTGTTCTCTCACATAAAATAACATACTTTAATATGATATTGATTACCAAATGCGATACATTACATTTTTTCCTTTTCTCTCATCCCGACAGATTGTTTACAGATGCATATACTAAACCCTATAACATATATACTACGGTTCGAGAATCAAACACCGGTAAGTTGAGCATTCGAAATCGAAAGCACCCAAAAACCAATAACCGAAGCCACAAACTAAATGCTCAACACATCTGCATTGACAAGACATTAGTGTTGTGTGTTCTGATTATTTAAGTCTTCAGACTGGTCCCAACAATTTGAGAGCTCGATATATAACACGAAAAAATGTTTGTTACATATTCTATGCATTTTTTTAGTTTCCAGAAATCTTTAAGACACTTGAAGGGAATTCATGAGTCTTATGAAATCAAGTTCATATACAATACAAAATAACAATCTCCTTTGTTGGGCTAAGCTTCTGAAATATTAGAGGTGATGATTTTCTAAATAACTCAACCAAAATTTCATAAATAGTCATAGAAACCATCATGCTTTGCGGGCGAGAAGATAGGCTAGTAAGTTTATGCAAAATCGGGAATAGTACTTGAAATACCAAGTTATAAACAAAAAGAAAAAAATATCTGAAATTAGGGTGTATCCAAAATGCAATCATGCCTATTTTGACCAAAATGAAAAGCATGTATAGTTTTTTTTTTCTGATAGGTCACATGTGATTGCAGAAACTTTTTCTCCTTATGGATTTGGAATGTTCTCAAGGTATTGCACAATCTGCTGAAAAAGACCTTTTAAGGTCGGATCTAGGTCTAGAGCCACAATTGCAGGAGTGCTCAGCAAATAACGGACCCTTCCAGCCGAGGAAGAAAGATAAGATAGTGCATAACCTCGAACAACTTCATTTCAAATATCAAGTTCCATAAAGATTAAATAAACTTATAGCTTGTGTGGTGATCAATGAATGATTCTAATAGGAAATGGAGGCGTTGAGATTTCAATTGGTTGTCACAGGTCATCCTACAACCTATATTAGAGTATGTCAAAGTGACAAACCTGAAATATACTTCCACACCAAACAGTAGAGGCGGTCCATTCCATCAAGCAAGAAGCCAATGGTTGGATCATTTGGATCCTAAAGAAACAAAGAACTCCAATTAAGCAATGTTCACAATTTTCCGATTTAATAAAAAAAGTTTAGTCAACTAAGCGGGCTTCCAAAATTTAAGCCTTTAACTTACTATGTCAACTGGTATCACTCGGGCGGTTTTTTACTTTGACAATGCGACACCAACATGTTGAAAATACCAAAGAACCTCGGATTGAGCCAAAAACAAGGCAAAGAATACCATCTAAGTGGGGAATAAAAAAGAGAAAATTGTTGAAGTCTGAATAGAAGAGATGAAGGTATTTTAATTGCGAAGGAACTCGAATAGCTAAGTCACAAAGGGAATTTACTACTGCATCAAGCTAACTCGAATGTTTGGAGCCAACAAACACGGATGATCTGTGAAAAATATAACAATCCTTCCTATTTCCTACTTTAACAATATTCTCCTCTCTCGATGTATGGCATCACAAGCTTGTAGCGCTTGCTCATGCACCTCACTGAAACCATTGACCAAAACAAAAGCATACCTCAAAATCAAGAGTTTACAACCCCAACACTTACAATAAATTGAGGATGACATGCATAAAATTTCAAGATACAACATGAAACTATAACAATTTACCTCAAAATTTAAAATTACCCGCTCATTTTGAAACATTTCAACTACAATTTTTTTCAACTTTGTCGGGAACCCTAAAGAAAGAGAAAAAAAAGATAAGTCTTTCCTTACTAGTATTCGATAACAATGGTCCTTTTCTTCAAATCCTCAACAACAGATCGTCTTCTGTTGCATTCTCTTCCTTATCATCACCATCAACCGCTTCCTCTTCCTTCTTACCCTTCATGTTCCTCTTCCCAGCTTCGCCGCCTTCCTCTTACCTATATTCGCAGGCAAGTCAAGGTTCATGACCTTGGAGATAGATCCGATCGAGTTAGCATAGCTCTACTGAGCTGAGCTCCGAGTGAAATCCATGAGTGCTCCCCATGCCGATTCAGCATCCCCGTGTCGCCCTAGCTATCACCGATCATGTTGGAATCGTAACTTCGAGCGCCAAACTCATTCCAAAGTGCTGTAGAGGCGTTGAATGTTCCCATCCCACTAATTTTATTTCTCTTTTTCTTTCTCCAGAACCTTTTTGAAATCTCTTACTCCTCATCCATCCTCTATATGATGGATCCTTCTGGGTCCTCCAAGGGATCAAACTCCGTTGGTGGTGGAAGTATAAATATGGAGGGAATGGATTTTTATTTGTACAAATGGTACTTCGAACTTGGAAAGCGTTAGCGCTTTAGTTTTCAATAAGAGGCGGAGCTTGAAAAAGCGAAGCGAGCCTAGAGTAGCTTGGAATAAAAAATATGAGGGATCCCTAAAAATAGAGAAGGGTGGGTAGGGCCTCCGTAAGGGAGGGGCGTTTCGATCCATCCGATGATGCCAGAAGTCGTTTCCAATTTCTTACCAATATCCCTAAAGGAAAATCCCGAACAGTTGTCAACTACTCCTATCGGAAATAGGGGCCAGCTTAGAATTTATCATATCAGGCCAACAGGTGGAATACCTAAGTCTGGATGAGAAAGCGGAACATTTTGACCTCGTCGTAGTTCTCAATCATTTCATGGCACTGGGAGTAGCTGAACCATCTACGATGGGGAGATTTCGGCAAAGCCTTCAAACTCAAGCAGGATCTGAGTCGAGCATCTCAAGTTCTTAGGCGGGGGCAGGATTCAGAAAGAAAGCGGTTTGATCGGTGCTTGATGTTCTGGAAAAATACCAAATCCATGGTTCCGTCGTCCTCTTCTCCATGAGCAGTGACCCATGAGCAATGACCAGATGGTTGAAGAAGGGAGATGTAGCGGAATAGTCACATAGGAAGAGGTGTTGGAGATGAAAAGGAGGAGGCAAACAGGTAAAGGGGAATTTTCCTGGCGTAACAGCAGGAGAGCGGAGGAAAAATCCTTCCTTTTATATATACTAGGTGATACCCACGCTACGAGCGGATTTCTGTAATCATTAAAATATGACCATCTTACGATAATTTATTAAATTGAACATTGTCATCAGATTTGATATGCACACTGATCAATATAAAAACAGAAAATTAAAGTTTCAATGTATGAATTTGATATATAGATTTATAAGCTGTAGTGAAAATTAATAGTGAATTTTTCTACAATGTACTTAAAATTATTGACTATAAAATGACGGAAGTATCTTATTCCAAATCTAATGACTAATTATAACGTGGATTTTTTTTCTCCTCATGCACTTGTGTTTTGGCCGGTTGTTACCACTTTTACAATAGACATGTATGTACATACAAGGCAAGATATATATAGCCATAGATATGATATGTTAAACGGTATATAAGGCATGGTAATTATCATTTAAACATGCCCAAGAATATGTCATAATATGATATCCCATTGATATGATATCCCATTCATTGGATATAGCCATAGATATGATATCCCATTGCATGGATGTCACCATCCTTTAGAGGTCATTTTTCTGTTCAACATTGTCTCCCACGTTCATCATTCCCCATGACTTGAGTAGGCAATCGACTTCAGCCATAACTGGTAGCAAAATGCACATGTGATGCGGAAAGAAGAGGTGAAAAGCATCGAATGAGATAACGGATCAGGTCAAAATGACTCTGTTGATATGCTGAAAATACAAATGAGACGTGTAATTAATGTGTATACCTGTAAAGTTAAAAATCTCGAAACTGCATGTCAACTCGTCGTGGCCTCCAACTACCAATAGACGAAAGTCAGAATTACGAACTCCTCATATCCCTGCCGAATGATATTCGGCTTCTCCCCTACCTGCATGAAAACATCCGATCTTACCTGTGGATTATACTCTACCTCTGTGCACTGGGACAACAGTGTGTTCGAATGAGATAACGGATCAGGTCAAAATGACTCTGTTGATATGCTGAAAATACAAATGAGACGTGTAATTAATGTGTATACCTGTAAAGTTAAAAATCTCGAAACTGCATGTCAACTCGTCGTGGCCTCCAACTACCAATAGACGAAAGTCAGAATTACGAACTCCTCATATGCATATGAGCAAAGTACTACAAGTGAAAATACAATTTTCGTCCATCTCTTTGACCATCTCTGCGTAATTTAGAGTAAAATATCCTCCGAGAGTAACAGTTGAAGTACCTGCAATAAAGCATGACAACTGGAAAACAACCTTGGCCATTTCTATCAAGAAGCCGAAACTAACAGTACTGAAGGTGAATATCACTTCAACTTCTTTTTCCAATACCAAGTCCTGCAATCGAAGTGCATAAAAAGACTAAATCCAAATAATTGTTTGGGAGATAACCTTAGAGGAAGAAAAACACACACAACCAATGCGAAAAATGTGTGGTGTATACCTAGGAAGAAGAAGCGGTTTCTGCTCGAGGATCTTATCGACATCAGCAATAAATGGTATCAAAGAATTAGCGAAAAGAATCAACAATAATTGGTAGCTGTGATGCGAATAGAAAAGATAAACTTCAACTTCTAGTTACAATATCAAGTGTTGCAATCGAAGAGCACAAACACCCTAATCCAAATAATTGTTTGGAAGATAAACTTAGAGGGAGCAAAAAACATACATCTACCTGAAATTCATCAATTCCAAGGTAACTCCAACACATCTCTCCTAGAAAAGATGGATACTTCAACCCCCCAGAAGTGCAAGGACCAATTGCAACAGGAGATATTAGTCCTTTTGCAAAGAAGTCACCAAATTCTGGTCGGAAGCTTCGCATGACATCAAAATAAATATGAAATAAAAAATGATAATGAGACACAAGGCTGATGAAATATACTTACAGTGAGATTCAAATTGATAATAACACGACAATACAACACCAATGCCGTGAGAATCCATAGTAACGAAGCAAAACCCAGATGAATCAAGAAAAATAAAGGGTGTGGAAAAAGCAGCAACAACATAAAACCGATCGTTATGAAAGGTGGAACAACGAAGATAAGAGTGGCTAAGAGAGAGCGTCGCTGCGGAACAACAAAAGGCGATGATGTCTAAAGTCCACCGCAACTCGAACTCATAGGAGAAAATCGCGAATGAAAGCAAAAGATTACTTCATGCTAAACGATCGTTAAACAAACAATCAAACGTGACAAAGTTGCACAGTTGCACGCAATTTGCAAAGCAACGCAAAGAAGTGGAAAAATGACATGCAAGATGAATGAAATAAAATCCCACAATGACTGTGAATTCGAAAGATTGGATATTAGTGCATGAATCAAACAAAACACAATGAAGTCTTTCGATGAATTGAAAACTCCATAAGGATCACAAGAAAGATTCCCCAAAAAGAATGCTTTCACCTGAATACCTTTTGCGTATTGAGAACGCGCTGCAAATAGAAACTAATAGCGAAATAAGCAAACCAATGATTATACACAGCAAGACAACACTCATGCCGGGAGACACAAGGCTGATGAAATAAGCTCACAGTGAGAATCAAAATGGATAATAACACTTGAAGACAACACAAATGTCGTGAGAATGCATCGAAACGAAGCAAAACCCAAGAGGATAAAGAAAAATAAAGGATGCGTGAAGAGCAGCAACTACACTCAACCGATCGGTACGAAAGGTGGAAGAACTCATTGACACGGCATCAACGTGCCTAATTTTGAGCTGTTGCTGCTTTTAATCTGATAAAAGCATCACACCCCATATTATGTCAATGCAAAGAAGAAAACACAATCACACAAGAGATTCAATTCTAACAAAAGATAACAATGTCTATATTCCACCGGAACTTGAACTTATAGGAGACAATCATGAATCAAATGCAATGATTTTCCCACTGCATGTTAAACGTTATTTAACAAACAATCAAAAGTGACAAAGTTGCACAGTCAAACCGAATGTGGCAATCTATGATAAGAAGGGGGGAAATCAAAAGCAAGATGAAAGAAGATAAAGATCCTACAAGGACTTCGAATTTGTAAGATTGGATATTAGTGCATCAATTAAACAAAACACTATGGAATTTCTCCCTTAATTGAAAAACTCCATAAGAATCATAAGAAAGATTCCCCAAAACCAAGCTTTCACCTGGATACCTTTTGCTTATTGAGAACGCGTTGAGTGATAACTTCAGATCTGAATAATAGATTCAAATGAGCCAAAACGGCTAAATATACAAAGTTAGACCTAATTACACAATAATAGATCTAATTACAAAAAGACTTATATACCCCTATACATGTATCCTTTACATGCCCCCTCAAGATGGAGCACCCTCGGTGAGTCCAATCTTGGAACACAAGAGCTGAAACGGAAGTCTCGGGAGAGGCTTCATGAGAATGTCCGTGAGTTGATCCGCGGCTTGGACATGAGTGACCCAAAGAGTATTCGACTCGACTAGGCCGCGGACAAAGAGATAGTCTAGCGCCAAGTGCTTCATGCGGGAGTGAAAGACGGGCTTAGCACTGAGGTATGTCGCTCCAATGTTGTCGCAGTACATGGTAGGTGGTGATGATGACTTGATTCCAACTTCCGAAAGTAAAGCAACTACCCATAGAACTTCTGTGGCCGTGGATGCAATAGAGCGGTATTCAGCCTCGGTAGACGAACGGGAGAGTCCGGTTTGCTTCTTAGACGACCAAGAAATAGGATGCGCACCAAGGAAGAGGAGATACG